>JABXJD010000602.1:60000-100000 GCA_013375575.1 Percina caprodes
CGCACGAGATTCGTCAACCTTAGAGAACAGAAGATCCCGGTATTTCGTTTCCGTGGAGACGGATCCAAAGGCCAAGAAAGTCCAATCCGATTGGTTGCTCACTTAAATCCACAGATGAATCTTGTCTATCGGGCTGAAAACTCAATAGATGCTCACAGCTCTGTCTTCTCTTGCTTTAAAACGTCTTCAGAGCTCACAAATCTGAGAAATGAGCGATCTCTGCTCCGTCATCTTAATTTCTCTGGTGATACGGAGCTCAGAGGCCAGACGCTTGTGTTGTGTACTGTATGTGAAATACTATTGGAGTGTGACGCCACCAAAAGACAGAAGCAGTTTTTGACAGTGCGTTCCATTTGGACTCGGAAGTCGGATTTCCCGACGAGGTCAAAGTCGGGAACACGTGGAAAACACACAACAAACACAGCGTAATGTGTTGTCACCGAGTGGCATTGCTAACTACGGCTAACCTGGCTAGTTAGAGCTAACCCCACAATGCAAGGGCATAACTTTGGGTTCAACTTTGGGGGTGGAGGAGATCGTGTATCACAAAAACAACGACAAAAACCTTGAAACAATTATCAACAACAACAAAAAAAAAACACTAAAGCACCAAAAACAAAACACATGAATTGCGATAAAAATGTCAAATGTCCTTTTTTTGAGAAAGGCAACAAAAACATTGTTTTATGCCACATTTTTTCATTGTTTTTGCCATAATGAAAAATCCGACTCGTACATTGAACGTATTTCACTCGGGTGTGACGTCGTTCCCAATGGAACGCACTGTGACGCTCGGCAGCTTCCTGACCGTCTGATTGGCCGAAGCACATACTGCATATAAATCCTCAAAAGCTCTCGAAGTCGGTAGCTGTGCGTCCTTCCCGACGGGTCTCAGCGCCTCTGATCGGTTCCACAGACACACACCCGTTAACACACACGTCCTTCCTCCTTCCTACACGTCGTCCATCACATGACCAGGAGGCGGTAATTGTCCTACAGCCTTGTCAGAGGTGTGGTTGCTACAGGCAACACCGTTCCATTGACAAAAAACATCCCAGAACACATAAAGATACACAACAGTACACATGTAAACATATTACAGAGATAGCCACAGTCAGTGTTGATGTCAGTTCAACAGTGTCTTTTTAGACTGAGATCAGTGAAGACCACCGACGGAGGTTCAGTTCATCTTAATCTGACGCGAGTGGACTCAGACCGGGTTGGGCTCGGCGTGCGTCCGCTGAGAAGTCTTCGTAACGTCAAACAGACCGAAAAACACGCGATCGCTCGTCGCTTTTCAATGTACAGGGAAAACATCAGGAGGATACAGGTGAAATAAAAGGTGGCATATCCAAGGGGAAAGAAACACACACACACACACACACGAGGGATTGATTTTAACAGGCTAAGTGCATCTTAGGTTTCACCGACTGAAGCCACCAACACACACACACACACACACACACACACACACACACACACACACACACACACACACACACACACACACACACACACACAGCGGTCAGCGGCGCCACCACATTTCCTTGATTTCCGTGATTTTTTTGTCGTTTTCGTTTGACAAATGAGATAAAGGTTCTGTGCAAAGACTGACGCCCGACACAGGGAGAGCTCGGCCACATACACAGGTAGCAGGGTGTCCTGTACTAATACACACGCACGCACGCACACACACACACACACACACACACACACACACACACACAGTAAAATATGATAACTTTACAGGATTAGAGGCAAAAAACACAGCAAGTTGGTCCAGATACCAAAATAAAAGTACGGAAGCCTTGAAAGGCTGATGGGGCTAGGAATAAAAAGACGGTGGTCCAACAGAACAGTGTTTCTAAAATAACCAGTTTCTGATGAAGAGAACAACGTCTAATGTTCGGGTTTGGATAGGATATTTAAGTTTTTCAAATCCCTTATCCCTTTGAGCATTTACTAGCTACAGCGGTATAATATGCAACCAGCAACGTATGAAAGAGGCGGCTAGCAATGCTCTTTGCTAATAAAGCAGAGTAGAGTAGAAATAAAACACTCAATAGGAGTTTCTTCAGTGTCAGAGCTCAGCACATCTGGCTATTTTACAACCTGGAACAGGGTCCAAAGAATAAAACCCAACATGTTCGACTGCAGGTCAAATATTTCTACTTTCTAAGTTCGCCTCAAACCACTAAAATAACTTTAGAGAAATAGTTACCGATATTCATTGTCAAGGATAAGCTACAGTAAGATCTGCGCTAGTTCGGAGAGACAATGGATGACTGGAAATATCCCAAAAATGCATTCAAAAATCTAGAAAAACAATATGGTGCTGCAGTACAATCAAGACCGAGAGGCTTCTTAAATATTCAGCCAGGTAGGAGTGAGGAAAGTCAAGTTTACGGTTCAAACTGTAGCTTCAGTAAGACTCGATAAATTGGCACGAACACGAATCTATGTCAGCACTACTATCCCCAGGAATCTCTTCAAATTGCTGAACCATTCCAGGGATCTGTGCTCCGGGAACACACCTCCTCTGCTGCAGGCCTGCAGCGTTGGATCACCAGGGATTACAGCGAGAGGAGGATTTCATTTGGCCTAATTAGCTGGGTGCTGAGCATACTTTGACGGTGCAGATTTAGCCCCGTTAAAAACTCTAACGCATTTACACAGATTGCTAAAACATACGCCGCTCATCAATCTTCTTCCAGACGTGGCTGGGCAGAGGTTGCTGGGCGAGGGGGGGGGGTGGGGGTGGGGGTGGGTGTTCAGTTAGGCACGTCCTGATCAGTTTGAGGAACACGTGCGTCGACTCTGCCGAACATCAAGGTGAAAAGTAATGAGGCAGCACAAGAAGATAGCGAGCGAGCGAGCGAGCAAAGGTGTGTGTGATGTGTCTACATTTTATATTGTATGTGCATGGACCACTGAGCTCTTTATTTCTAGCCTTGTGCATGTTTGAAAGAAAGAAAGCAATTTAACCTGAAAGCAGGAAGCAAAGAGTCAGGACACCGAAATAACTCACATGAACATTAGGAGCACAGAACAGCTGGAATGGAACTAGGACGTCCACATCTGTCTCTGCTTCTGATAGCTCGCTGTCTCTCTCTACACCTTTGTCTTTTGCTTTGAAAGTCAAACTCTATTAGATAAGTGCGAAGTTACTAATGTGTTTTCCTCCAAACATGCAGATTGTGTGAGCTCTAAAAGCCTCAGCGAAGGCAGCGATGAGTGCTCTGATTTTACACATCCGTTCGTCTTTTCGCTGCTACGTCTTCTTGCCGGTTCCTTTGTCTGGTTGCGAGGAGGCGGTCACAGCGGTGGCGGCGGTTGGCGCCTGGGGTTTGGGCCTCTTGCGCTGTGGCTCAGATGCTGCAGTGGCGATGGGGTTTGTGTTGAGGGGGGCAGCTGCACCCACCAGCTGTGCGGATGCAGGCGCGGCAGCATTCTCCCTGCCTGCAGACCCCGGTGTGGGCCTTTCTGGGACCTCCGTGCAGGGTGATGGCCGCAGGCCTGCAAAGTCTTTCTGGGTCGAGGGTTTGGTTGAGGTGATCGGGAGGCAACTTGATCACTTTTCTGTCTGTTTTGGTGCTCCAAAGGTACGGTGACGGAGGAGTGGGGAGCTGTTTAGAGAGAAACGAGAGAGGGGCACTGGGTGGGACTTCTGGGGTGCCGTCTCTGGATGGTTTCTGGTCCTTTTGGCTCCTCTCTGCAGCGGTGCTCAGTTTGACGGGACCCAGAACGCTCTTAGCTACCGTCGTAAGCTGGGACACGACTCTGTCCACGGCGCTCTCAGGGGCTGGGACTGGGGAGCTGAGACTAAAGCCGGAGCCAGAAGTGGACGAGGGCGACGCATTTAGACTCGCAGCGGCCACGGCGCACAGTCTCCGGTTGTCAGCCTCCTTCTTCTCCTTGGGGACACCTGGAGAGGAGCAGGAGGCGCTGGGAGTCTCTTGGCTGTCAGCGGTCCGGCAGTCTGTAGTACTGGTGGTGGGTCGGCAGTCTGTAGTACTGGTGGTGGGTCGGCAGTCTGTAGTACTGGTGGCGGTCCGGCAGTCTGTAGTACTGGTGGTGGGTCGGCAGTCTGTAGTACTGGTGGCGGTCCGGCAGTCTGTAGTACTGGTGGTGGGTCGGCAGTCTGTAGTACTGGTGGAGGGTCGGCAGTCTGTAGCACTGGTGGTGGGTTGGGAGTCTGTAGTACTGGTGGAGGTTCTGCAGTCTGTAGTACTGCTGCAGGTTCTGTCGGTAGTATTTGTTGTGATCGATGAAGAGGGGACTGTGGATCTAGGGCTGTCCAGGGTTAGGTCCTCTGCCCTGGGCTCCGATGGTACAGCCTTCCCCCTGAGACTCTTTGAGTCTGCTGGAGGATTTGGCTTTAGGAAAGTGTCTTTGCCGACTGAGATGAATGCACTGCCTGGGGTGGGGAAGAGAAGGGGGCCCTGAGTGGGTTTTGTGGCACTGCTCGGGCCCAGAAGCTTCCTCTCTTGTCTGGCACTGTCTTCTGTGGATGTCGCAGACCTCGTGTCTTTTACCCCCAGCGGGGAGGCGCTCTGCCCGGCCTTCGTCTCTGTGACAGAGGAGAGGGTGTGCGAGGGGGTGGGCCTGCCTACCTGGGAGGGCCCCGTGTGGGTGAAAGTGGCGTGAGTCGTGCAGGGGGAGAGGCAGAGGGACGGCAGCGTGCCTCCGGGGCCCGTTCTCACAGTGGTGGGCCTCAGCAGGGGGGGAGCGGTGAAGGTGGCCGCCTTGCGTCCGTCCTGGCTGTCCTCGGAGCCCTCGTCCGTCTCGTCCTCGGATGAATCGACCTCGTGGATGGCGTCCTGCTTCTGCAGCGACTCCCTCCGCTCGGCTCGGTCCTGCCGGATGGCCGACAGTTTGTCCTTCAGCTTGCTCTTCCCGGGGGCCAGGCCCAGCGAGCCAGACACCGAGCTGAGGGCGCCGTCCCCTTCCTGACGCCCCAACTTCCTGTTTGAGGAGGAGTGTTTCTGCAGGCTGCCCTTCTCCACGCCGCACCCTGCCGACGACAGCAGAACCTCGCTGGCGGACTCCTGAAAGTGAGAGAGGAACAAGACACAGGATAAATGTGTCATAATATAAAGTGATATTACAATATGCACAGTGAACTGAGCAGCTACACACACGCACGTTGGGGGAACAGAGATTTCTATCTGGCAAAATAAATTAGTTTGATGGTTCTGGATTTCTCTGTTTTAGGATATCAAGGATAACAAATATTCTTTAAGGTTTAAATTTATTTGTTGTTTTTGGGCGAGTTCACAATTGCGTGTTTGAAAATGTGCGTATGTTGCCTGTTTTGTTCTTCTTCCCTGTAGAAATTAATATTTTAATTTACCTGTCTGAAAAACTTTCCCTAAACCAATCTCGAAAGCCTCGTTTCCATGACTGCACGCTTGTTTAAGTATCATTTCCAGATGAAACAGAGCTCTTTAGTAGAGGACTGCTTCGGGATTGCAGTGTTCAGAAATAATTTGGATCAATATGTTTGTTTTTTCAGTAAAATGTGATGAAAACACTGATTTTGTATTTTCTTAAATTTATTACACAATTTCAATACTTTTATTCATTATTACGGTCTATTGATGTACATGAAGCTTTAGCGTAGGTTCTACTGGTTTTTTAAGGGATTCATTTGAAGATATTTCAAGCTATGACATCACAAGAAGCCGTTTAAAGGGTTAAAGACACTCATGAGCTCATACCTGAAGGCTCTGTAGGCTCGGCTCTCTCTGCAGAATCTCCTTCTTGAACTCTGAATGCGAGATGTCCAGACTGTGTTTGCGGCTCCCGACAGCCGCCCCCGCCGCCGCTGCCCCCCCAGAGGGCGACGAGGGGGGGTTGGAGAGGGACGAGGCCAGCTTCTCGGCCGACTGCACCCTCTTGAGGAGCGGAGAGCGCGGGGGCTCCGCACTCTTGGGCCTGGATATCTGCCTGACCAGGGGCGGGGAGGAGTGCAGCTTCACGGGGAAGGACTGTCCCGCCGCAGACCGTCCCAGAGCGTGGGACAGAGGGGACGGGGAGCGCTGGGGGGAGCTGCTCTGAGGGGTGGGCGAAGGCGTGCGGGCCAGAGGGGAGAGCGGGATGTTGCCGGCGGACTTGCGTCGGGGCGAGCGGTACTGGCGCTGGAGCTTGGGGGCGAGGCCGTGCAGGGAGCTGGGCCGGATGTGGCCGGAGCTCGCCGGGGAGTTCGGGACACTGGAGCTGGGAGAGCTGCTCTGAGAGGAGTTTCCGCCAACTGAGGGAGGAAGAGGAAGTATATTAATAGTGTTAGGGATCAAGACCAATAGCGATACTGATTATTAGTAGTTAATAAAACCGATTAAACTGTTTTTAACCAATATTCATTTACGGTAAAAATGCAAATCTTCTCAGTGCCTCTACAATCTACGTTGCTATGTCGATCCGGTAGATACCGGACATTTAGGTACCCGTTCCGTATTAGCACCGGGTTTCAGTACCCAACCCTAGTCGCAGCCTTTCATATTTTGTTTTTTGTGCGCGTTGATATCACGATGATAATGAAAAAAACAATGTATTGCGCAGCCATATCTTATATACTAGCACTACTTTTTAATTTTTTCACTTTTTTATTGCAGTAGAGGTGAGCGTATGTGTCTCACCTGAGTGGGCGGAGTCTGGCGTGGACCGGTAGCCCTGCGTCGGGCTCCGTGGCGACATGTTGTGTGTGGGCGAGCCGGGGCCGCTCTCCCCAGAGGACAGGGAGCGGTTCAGGGAGGACAGACTGCGGCTGGTGTGGAGGAGAGACGCCTGCTTGGTGATCTTCCTGAACAGAGACGTCCTCTTCTTACTGCGAGGGACAACACACAACAGTCCGCTTAACCAATCCCCACATTAAAGAGCCCCTATTATGCTTTTACTTTTATTTTTCCTATCCTTTAGTGTGTTATAGAGTGTTTGTAATAGATGTATAAAGTACTTTAACTGGAGCGTTCTCTCCCACAGACAGTAGGAAGGTGGGGGGTTAGTGCGTAGAAGCACAGAAGGGAGGGGACGGGATGAAGAGGAGGGAGGGGCAAGCTAGTCTTCTTTTGATTGAAAATACTTTAATGTCAACAAGAAGTAACGTCACCCAACATCGCTTAGAGCACCTTTAACTGACTGAAAACTCGCCCACGTTCCTGTTTGAAATTCCTCAACCAGTGACGTCACTGATTGAGAAAGCCAGCTAATTTTCTCAAATGTGACGCCCATTGGTGCTGACTGAGGAAGTACTGTGAGGTGAGGAATTTGGTTGACCAATCACAACACAGTGAGCCAGCTGCACGATCAGAGCAGACTGGGCCAAGAGCTCAGCAATGGGCAGTATGAGAAACATAACACGTTTCAAAGACTGTAAACCCATCCTAGGAGACCCCAAGAGTATAAAAGGAGTCCAGTAGGAGCTCTTTAAACACATGTTTGATACAACACAGGTGTGTGTGTGTGTGTTTGTGTGTGTGACCCACCTGTCCTGTCCCTCCTTGGTCTTGGTCTTCTTGTTGCGTCTCGCCATCTTGGATTTGTGGGTCGTCTTTCGGGCGGGACCGACCTTGATGGACGTGTTCTCAAATGGAACGGCACAGATGGACACTTTGCCACCGCTCTGAAAGACACACAGAGCATTACACATGTGGAATTTAACGTTTTGCTTTCATTTTTTTATTTCGGTTTTCATTCACGTAGATATATTGGTGTATATTTGGAAGGTATATTTTTTGAATATTGAATGAGTTTCCTCTAACAGTTGTGCTTATGTTGCACTAGTTTTTAGGACTCCTACAAAGATTCTCGATAACGAAAGACGTTGAACACCGTCCCACTTGTATGTAACGGTACACACTTAATTTGCTTTGTGTGAAATTGCAGTGAAGGTAGTGTGTTGAAAAGTAATTTGCATAATTCAATTATTTATTCACATTTTCTTTTGCTAACATGCAATATTTAAGCAGTAAAAAGCCATATTTAGCATTACAAAATAAGTTTTGTTAGGGTGTTCACGAGACGTTAGCGTCTCTTTGTTGCCAGATCTCGTGAGACTTCGGTCCTGAGACAGAAACAGGTCTCAAACAAAGTTAATTTTCTCCTAATGTGTGTGTGTGTGTGTGTGATAAATGCCATTTTAGTGTTGAAATTAACTTGTAGCTTGTAAGAAATGGACTGTCCGCTGGTCTCCTAAAGAGACGTTGTAGTTGGGGCGTCTCTGACTTCTATTTTGTATTTTACAGATATCAAAACATATTGAAGTCGGATTAGGATGACTTTACGATTATTTCAAAATTAGCATTAAATTCAATAACAAATCTAATGGAATTGTCTTTAGTAACAGAATAAGGAAAAGACTACACACACTAATAAAAAACCAGAAAACCATTTGTATACACCGTGTCTTGTTGCATTCAAGAAGTGATTTCACTGGCGAGAGAATGTAGAATGAAATGAGTGTCCGAGTGTTTGTGTCTGCACCTTCAGGATGAGCTCCACCACCTCGGTGTGAACCAGACCGTGAACCGGCTCTCCGTTGACCTGGGTGATCAGGTCTCCTCCCTCAGCCCGCGTCGTGGGCCGGACCGCCGTCTTCCACATGCTGAGAGAGAGAGGTGGAGAGAGAGAGAGAGAGAGAGATGGAAGGTGGAAAGAAGGCAGATGTAGTGAACACCTATGGACTGAGGCTGTTCTGCTGCCGTTTACTGCCATCTTCTGTCAACAACATGAATCCCATACACTGCAAAATCACTGACACTACCTGACAGTGATTCTAAATCCCATATAGCTCATTTTATATTAGGTTCATTTCACATAACTTCTAATTTTAACACATTCAGGACTAGCTGGTTTAAAATCAACATCTTCTCTTTCTGTCATCACGTGATCTATGCTTGTTTTGTTGCTGTTGTCTATTTTTATGGCCTCATGTTGTCTTCTGTCTGTGAATTTTAACCCGTATTGATATCCCTCTGTTCACCTGTCGCTCTGTGGGGCGCCAAAAATGTCTATGCAGGACAAAACCTGGACAATCGGTCAGGGACAATAATCAGTCTACTTCTATTATATAAAAAAAACAACCTTTCTGTCTCTTTATTGTCAGAAACTCTAATTAAGGCTGTTAATTAATTTTTTTTAAAGATGTTTTGTGAGCTTAACACCTGAAAGAGTTCCCCCCATCCCAGTGAACACACGTCATGGGTAAATCTCTCTCGAAGCTCGTCTGTGGGACTCACCCAGACCATGTGGTGGACAGTGTAGATGTCAGAGTCTCCCATGTACACTCGGATGGCCCTCAGGGTGAAGCCGTACTTCTTGCCCGCTCTGTGGATCACGATGGCGGGCTTGGCGTTGCTCACGGCCGGGGACAGGTCTCGGCTCGGGGAGGAGTCCCGTGACGATGGGTTGGACGACAGTGAGTGGGGCGACATCGGGCTGGCCAATGGCGAGGCTCCGTGGTGGTCTAAGGACGGACCGATAGCAGACATTTGTGTCGGTGAGCGTGTGGTGTCCATATGGAGTCTTTAATGTACAATAACAGACTTTCTTTATCTTGTCCAGCCAAGATCACACTGAATACTTTATGATCCAAATAACCTATAATTATCTTTAAGTCTGTTTTAATTCCTTTCATTTTAGTTGTCCATATTTTCTGAGTTTCCCCCTCTCATTCCTCCTGCTCTGGCGTTTTCCCCTCTCATTCCCCTCTGGCGTTTCCCCCTTTCATTCCCTCTTCTCTGGCATTTCCCCCTCTCATTCCCTCTGCTCTGGCGTTTCCTCTCATTCCCTCTGCTCTGGCGTTTCCCCTCTCATCCCCTGCTCTGCATTTCCTCTCATTCCTCCTGCTCACGTTTCTCTCATTCCTCCTGCTCTGGCGTTTCCTCTCATTCCCCCTCCTCTGCTCCCTTTCATTCCCTCTTCTCTCATTTCCTCTGATTCCCTCTGCTCTGCCTCTCATTCCCCTACTCTGGCGTTTCCCCTCTCATTCCCCTACTCTGGCGTTTCCCCTCTCATTCCCCTTGCTCTGGGTTTTCCTCTCATTCCTCCTGCTCTGGCGTTTCCTCGATTCCCTCTTCTCTCTGGCATTTCCCCTCTCATCCCCCCCTCCTCTGGCGTTTCCTCCATTCCCCCTACCTGGCGTCTCCTCTCATTCCCCCTACCTGGCGTTTCCTTCCACCTCATTCCCCCTGCCCGGCGTTTCCCCTCTCATTCCCTCTGCTCTGCTTTCCCCTCTCATTCCCCTGCTCTGGCGTTTACCCCTCTCATTCCCTGTGCCTGGCGTTTACCTCTCATTCCCTGTGCTCAGCGTTTCCCCTCTCATTCCCCTGCTCTGGCGCTTCCACCTCTCATTCCCCTGCCCGGCGTTTCCCCTCTCATTCCCTCTGCTCTGCTGCTTTCCTCTCATTCCTCCTGCTCTGCGTTTCCTCTCATTCCCTGTGGCTCTGGCGTTTCCTCTCATTCCTCTACTCTGAGCTTCCTCTCATTCCCTGCTCTGGTGTTTCCATTCCCCCTCCTCTGGCGTTTCCTCTCATTCCCCCTGCTCTGCCAGCCTCTCATTCCCTGTGCTCTGGCTGCGACCCTCTCATTCCCTGTGCTCTGCGCTTTCCCAGCTCTGCCTGGCGTCACCCTCATTCCCCCTCTCGCGTTTCCTCTCTCATTCCCTCTGCTCTGCCGTTTCCTCCTCATTCCCCTGCTCTGGCGTTTCCCCCTCTCATTCCCTCTCCTCTGGTTCTCCCATTCCCCCTCCTCTGGCGTTTCCTCTCATTCCCTCTGCTCTGGCGTTTCCTCTCTATTCCCTGCTCTGGCGTTTCCTCTCATTCCCCAACTCTGCTTTCCGTCATTCCTCATGCTCTGGGTTGTCCCCTCTCATTCCCCCTGCTCTGTCCCTGAGTCCAACCGACATTTGAAACACCATTGACCTGCCTTGGTTTGGAATCTGCGGGTTGTGTTGCAGTCTCACCGGCCGCTAATGAAAACCTTTGGCAATAGCGATGCTGACGCCAGTGTTTTGTCGCCTGATTGGCTCTTATCGGTCACCTCGTCTCATTCTCTGAGGCTAATCTACTAACAATGGCAACTACCAGCAACGGTGGCATAAGTGCGTCTCCTGTTTATCCCGCACAGTATACAGGAACGTTGATGAGATATGGTTTGGGCGAGTGTTGGAGATTATCTCTACGGAGCTAATAACACTTTGACATGACATGACTCCATGGGATCATCAGACAGCGTGGTGGCAGACGCCGACTTGATGACCTTGTTGAGCGGTCTGGAGCTCGGCGCCGCTGTGTGCTTGTCTGCGCTCTCCGGACAGCAGGCGTGGCGAAAGCCCTGCGAGCCGCCAGGTCGCTGATGGCCTCGGAGTGAGGGAGAGTCGCTGTCGGCTGCAGCTTAGCAGCGGTGCCGTATGCCGCTGGCTCTGTGGCCGCACGCACACGCCGCCTGAACTGCCCGCTGGGAAACGGAACAGAGGAAGGTTGACAGGAAGTTCAGACAAACAGGTTGCTTAGTCGGGTACACTCTACTTTGCAGGGCTGAATCCTTTCTGATTAATGGATTAGTTGTTGGTCTATGTAAGAAAATGTCAGAAGACACGACATCCTCAAATGTCTTTGTTTTGTCCACAACTCAAAGATATTCAGTTACTGTCACAGAGAGAAGAAACTAGAAGATATTCACATTTAACAAGCTGAGTCAGAGAATTTTAATGTGTGACTCAAACCGTTAATCAATTACAAAATAGTTAAAGATTCATTTAATAGTTGAAAACTATGTTACACTTTGCATGAAGGTATCTACATAAGAGTGACATGACAGTCATAAACATAATAAACAAGTCATAAACATTCATGACATAACGCTTCTTTAGTAAGTGTCATCCTGTTTTGTCATGACAGGTTATGGTTAGTTTCATGTGTCATGACAGTGTCATGTCACTCTTATGACATGTCACCTTATGTAGATACCTTCAAGTCAAGTGTTACAAAACTGATAAATTCATCTTTGCAGCTCTCATACTTACTAAGAACCTTTTAGCCAAAGTAGAGAAACTCAGACGTATATTGGGACAAATCTGATTTAAAAAGTGTAAGGACTACTAGCCAGTCAGAAGCAGAGTCTGTGTCTCTTGACATTCCACGGCATGTGTTGTACTAGACAGTGATCGAGTTTCTGCTCAGCTGACTGGAGGTGGAGCTGGGTGGTGGAGACTCGCCAGTCAGCCTCTCTCCACGGGGATCTGGGATGGCGAGCGGTCAGCCACCAGCTGGCCCTCACCGCACTCAGACCCAGCAGGCTGGGACTCTTACGACTTCCAGCCGCTCCTGAGAGACAGACAACAACACAGCGTCCGTTTTACAGCTCAGTAAATGCTGTTTTCATTTTCATTCCTCAACATTTATTGTTACAATAACAATTCAGACAGTATTCCAACATTTAAAGTGAAATATGACACAACATAACTAGTTATTAACAACCAGGCTGAGTAGTTGACAGGAATATAAAGCAAAAGTGTAAAAAAGATGTTTGTAGGAGTTTATCCTTAATGTACATGTTACAGGACAGTAAATACATGTATACATGGTGCTTCAATTTATTAGCTTAACAAAACCAGGCTGCGCATTATATTCGGTTTTCAGCAGAGTATGAGGGCCCTGACAGTACCTAGGTAAGGACTACTAGCCAGACAGAAGCAGAGTATGAGGGCCCTGACAGTACCTAGGTAAGGACTACTAGCCAGTCAGAAGCAGAGCATGAGGGCCCTGACAGTACCTAGGTAAGGACTACTAGCCAGTCAGAAGCAGAGTATGAGGGCCCTGACAGTACCTAGGTAAGGACTACTAGCCAGTCAGAAGCAGAGCATGAGGGCCCTGACAGTACCTAGGTAAGGACTACTAGCCAGTCAGAAGCAGAGCATGAGGGCCCTGACAGTACCTAGGTAAGGACTACTAGCCAGTCAGAAGCAGAGCATGAGGGCGTGCCATGCTAGCAGCTAGGCGAGCATTATAACGTGTTACAAAGTGACACACTTTGTCACAGAAGTAAAGGCTGGACTACAGTAGAGCTGTATGGAGCTGTTTGTGAACAGGGGGTGGGCTTATTCACTTTGTGAACCTATAACATGCACAAAAACGTATATATAACACAGAGAAGGAAAGGGAAAACGGCAAAAAGCATAATGTGAGGACTTTAACATCCACATACTTCGTCTCTGTCTGACAGGCTACCTTTACAACTAACTCTTTGCCGGTTTCAGATGTCCTCACTTGGACACTGTACACACTGCTAACCAAAGAGCAGCACAACATGTCAGATATTAAGCAGCGCAGGGATTTCTGTCACAATTTCATCTTCTTCCAAAGTGAGTGGACAAGGTAAAAAATGTCAAAACCCCAGCAACACTTTGAGACCAAAATGTCAGCTATTAGACACTTGTTTCATACAGCCTTCTCTAATAACTTCAACAAGTCTTCAATCTGTCCATTATTTCTGGGAGACTCTCTCCTGACAGCTAGTGACCCCAGGCCATCACAATGTCCTTCCAGTCACCTTGGCCTCCCTCTTCCTCCGAGGAGATGGCGAAGCGTGGCATCTCAATGATGGCTGAACAGCAGCGTCTCCGGACGGTCAGCGGCGGGCTGGAGTCGCTCTCTGTGTGGGACGACTCGGAGACAGACAGACGCTTCCGCAGGCTGCGGAGGGAGAGTTGGAGAGGAAATGAGAAACAAGCACAGCACTCACTCTCTCTGGGTCTCTCTCTCTCTCTCTCTCTCTGGGTCTCTCTCTCACTCTGTGTCTCTCTCTCTCTCTCTCTGGGTCTCTCTCTCACTCTCTGGGTCTCTCTCTGTGTCTCACTCTCTGTGTCTCACTCTCTGGGACTATCTCTCTGGGTCTCACTCTCTGGGTCTCTCTCTGAGTCACTCTCCTTTTCTGGGTAGCTCTCTCTCTCTCTCTCTCTGTGTCTCACTCTCTGGGTCTCTCTCTCTCTCTGGGTCTCTCTCTGGGTCTCTCTCTCTGGGTCTCTCTCTGGGACTCTCTCTCTGGGTCTCTCTCTCTGGGTCTCTCTCTGGGACTCTCTCTCTGGGTCTCTCTCTCTGGGTCTCTCTCTCTCTCTCTCTGTGTCTCAATCTCTGGGTCTCCCTCTCTCTCCTTCTCTCTCTCTCTGGGTCTCTCTCTCTCTCCCTGGGTCTCTCTCTCTCCCTCTCTCTTGGTCTCTCTCTCTCTGTGTCTTACTCTCTGGGTCTCTCTCACTGGGTCTCTCTCTCTCTCTCTCTGGGTCTCTCTCTCTCTGGGTCTCTCTCTCTCTCTCTCTCTCTCTCTCTCTCTCTCTCACTGGGTCTCTCTCTTCTCTGGGTTTCTCTCTCTCTCTCTCTGGGTCTCTCTCTCTCTCTGTGTCTCACTCTCTGGGTCTCTTCCACTGGGTCTCTCTCTCTGGGTCTCTCTCTCTCTCTGGGTCTCTCTCTCTCTCTGGGACTCTCTCTCTCTGGGTCTCTCTCTCGCTGGGACTCTCTCTCTCTCTCTCTGGGTCTTTCTCTCTCGCTGGGACTCTCTCTCTCTCTGGGTCTTTTTTTTAAGTTACAAAAAGTTGAAAAAAAAGCAACAAAAACATCAAAAAAGTGCAACAAAAATGACTACAAATGTCCCAAAAAAGAAATGCAGTAATACAGTCTAAGACATTTGACTTTTTCGATGAAATTAAAGCATGTCAAAAAACTACATCTGAATTCCTGCAGGAAGGGGGGACTCTTTAAACCTGCATCCTATCTGAATTCCTGCAGGGAGGGGGGGACTCTTTAAACCTGCATCCTATCTGAATTCCTGCAGGGAGGGGGACTCCTTAAACCTGCATCCTATCTGAATTTCTGCAGGGAGGGGGACTCCTTAAACCTGCATCCTATCTGAATTCCTGCAGGGAGGGGGGGACTCCTTAAACCTGCATCCTATCTGAATTCCTGCAGGGAGGGGGGGACTCCTTAAACCTTCATCCTATCTGAATTCCTGCAGGAAGGGGGACTCCTTAAACCTGCATCCTATCTGAATTCCTGCAGGGAGGGGGGGACTCCTTAAACCTGCATCCTATCTGAATTCCTGCAGGGAGGGGGACTCCTTAAACCTGCATCCTATCTGAATTCCTGCAGGGGGCGACACGTGTGGTTGCAAAAGGTGGTCGGTTTCTGTAGAAGTCTATGAGAAAGCGCTCATAGCAGATCTCCACAAACCAATAGGTGATGTCACACATGCTATCTATGTCTATATCTCATATAAAACATCAAACGTAATACACTCATATGGCTCCAGCAGAACAAAACAACCTAATTGAAGCATAAAGAAAAAAAAGAAATAGGCTAAAAAAGTGTATACTCGACAAAGAAACCCATTTGAAGGAACAGGAGGAAGTCTAGAAATGGCCGGGGCTATGTGGTTTTACACGGAGATGGAGAACTCACATCTCTGGGGATCCCACCAGCCAGGACCGATCTCTGGACTTGAGTCCGCTCAGGCTGTCGATGCGATCCCTCCTCTCCGCTGAGGCTGCGTTTGGTGGGAGGAGGAGTCCTCTTCTCCTCGTGCAGAGACAGACGCTCCATGCTGCTGTACACCTGCACACAACATGGCATTTGTGTCAGGACGGTTCACGTTGGGATCATTCCCAAACATGTTGCCACCTTTACAGCAACCTCGTTGGACCTGAGACCCCATATCTCCAAGACCAAATCAAGACCAAAGACCCGTGAAGACGACAAGTTGTCAAATTGTCACGAGAATCTTGATTATTGTATTCGGTTGTCAAGCACACACAATATACTACACGTAGACACTATAATAAGTCCCTGTTCAAACTAATTGTTTTTATTCTAGGGCGTTTGCATACAGCTCGTTTTCTTTGTTCCGATTCAGGGGCTAAAATGATTGACATTTGTCTCTTGCAGTGCTATAGTCGAGTCACCAACTGTCGAGTCCAAGTCGAGTCTCAAGTGCCCAGTGTTCGGGTCCGAGTCACCAAAGAAGAGTCTGAGTCGAGTCAGGCCACACCCCCACTCTCCACCTTGACCAACTGCCACTTTGCGTGTTTGAAAGCCATGATGTCTCTCTCATGGGTGGGCCAAATTCTCTGAATGGGCAAAGCAAAGAATGGGGATGTAACCTTGCCCCTTATGACCTCATAAGGGGAAGATTCCAGATCGGCCCATCTGAGCTTTCATTTTCTCAAAGGCAGAGCAGGATACCCAGGGCTCGGTTTGCAGCTATCACCATTTCTAGACACTGGGGGGCCACAGGCAGGCTGGGGGAAATTAATATTAAAAAAAACAACTCATGAAGTGACATTGTCATGCCATGGGACCTTTAAGGAGCTGATACACATATAAAAGCTACGGTCATGATTGCAAAGTGAGTTTTTTTACTAACTTTTTCTGCAACACAGCATAAGCTCTCTGCATTTTCTAAATGTGAACATGTAGTAGGGAGCCAGCGAATGCACGTCTAGAGTAGTGAAGGTAAGAGCGAGAATCCAGGCTTAAGTGAGTCACGTCCGTGAGTGTGTTGTCAAGCAAGGAGAGCGAGCGGTAGCGGGGTCCGACTGAGAAGCGTATGTGTGGCTGTGAGGGGAAAAAAGAGATCCCAAAGACAATGTAAAGTGAGTTAACAAGAAGCTTCTCAAGACATGGTGACTTCATCTTTTCTTAATACTGTCAGTGAATTAAAGGGCGTTATCCCCAAAAGATCATCCGCCCCGGGTGGAGCGTCTCCTCAGCTGCTTCCCGGCTGGTCTTGGAGCCAGAAAAAGACAGGTGTAACATCTTATATAAAATTTTTATAACCTATTTAGTCAGAAACTTCATCCGACGTCTGAGTATTTTTTAATGAATGCTCAAATCCGATTTTATATATCCTCGAATTCAAGTACAAGTCATCCATCCGTGAGGCCAAGTCAAGTCACAAGTCCAAAGAACAGAGACTCGAGTGGGACTCAAAACCAGAAAATAGATAGAATAGAATAGAGACAATAGATAGAATAATCCAGAAACTAGCGTGTGTTCACACACGTTCAACAACAACAGCACTGGTCCAAAGCGGTCTCTATGGTGTAAACACATGCCTTAACGGTTCTTTCATTGGTCAGAAATCTTAATGGAAGAATTCGCCTCAGGGCAAGACTTCCCTCATCTTTTCCTGCCAGAAAAACAAACATGGAGCACCACAGTTGTGTTGGGGGGCACTTGTTTTGGTTGCTGCATTGATTGAAAGCACCGCTCCAGGTATTGATTGGAAGTGAGCGCGAGAACACCCTTTTCTTAACAATCTCGGCTCGAATGTTTTCTCGCATCAAAGTTTGATTGCTGTGTTCACATTAGCCGGCGTCAACCGATATTTGAAGGGGATAAAATATTAAAACCTCGAAAACAAGCCCCACCAAAGCTGTCTGATTTCAATCTGCTTTAAAATACAAACGATG
Source organism: Percina caprodes (assembly GCA_013375575.1). NCBI lineage: Eukaryota > Metazoa > Chordata > Actinopteri > Perciformes > Percidae > Percina > Percina caprodes. Next base: position 77,456 of record JABXJD010000602.1, read on the forward strand.
ACAGACGACCATGGGATAAATGTGCGAGATTTGTTTCACTGACAATTTTACAAACTAGTAAAAATTATCAATAATATCTTTTATTAAGAAAATAAATACTTTGGCTCCACAACAAAAACTCAAATCGCTTGTTCCTCAGAAAATGACTTATATGATTATACATATATACTGTATAATGATTAGTTGTGCTTCTGCGGTATATAGACGCCACGTAGGGCGTGTCAGACACCGACCCTACGCGTTACTACACGTCTCTCGGCCGTTGCTTGGTAGCGTTGCATTTCCCCCAACTCATTTCCTGGTTCTTCTCCATTAACAACATGTAATTACGGAGAGGGTTGACTTTTCTTGCTACAGATTTCCCGCCATGGTCAGAAAGAACAGGGGAGACACTCAGGGGAGACCTGCTTAAACAAGAAAAAACCCTCCAGGCCACTGACGTAGGCGAAAGCTCTGCGTGGAGCCACCGCGGGACCATCAATCAGACTTCAGTGTGTACCTTGCTGAAACGAGGCGAGCAGGAGGAGAACTGTCGAATCTCCACGTGTTCATCGTCGTTGGTGTCGTCCTCTTCTTCTGAATCCAGATGGTGGTACCGGTCAGAGCGAGCTGAGAAAGAGAGAGACACACATTTTTATTTTCAAGATTATTTTTGGGGCATTTTAGGCCTTCATTATGCAGGGAAAGAGCAGAGAGGAGCTATCCAGGCGCACCGTCCATATATCTTTCATTTTGTACACTATTACTATCTCACACTTTTCCATATGCTTTTTTATTGGCTGTATGGATGTGTATAGATTAGATTAGATTAGATTAGATTATACTTTATTCATCCCACAGCGGGGAAATTTCCTTATTACAGCAGCAGCATTTTCTACAATAAGAGCAAAAACAAACAAACACACAAGTAAACACACAACAAGCAAACAGCAGACAGTGAGCAGAAGGTAGGGCTGAATGTAAGTGACATCAAATAAAGGTTTCATAAAGTGCGGTTGCCATGGTACAGAATATATATATTATATATGTTTCGGTGGATGCTAGAAACCCCCTTTGGGAATAGAATATAGCTATCTGTATCCGTACACAGTGATGAGACTGTGTGCTGATTACAGTGATACAGAGATTTGTTTGAAGCCGTAAAAGACTTACTATCGAAGTAGCTGGTGTCGTCCTCAGACTCCAGCTGGGGGATGAACTCGGCCTTTTGCCTCAGCAGGCTGTTCCAGTCCAGCTCTGTGAAGAACGGGTGCTGCTTCACCTCAAAGGCACTTCCTGTGGAGATGAAGGAGCAGCAGAGAAAGGCAGAGAGGGCGGTGGGGGGATGAAAAGAGAAGCAACAGAGAGAGAGGAATCAGGTGATAACGTACACACATCGACAGCTACGGTGTAAGATTTGACCAGCGTTGGGCCACCTGGAGGAGTCTGGTCTGCACCTCCACTTTGAAACAAAAAACATCAGATTCAAAGAGTAACGCACAACACTGCAGAGCCCATCCGGCACGGAAGAAAAAAGAGAAAGACTCCAACACACAAGGGCAAGTAAAGGATAGACAAAGAGAATCAAGTTTATTGGAAAAACTTTTCTAAAAAGTTGAATATATTCTTGTATTTTTCTCTGTATTTCAACATCATCGCAAACAAGGAAATTCATCTATTTTTTTTCAAGGCTTAAATGAATGAATGAATTAGGGGTGAAACTAATGATTAACTTAACTGCTGATCAATCTGTGGGTTATTTTCTGGATGGTGTGTGTGTGTGTGTGTGTGTGTGTGTTACCTGTGCCCAGTCTCTCCAGAGGATTTTGTCGCAGCAGTTTGGTGATGAGGTCCTGAGCCTCCTGCGGCAGAGCTTCGTCCTCCTCCGGCCAGATGATCTCATCTAACACAAACACAGTGGAAACATGTGGATCTCTGATGTCTTCATGATAACAACCATAGACTGTAATATTAACGGACAGAGCATGTGTGACGTCACCCATTGGTTCGTAGAGATCTGCTATGAGTCGTCGAGTTTGCCGATACGGGCTCAGCCGTCCTGGTGGGGGATGTGATTTTAGACGAGAGGGAGGAGCTGCTTACACTCTACGTTACGTTACACTATTTCACTGGCAATCACATCATAGCCAGGCCCTAAAACACCCCCTGCTTTATTGATTTTAAAATCAATGAGACCATAAAAAATGAACATCGTTCTGTGTTGCAGAAGACTTCAAACTAGCGATTGAGACCATAAAGTCATTATGAAAATGTTTACTGAGGTAATAAATAGTGTTATAGCTTTAATTGGGCTATTTTAGCAATCTCAGATGCTTTTTTCTTATTAAACACATGCCCATCTTCACACTAACATGTTGTTTCTCCATGTAAATTAACCCTGCTACAGCTAGTCTTAGCACTTCCTGTTTATTGTTCCTGTTCCTATGAGTTCCACAGATGGGACCCCCAGAGTCCTGCCCTACCCGATGCTCCTCACTGACAAACATCCGGCAGACAGAAGACACATTGATGCACAAGGAGGCCTTCGGTTCTTTATCGCCAGCGTGCATCAATACGGAGAGACTGACTCATGAGTCATAAAAGAACCACGCAGGGATCGATACAGGTTCATAACCATTGACTTGCCCTTTCATCAAACTGAATTCAAAAGGTGAAATCAACGCAGAGGAGGAATCGCAATCGATTTTAATCCCGGTCAGTCAATGCCGGTGCTTCTGCGCTGCACGGGAACAACTCTATCTGTCCATTTCTGATGGTTTGATCAAGTCAGCATGCAAGCCCTCAGGCTCCAACATTAAACATTCACAACAAAACACAGACACACAACATCCATCTTTCTAGCATTTGATCCATATTATGAGAATACTTTGTTTTCTATACAAAAAATGTGTTCTGCACAGAGGGACTTGAAGTGAAGTTCATAAAACTCGAGAGAATACTTTCTGGGGAAAGAAATATCTCTGGCTGTAAAGTGGATGAAGTTTTTCTATTAACAAGGGATGCACCGAATCCAGGATTCGGCCAAATATTGAGCCTTTTTGACGAACCGAACCCTACGGTTGCACTAGGCGCGCTACGCTGGTCGACATTATGACGCCACCGTTGATCCCAGGAAGGTGTTTATATGGGGGACCGTTCAATGCAGTAGGCTGTGAGAAAGTGAAAATGCAACTCGTGAGCAGAAAAAGTGATGTTTGGCAGTACTTTCAATCAAAAGAAGGCGATTCAAGTCGAGCTACGTGTTCAATCTGCAATGCCTCATATCTCATGGTGGGGAGGACCCTAAACAACACGCTACATCGCCGCTGTTACCACATTTGGTTTGAAACATCCGAAAGAATACGAGTTGTCCATGAAGGAATGGTTGTTGTGACTGGGCCTTGGTGTCTCTACTGGTGATGCTACTGAGTAAAAAGTCTAAACCAGGGGTGTCAAACTGAGCTTCCCTATGGGCCACCGTGGATGAGGATCACATCCAGGGCCAGACATGTTGAATTAATTACTTTTATGTCATCGAAAATGTATTATTGCAGGTCTCAAATAGATGACAAAAATGCAAAAATACTGAAAAAGGCCCCAAAACTAGATGGGTGGAAATGTATTGAGAATCTAAATTGATATGCGGGCCAGATAAAAAGTGGCAAGAGGCCGGATTTAACAAGTGTGGTCTGAACTGATGGCAATAAAAGGCTAAACACAAAAGGTCACGTTGCTACTCACCACTGATGACCTGACCAAACAGCTCCTCTGGCGTGTCTCCGAAGAAGGGCGCGCAGCCAACCAGGAACTCATACAGGATGACTCCCATGGCCCACCAGTCCACCGGCTTCCCGTAGCCCTGACGCAGGATCACCTCTGGGGCGATGTACTCTGGAGTGCCGCACACCTGAAGAGGCATTAATGTGCAGAAAATCAGCTCAGGATGCCAATTCAACCAATCCCCATGATATTCATATGATCTCGCAATGTTTCTGCAAAAAAACTGCAAAACAGGAAGAATGCTGACCACTTTTACACAATCATAACAGGGGGAAAAGGTTAAAGGGCTGCACAGGCTAGCAGCTACATAAAATACATTTTATGATTATAAGTAACTTCTTTAAAACAGCTGCCATGAAGGGGAAGACTGAAAACCTCCCCATTCAGCCAATCTATGCGTTCAACAGCCTCCACCCAGGGTAGGAGCTCTTACCATCCGGCAGACGATACAGAGTCCCCAAATGCAGACTTAACCATTTGTGGCCACAAAAATCAAATTGCTAAGTAATAATAATGCTTCTTGAGGCCGTATGGTTTGTGCAATAGTGTCATGGTCTTCGGTTTACGTAGTGTGCAATTTATGCGGCCTGTGGCTTTGATTTACATGTGGATTGTTGTTTTTATTGTGTCTATTTATTGAGCTTTATTGTATGTGCAGCTAAAGTTGTGTGTCGGAGTCCAAGAAAAGTGTCTTCCAAATGGGACAATAAAGTATAATTGATTGTTTGCAATTAATGTTGCACTCAATGTTACAGTATTATCAGTTTTATTTAAGATTATTTGTTGTATTTTTTCCCCTTTTTATTAGATAGAGGGACAGTGGTCAGATGGGGGATGACATGCAGAAAAGGGCCGCAGGCTGGATGCGAACCCGGGCCGCTGCAGGACTCAGCCAGCATTGGGGCGAGCGCTCTTACTGAGTGAGATATAGGCCGCCCCGTATTATTATTGCAAAATGACAAAACTATTAGCACAATGTTTTGAATAAGTTGTTGCAAATGTCATAATTTTGGGCCCCAAATAGGACAAAAAGAAGAGGGAAAGATGTGAGCTGGTACCTGTTTATCGAGGAACTCTCTGGTGTCTTTCTCTATGTGTCCCTCGTAAGGTTGGTGGTCAAACTCATCAAACCGATCTTTGAGAGACCGAAGTCTGTGAGCTTAATGTGTCCCATGGAAGTGATGAGAAGACTGCAGGAGAGAATATTAAAAAAAAAGGTTAAAGCTGCCTTCATTGTCATTTCTAAGCACACACAGAGAAACATTTTTCTTCTGCAATCATCCTTCTAAATGTTCTCGCTGTCGGGCAGAAACCTTGTAACCCTAACCCCATATTTTGACATTTTTATTTCTTTTTTGTTGGTAAGTAAATACTATTGGTCACCCTTTACGTCTGCCTGTGGGTTTTACAAACATTTCAACACTGACGAGGTGATTTCGTCTGCCTTTGTCGAAGGGAAATTACTCAGTATAATCAGGGTTTCTGCAGGTTTCATCAAGTCAAATTTAAGTTTTAAGACCTTTTTAAGACCATTATCAATGAAATTAAGGACCTACTGTATCTCACAACATTGAAAAATGAAAAAAAGTCAGATGTCAGAGTCCGAAAACATTGTCCAAAAACAATTCCCAGATTTCATCATCTACATTGTAGGACTGGTGTCAAAATTGGCTGCAATATAAGTTGCATGTTGGTCTCATTTGTAGTTGTAACACAACAAATTATATCCGGACTACAAAAGAAAGACCTACAACACCACAGGGGTGGAGGGGCGTAGCGGTGCGTGGTCATGGTCCGACAGTTTTGTCGTCTATACTTTGAATCCCTCATGAGGGCGACTAATATAACAGCTACTTATATTTTGGTTTATAAAAGATTAGGTCTTATTTAGGTTGATTTAGCCATGGCTTACATGGTGGGGTGGGGGGGGATGATGACAGAAACTACGCACTATAGCTTTAAGACCTGTTTAAAATGATGTATGACCTGGAATACAATACTTCAGTGGATTTAGGACTTTTTAAGGCCTAAAATTTAAATGTTCGACTTTTTAAGACCCCAGGAAAACCTTTTTTCAATTTCCTGAAAAGCCACCGCCTTGGACATACAAGGTTTCTGCCTGACAACGACAATAAAATTCTTAAACCTTATATTTGTAAAGATGGATAACCCTTTTAATTTGATTAATGTGGTAGATATAAAATAATGGTACGTATTTAAGTGTGTGTGTGTGTGTGTCTTACTTGTCTGGTTTGAGGTCTCTGTGTACGATGCCATAATTGTGGAGATATTCTAATGCGAGGACGGTCTCTGCAAAGTACATCTGAGCCATATCGACCGGCAGAGCTCCGATATTCTTCAGCAGCGTGGCGCAGTCTCCGCCTGCGGGGGACGCGCAGCACGTTAAACACCAACAACTACTACCGGTAACAATAAACTGACTATAACGGTATCTATCTTACCCTCCACGTACTCCATCACCATGCAGAGGTGTCGCCTGGTCTCGAAGGAGCAGAACATGGAGACGACGAACGGGTTCTCGGCGAACGTCAGGATGTCTCGCTCCACGAAGGCCTGCTGGATCTGGTTCCTCAGGATCAGGTTCTGCTTGTTGATCTTCTTCATGGCGAAACGCTGCCGGGTCTCCTTGTGACGCACCAGAAACACAGCGCTGCGAGAGAGACAGACACACAGTTGGAGGTTTCAGTCGTAACATATAGCTCACATATCACCCACTTTAATATTGAGGAGCACTGATAATATTATAAAATCATCATGCTGTCTGACCCGTAGGCTCCGTTACTGATCAGCTTGATGTTTTCAAAGTCTTCCTCTCGAGGTGCTTTGGTTTTAGGCTGTGGAGGAGCTGCTGGGACAGTGGTGCCTCGACCCTGAAACACACCAGAGATACATGAACATGTTCATCATCTATCATGTATTTATGCGCTGACTAAAACTCTTCCTTTGTGGTTAGTCACATTTCCAAAAGAATAAAATGAATGTTAATTAAAGGGTATTATTGTATGTTTTTATGCTGGACTCTATTGTCCCCATGCATTGCTGTGCAAGTGATTTATGTCAACAAAAATCTTTGAAATTGGTCCAGTATTCAACGAGAGCGCTGTAACTGGCAGCCGCAAACCGGGCTGCAATGCGGTCATAATAGGCAAGTGATCACCGTCAGTATGCATCCACTAAAAGTTCTGTTTTTGCTGCTGACAGGCTCAGATTATTATTATACAAGTGTCCGGCACCATTATGGAAAGGATCCCTACAGAGATAAACCTTTTTGTTATGAAGTAAGATGCTTTTTGTTTAACATGAAACAGCCCCAAAATCGTCATCGCCAAACACACCAGACTCCATGTAAATAATCACTACTTTTAGCATGTATAGAGCAGCATATCTCCACCAGACTCCATGTAAATAATCACTACTTTTAGCATGTATAGAGCAGCATATCTCCATCAGACTCCATGTAAATAATCACTACTTTTAGCGTGTATAGAGCAGCATATCTCCACCAGACTCCATGTAAATAATCACTACTTTTAGCGTGTATAGAGCAGCATATCTCCACCAGACTCCATGTAAATAATCACTACTTTTAGCATGTATAGAGCAGCATATCTCCATCAGACTCCATGTAAATAATCACTACTTTTAGCGTGTATAGAGCAGCATATCTCCACCAGACTCCATGTAAATAATCACTACTTTTAGCATGTATAGAGCAGCATATCTCCATCAGACTCCATGTAAATAATCACTACTTTTAGCGTGTATAGAGCAGCATATCTCCACCAGACTCCATGTAAATAATCACTACTTTTAGCGTGTATAGAGCAGCATATCTCCACCAGACTCCATGTAAATAATCACTACTTTTAGCATGTATAGAGCAGCATATCTCCATCAGACTCCATGTAAATAATCACTACTTTTAGCGTGTATAGAGCAGCATATCTCCACCAGACTCCATGTAAATAATCACTACTTTTAGCGTGTATAGAGCAGCATATCTCCACCAGACTCCATGTAAATAATCACTACTTTTAGCATGTATAGAGCAGCATATCTCCACCAGACTCCATGTAAATAATCAGTACTTTTAGCGTGTATAGAGCAGCATATCTCCACCAGACTCCATGTAAATAATCACTACTTTTAGCGTGTATAGAGCAGCATATCTCCACCAGACTCCATGTAAATAATCACTACTTTTAGCGTGTATAGAGCAGCATATCTCCACCAGACTCCATGTAAATAATCACTACTTTTAGCGTGTATAGAGCAGCATATCTCCACCAGACTCCATGTAAATAATCACTACTTTTAGCGTGTATAGAGCAGCATATCTCCACCAGACTCCATGTAAATAATCACTACTTTTAGCATGTATAGAGCAGCATATCTCCACCAGACTCCATGTAAATAATCAGTACTTTTAGCGTGTATAGAGCAGCATATCTCCACCAGACTCCATGTAAATAATCACTACTTTTAGCGTGTATAGAGCAGCATATCTCCACCAGACTCCATGTAAATAATCACTACTTTTAGCGTGTATAGAGCAGCATATCTCCACCAGACTCCATGTAAATAATCACTACTTTTAGCGTGTATAGAGCAGCATATCTCCACCAGACTCCATGTAAATAATCACTACTTTTAGCGTGTATAGAGCAGCATATCTCCACCAGACTCCATGCAAATAATCACTACTTTTAGCGTGTATAGAGCAGCATATCTCCACCAGACTCCATGTAAATAATCACTACTTTTAGCATGTATAGAGCAGCATATCTCCACCAGACTCCATGTAAATAATCACTACTTTTAGCGTGTATAGAGCAGCATATCTCCACCAGACTCCATGTAAATAATCACTACTTTTAGCGTGTATAGAGCCGGCATATTTCCAAGTGTAAACGGGTGAATTAAGGTTTAATTTCAACCAAACCAGAGTGGGGATTGTTGGAACAGTGGAAAGATGAACCAAGACTGCTTTTGATAGTTTTATATTGCTTCTGGCGACTTTAAATGAAGTGTGTTTAACAATGATAAAATCAATACTTATTTAAATGGAGTCTGGTGTGTTTGGTGATGCTGATTTTTCAAAGTTTATGTTAAACAAAAAGGATTTTACTCCTGAACAAAAAGGTCTATCTCTGAAGGATTCCTTTCCATAATGTTGTCAGACACTTATAACTTCTAGTAGACGGAAATTGAAGGTGCAAAATTTCCCATTAACCTTAAATATCCCATTAACCTTACATTGCAGCTTGTTTCGGGAAGCGGTCTTGCTAAATACTGGACCAGTTTTAAAGATTGTTGTTCCCATCATCACTTAGACACAAGAACATCTAGACTTGAAAACAAACAGAGTCAATCATGCTTAATTTCCTTTTGAGTGTTTTATAAATTCATGCTGACAGACATGACACCCAGTAAATAATAATAATAATAATAATAATAATACATTTTATTTAACAGCGCCTTTCTAAGCAAGAATAAAAGACACAGGGAACAGAAAAGTATAAACAGTCATGGAAAAAAAAATTAAAATGACAGGAACAGTGTTATTCCCAAATAAGAAAGCTGGAACAGGTGGGTTTTGAGTCTGGTTTTGAACGGGGGAGAGAGTCGATACATATGTACTTACATCAACTGAGTCATCTGTCTCTGGGGTTTCTGGGTTCCCGCTGTCATAGCTACTCAGCTGGGCCATTTCTACAGACAGACAGACAGACACCAGGAATTCAATTCAATTGAACAACTTTATGAATCCCACAATAACAATAACCATCGACTGTAAATATGAATGGACAGAGCATGTGTGACGGCAGCCATTGGTTTGGGGAGATCTGTTATGAGTCGTTGAGTTTGTGTGTTGAGGAGCCCCTCGAAAGCGAGATGGTTGATCTCGAGGGGTTTATCCTAGTGAATAAACTTGTACGAAACGTGGAGTGTGAGATGGCGTTACCCTCCAGGGGGTCCCTGGTGAGGCCCAGCTGGCTGATGATGTATCGGGGGATGTCGCTCTTGATGCCCTGGCCCTCTTTGGCATGGCCCTCTGCTGCTTCCAACAAATGGTAGAACTCCTCGGGATCAAACTCCTGCAGGGGAGGGAGACAGGAGGGAGGAGGGAGGGAGACAGGAGGGAGGGAGACAGGAGGGAGGAAGGAGGGAGAAAGGAGGGAGGAAGGAGGGAGGAAGGAGGGAGAAAGGAGGGAGGGGGAAAGGAGGGATGGAGTGAAGGGAGAGAGGGAGGAGGGAGGGAGACAGGAGGGAGGGAGAAAGGAGGGAGGGAGTGAAGGGAGAGAGGGAGGAGGGAGGGAGAAAAGGAAAAGGCCAACATTTAACCCTCATGTTGTCTTCATGTTGTCCTATATCAATGTCCTTTTTAATTCCCCAAAATAACATGATTGATTCCACACAACGCTCTTTGCCAAGTACAAATCTCTACTTTCATTAATTTTGGGGCGTCTTATTCAATTTTATAGCATTTGAAACCAAATTGAAGTGTTTTTGAAATAGTATTGAGAGTAAAAGTTGACATATTCCAGTCTGTGATTATCATCAACATCCATTCCTTTAATTTTAGTCTCAATAATTCCTAATTTCTGCTTTTCTAACTCAAACATTAGATATAATTTCCTATAAATGAGGTTTATTGACCATAAATTCCAAAAATAACTGTAAAACTAAATTTAATAAGTTAGTGTTACGTAGTGTTGAACATTGAAAAAAGTGTCAAAACTGTTGAAAAAAGGGAGAAAAATGTAAAAAAAAAGTTAAATAAAATAAACAATAAAACACGTCAACAAAAGTGTTGATTTTCAATTTTGACTGGAAGACAACACAAGGGTTAACGTTCAGTCTTGGATTTGAGCTGAACGGTCCTGACTGCGGCCAACCTCCGAGACGACAACAACAACAACAACAACAACAACAACAACAACAACAACAACTAACAACCAATAGTAAACCAGCCTTCTGATTGGACGATACACGCTGGCCTCTACCACTGCAGCGGAGTGAAGGGCGATGAGCGGATAGAAGACGTGAAACAACACGAGACAAGGACGGACGGGTTTTCTTCTCGTGTCCTCTGACAAAGACATATAGACCACTTCTGTTGCAACACACACACACACACACACACACACACACACACACACACACACACACACACACACACCTCCCTGCCCCCCGCTCTATCTGTGTGCGTCCATTTGTAAAAGCCCATCCTGTACGGTGTCCCGGCTTCAGCTGCATGTGATTAATCAAAACAACCTCCTCACCCTCCCCCATCCCCCGCTCCTCCAATTACCCCCTCTGTCTTCTTAACTTGTTTTTTCCTCACTTGTCTTTATCTATTCTCCCCTCTTCACGTTCTCCCTCCTTTTTGACCCCAGCTGTGCTACAATCTCAACCCAAACTGATGGAGGATGGACAAAGCGCCCCGCTCCAGCTGAGAGGTGGTAATGAGTGTGTGTTCTTTAGGCCGGTATGAAATCCCAGAGGAAGTCCATAAATGAACTGCTGTGGTTGAATCAGCCCATACCGGGTGCAGCAGGAAGCTCTATATTGTTTATTAACCATGTGTGGAGTCGAGCTGTACGATATGAAAAAGCTATTCCAGCCAATACCCGGTAACGTGTTTCAATCTAATTTACACCACAGTCCAGTAGTGTGGTTAAAATGAAAAACTGGTCTCTGTTGCCAACCAGGACGAGGCTGATTACAACACTACATTAATATGACACGTGATTAAAGCAACACGTATGTCTGACATAAGACTTATTTTCATGGTTTGTGTATGTGCCACCCGTATACGACTGCGTTTTAGGGCAACTGTGATAAAGATAAATTAATTACGAAGCCGGAAAAGGAGGTTGAGTACGCAGAGAAAAAACTCTTTTCTAAGATTAAAGTCACAAATTTAGAAAAACAGAATATTCTGAGATTTTAAAGTCCCAAATTTGCGAGAAACTTTGAAATTCTCAGCAATCCCTCTGGGGTCTGAGGGTATTTTCGGACATAGATGATGTTGTCATTCTGATATTGTTGTCAATTTGATCAAATTTAAGCCGTATTTTTGGTAACTTGACTTTTTTTTTGTATTCAACACAAGTTCAGCTACAATAATATCTCAGTAGAATGAATTTTGTGTTAATACTTAAATAAAAAGGTTGTGTGCGAGAATTTATGAAAAAACATGACTTTACCCATTGTGACAAACTGATTTGGCCACTTGTGGTGATTTTCTTAAAATACAGGGGGCATAAATATACACCCCCCTATGTTAAAATACAGGGGGCATAAGTATACACCCCCTATGTTAAAATACAGGGGCATAAGTATACACCCCCCTATGTTAAAATACAGGGGCATAAGTATACACCCCCTATGTTAAAATACAGGGGACATAAGTATACACCCCCTATGTTAAAATACAGGGGCATAAGTATACACCCCCCTATGTTAAAATACAGGGGCATAAGTATACACCCCCTATGTTAAAATACAGGGGGCATAAATATACACCCCCTATGTTAAAATACAGGGGCATAAGTATACACCCCCTATGTTAAAATACAGGGGCATAAGTATACACCCCCTATGTTAAAATACAGGGGCATAAGTATACACCCCTATGTTAAAATACAGGGGCATAAGTATACACCCCCTATGTTAAAATACAGGGGCATAAGTATACACCCCTATGTTAAAATACAGGGGGCATAAGTATACACCCCCTATGTTAAAATACAGGGGCATAAATATACACCCCCTATGTTAAAATACAGGGGCATAAATATACACCCCCTATGTTAAAATACAGGGGCATAAGTATACACCCCTATGTTAAAATACAGGGGCATAAGTATACACCCCCTATGTTAAAATACAGGGGCATAAATATACACCCCCTATGTTAAAATACAGGGGCATAAGTATACACCCCCTATGTTAAAATACAGGGGCATAAGTATACACCCCTATGTTAAAATACAGGGGCATAAGTATACCCCCTATGTTAAAATACAGGGGCATAAGTATACACCCCTATGTTAAAATACAGGGGCATAAGTATACACCCCCCTATGTTAAAATACAGGGGCATAAGTATACACCCCCTATGTTAAAATACAGGGGCATAAGTATACACCCCCTATGTTAAAATACAGAGGCATAAGTATACACCCCCCTATGTTAAAATACAGGGGCATAAGTATACACCCCTATGTTAAAATACAGGGGCATAAGTATACACCCCTATGTTAAAATACAGGGGCATAAGTATACACCCCCTATGTTAAAATACAGGGGCATAAGTATACACCCCCTATGTTAAAATACAGGGGCATAAGTATACACCCCTATGTTAAAATACAGGGGGCATAAGTATACACCCCCTATGTTAAAATACAGGGGCATAAGTATACACCCCCTATGTTAAAATACAGGGGGCATAAGTATACACCCCCCTATGTTAAAATACAGGGGGCATAAGTATACACCCCCTATGTTAAAATACAGGGGCATAAGTATACACCCCCTATGTTAAATTCCCATAGAGGTAGATTTTTATTATTAAAGACCAGTTATTTCATGGATCAGGATACTATGCATCCTGATGAAGTTCCCTTGGCCTTTGGAATTAAACTACCCCCATCATCACATACCCTTCACCATACATAGAGATTGCCATGGGGAACTTTCCATAAGATCATCTCTCAATGCAAATGACTAACTGATATAACACCATGCCATGCGTGTGTAATCTTATTCTAGCCACCGTACGTGTTCAGACAAGCCGAGCAGCAGCAGCAGCAGCGCGTCACACACGTTTCGGGTGTCCAAAGACAAAGAAAACGCCACGCAATAGAAACGCCACGCTCACGCCACGCAGGCAGTGTGCAGGACGCCTTAGGTATGTAACAAGCACAAACACTTTCATCTGCTCCACTGTTTTTCACAACTCATTTGCAATCCAAAAAAATAACTCACAAATTTACAAAAGGACAAAAATCTGCAAAAAATGTGTTTTTTGTGAATTCACTTTGCAATGCTGGATTAACCAATCACATCACAGGCGTCGCTGCTTGCTGCGTATTACGCCCGCAGTGGATGACTGCACCAAATAATACTTGGCTAACTCCACACTTCCAGATTAGCTGTGTGTATGAACAATATGACCACAATCAGCCAGTCAGTCGCTGTTTCTCTCACCAGACACTCCAGCAGGCGCGCCGGCCGGGCGATGATGATCATCAGCTTCCTGACGAGTTGCGTGACGAAGGTAACCTCCACACTCTCTGAGCGGTCGTGGGCCTGGACACACAAAGACAACAGGTTAGCTTAGCATGAGAAAAACATGTCACCTTCAATTACAACAAGAGAGATTTTCACTCAACATGAACGTCCTAAATGAGGTCCTGTCCCTCGCAATACTACGTATTATTTTTGAATCATACTTCGGATACTTCATCATCGTGATGAGATCTTCCTGGATCGTGAAGGCTGTGCAGCGAATGTCCCCCCCACATTGTGTTTGTCCTTCTCAAATAAAGCGGGACAGTTTGAGGACACACGGACAGCGACACGTGGGAGGTAATCTAAATCAGAATGACCTCCGCCTCGCTCCCTGATATCCAGCGTGAAATGTCTGGCAGTGTGGAGACAGAGTAATTTACCCAGCAATCCACTGTAACTGACTGGAAACGCATCTGGAGCAAACACTGATCCCCGGGAAGAAATGGGGTGGAAGTGAAGTGTGTGTTAATGTGTGTGTGTGTGTGTGTGTGTGTGTGTGTGTGTGTGTGTGTGTGTGTAGTGGAAGCTGTAACAATTACAAACCACCCACTGTAAAATATATTTCATTCTCAGGGGGGTAATGTGTGTGTGTTCATGCGTGCGTGTGTGTGAATGCAGCAAGAAAGTATGTATGTATGTATGTATGTATGTATAATGTATGTATAATGTATGTATGTATGTATAATGTATGTATGTATGTATAATGTATGTATGTATAATGTATGTATGTATGTATGTATGTATGTATGTATGTATGTATGTATGTATGTATGTATAATGTATGTATGTATAATGTATGTATGTATGTATAATGTATGTATGTATAATGTATGTATGTATGTATGTATAATGTATGTATGTATGTATGTATAATGTATGTATAATGTATGTATGTATGTATGTATAATGTATGTATAATGTATGTACTGTATGTATGTATGTATGTATGTATAATGTATGTATGTATGTATGTATGTATAATGTATGTACTGTATGTATGTATGTATGTATAATGTATGTATAATGTATGTACTGTATGTGTGTATGTATGTATAATGTATGTATAATGTATGTACTGTATGTATGTATGTATGTATAATGTATGTATGTATGTATGTATGTATAATGTATGTACTGTATGTATGTATGTATGTATAATGTATGTACTGTATGTATGTATGTATGTATAATGTATTTATAATGTATGTACTGTATGTATGTATGTATGTATAATGTATGTACTGTATGTATGTATGTATGTATAATGTATTTATAATGTATGTACTGTATGTATGTATGTATGTATAATGTATGTACTGTATGTATGTATGTATGTATAATGTATTTATAATGTATGTACTGTATGTGTGTATGTATGTATGTATGTATAATGTATGTACTGTATGTGTGTATGTATGTATGTATGTATGTATAATGTATGTACTGTATGTACTGTATGTGTCAGACAGGCTAACAGAGTGGAGGTTGATTAACAAAGCATTGGCAGCTCGTTGCTGTTTGTTTAACAGAGCCGTCTGCCGGAGGCTCGGGGGCCCTGACCCCCTCCTGAATAATTTAGAACTGTAATGGAACCTGGAGGGTGTGTGTGTGTGTGTGTGTGTGTGTGTGTGTGTGTGTGTGTGTGTCTATATACTGCATGTGCAACCTAAATATGTATTAGGGTGTGTATATGTAAGCGTGAAGGAGACTGAATGTGTGTGTGTGTGCTAGAGGTGACTGTACAGGCCAGTGATCATTGAGTAATGGACAGAAGGGGACTTCTCCCACTGTGCAGCGGCTAATAAGCCAGTCAGAGTGTGTGTGTGTGTGTGTGTGTGTGTGTGTGTGTGTGTGTGTGTGTGTGTGAGTGTGTGTGTGTAAGACAGACTGACTATATTTACTCTGCATGTGTAATGTGGATGGGCTTCCCTGGTGGGTACACAGTGCAGAAGATGTGCTTTAACAGCTTGTATGCGTGCCTTACCTGTATATACATGATGTTTAATAATGATATGATGATCTGTGGATTTTAGTTGGTCACAAACATATTCTGTCGGCGTACGTGGAAAATACTAAAATTCAATGTGTATACATGAAATATTGTTGGGAAAAAGCTTCCCTTGCACAATATAGAGAAAAGGAAGTCTGTAAATGAAGCAAAAACTCCAACAGCTAACTTTAAATGCAAGTAACTTAATTTCAGATTCAATATAGTTCAGTTTAATTTATTATTGCTTCTGGCTTTTTGGGGCAACATGTTCATATGTTTGAGTCATATTTTCTCTGAGATACTTTTAGAGACACTTTAAATAAAAGCAGTTTCAATAGGTTTTTACTCCTGGTTAAATACGTGCCAAATTCCAGCAGATCAAGCATCACGTGGCAGCTGCCTCCCTTAGAAACGAATGGGACGGAGGTGACGTCACCGTTTGTGGCGCCCCATCACTTTCTCCAAACAGGTGATGTGTCCACCTGGCTCCAGCTGAGAGCCAATTAAAGCCAGATGTGAGCAGCTGTACGGGAAGCCCCGACGAACACGCTCCAGATTCAGCGTGAGCGATCGCCAGCGCTGAGTTAGCACTCTGCCCTTTTCCCCTCTGGCCTCGGGTGACCTGCGGGGGTCTAACTGGGTCTTCCCAGGGGTTCCAGCAGAGCATGGCCTGGATGCAGGTTGCCATGGGGACGGCCAGGCAGGTCTCTAAGAGCCCCCGTGACGAGGATGGATGAGGGAGAAAAAGAGAGGAGTAAAAAAAAGAAAGAGAGCGAGAGGAGGGCGAAGGAGATAAGGGTAAAGGTGGAGGAGAGATAAAAGATGAAAGGACAGAAGGAGGCGAGGTGAGTCGGCCTCCTGCGAGCTCTGTAATGGGGTCACGACACGAAGAGGGAAGGAACGGATGGATGAATAAAGGAATGGATACACAAGGAGGACAAAGGACTTGAGACAAGTCGAGACCAGAAGGAGTGGACGATGAAAACTACCTTCTAGCAGAAGAAGGATGATGAACGCTTATTTAAATCTGTTGATTATTCTTTTCGATTCCTTGATTAGTTGTTTTGGTCTCTATGTATGTATTTTGGTTGGAGTGATTTTTACAACACTGTTGTTGTTTTTAAATGTGCTATAGAAATAAAATTGACATTGACATATAAAATGTCAGAAAATGGTAAAAAAAAAAAAAAAATGACGATCAGTGTTTCCCTAAAAACCCGAGATGACGTCCCAAAATGTCTTGTTTTGTCCACAACTCAAAGATATTCAGCTCACTGTCACAGAGGACAGAAGAGACTAGAAGATATTCACATTTTAGAAAATGTTGACCGGTTTTCTCTCATAAAAAATGACTCAAACTGACTAATTGATCATCAGAATAGTTGTCGATCAACTACAGTAGTACAGTTAAAGGGCCAGTTCACCCAAATCACTGATGCTGTTTCTAGAAAGACAAGTAGATTCCTGTCAAGGGTCCATAAAAGAAATGTAGTTCACGTCCACTGGATTTGGGAGGCAGACTGATATTTTAAAACCTGGGGAAATGAAGCCAGGATTGGCTGCACGGGAAGATATTTACTGTAAGATTATTTGCATTAATCGAGGCATCATACCCAAAATGTTCCCTTAAAATCAATGCGACTTATTTTCTATAAATGGCTGTTCAATTGAGGTTTCAGAAAGCTCAGCACATCACATATATCAACGTCAGGATTCAGTACAAAGTTACATAAACTCTAATAAATTATATATATCCAGTGTTTTCCAGGGGTTTGTCAAAGACTAAGCTGCACATATTTTGCAGAGGGGTTAACTCAGTACATTTGATTTTCTTAAATAGAAATATTTATATCCTTTTAGCGCACTACTACCATCATATCTTTCCTTTTAGAGCACTACTACCATCAAATCTTTCCTTTTAGAGCACTACTACCATCAAATCTTTCCTTTTAGAGCACTACTACCATCAAATCTTTCCTTTTAGAGCACTACTACCATCAAATCTTTCCTTTTAGAGCACTACTACCATCAAATCTTTCCTTTTAGAGCACTACTACCATCAAATCTTTCCTTTTAGAGCACTACTACCATCAAATCTTTCCTTTTAGAGCACTACTACCATCAAATCTTTCCTTTTAGAGCACTACTACCATCAAATCTTTCCTTTTAGAGCACTACTACCATCAAATCTTTCCTTTTAGAGCACTACTACCATCAAATCTTTCCTTTTAGAGCACTACTACCATCAAATCTTTCCTTTTAGAGCACTACTACCATCAAATCTTTCCTTTTAGAGCACTACTATCATCAAATCTTTCCTTTTAGAGCACTACTACCATCATATCTTTGTCTCAAAAGCTAGAGCGGATAGTAAATACATAACTCTCAGACAGCTTAAGAGCTCAAACTACAATCATTAGAGCTGAGTATAGCTAAGAATCTGCAATAAATTAATCAATCGCATGATAAATAAAAATTTGCTCGATAATTTTTTAATTATTCTTCCCAGCTGCAAATAATTTCCACTTAAAAATTATCAAGCTCATTTTTATTTATCACTATTATTTTCTATTTATTCCTTGTTTGTTTTTTATTCCAGAGCATTTTTTGTTAACAGAGACAGAGTCCATTTTATTTATTGTTTCTGGTTGTTTTGTTCATTTATTGTGGATATTTAAAATGTCTTCCACTTCCAGGGTTAAATATTCTTTAGTATTAAAAGTGTATTGATCTTTGAGAAGGTGTCCCTGCATTGTTATGCCATTATCATTAAATTAGATGAAAATGGTCTCAGAACGACAATTTAATTTTCATTTATCGCAATAATTTCTGAGATAATTTATCGTCCAGCAAAATCTGTTACGGTGACAGGCGTAGTCATTTAGCTAGTTTTGATGCTCACATAGGTGCTGCACCTAAGCCTCATAAAATTATATTATCATATATTATAATCCTGGGAGGGAAAGCCCGGATATCCATATTTTACCGTCCAGCATGAAGCCAAAAGTGACTGAAAGGTCAGATATCGCGAGTGGAAAGTGAGCAAAGGATTTGTTTGAGATTTGGGTGAAATGACCCTTTAACCTGATCACCTCCAGCATTTAAGACCACGTTTAGACCACTGTCCAGATCCAGAACATGTGGGTGTCCAACAGTCCTCAAAGTTGTCTCTCAGCCAAGCAGTGAAGGCACCATTCATCAGTCCTAAATGTCCCAATGAGGAAACATCTAAAAGGCACTAAATGAACCATAAATATGTATACCACACATGTACAAGTACAGGTTTTAAGTATATTCTACTACTATATTCTATAGTCACTTTACGCATTAATTATTAACTGATCCAAAATAATTCATCAGAATGCAACACATCCCAGTGTCATACCACCAGTAAAAATTACTTCATGACTCATTTGAAAGTCTGAATTATTAACAAGCTGCAGATGAAAACACCCACAGCAGTTGATTGATTACAAGAAGATTTAATATTTAATGTGTTTGTCATTGACTGCTGGAACCCACTCGATTATCTTTTTGGATTATATTCAAAAGCACGTCACACGTCTTTCAAAACAAGCAAGAAAAAGCTGTTTTTGCAATTATAATTAAACAACATAACCAAGGATTTTTTGCATATATCATTGCTATGTTGCCTGCGTGGGACAGGAAGTTACAAGCCACTAAAAACAAAGAAAGGTGACCAATCCGCTCCAGAGGAATCGGATAAAACCCACCTAAAGCAGAACCAAAGCGGAGCTGAATGTGATTTCAAAGTTATATTGAGTTGATAGACTCTCGCTATTTATTTAACAGCGTTAAAGATGCCGGAGTGAAACTACAGAGACGCTACGAAGACTCGTCGTCTTTGTCATCATCACCGTAAAAACGCTTGACCCGATCGAACCGAGATTGACTCAACTGTAAAGTCTGCCTCTTCCTTCTCCTCCTCCTCCTCCTCCTCCTCCCAGCTGTGAGCGAACACCTTCCACTTGCTCCTCCTCAGCACATCCTCCAGCACCTCCTCCTCCTCCAGCCTCCTCTGCCACGAGACGCCAGACATGCTTCCGCCAAAAAACCAAAACCACAAAACCAGGAATTATTTCCATAAAAAGATGCAGATGGGGAGGCTGTTTTCACACCTCTGTCCACCTGCTCACGTCCTCCAGCCTCTACTACTACGCCGCTTTGTAGGTCTGCTCCACCTGCTGCCACACTTGGCCAACCGCCAAACCCCCACTCCCCCCCAAAAAAACAGCCTAACACCGCTTAAGTGATGAAGTCATCATTTAGCCCGCATTGCAGCTTCGGCGTCTTCTCCAGATGTGTTCCAAGTCCAGTTCCTCGCACCCTCCAGAAGCATTCGAACAGGCTGCATGCAAGTACAGTACATCCACCTCCCTCCCCGTGAGGCTGCTGGCCAATCAGGAGCAGAGGAGTCCCCTTCAATCCCCCCCATCCCAACACGGCTGCACCTCCTTCACCCCTCCTGTTTGTCTGGGAGAGTCATCTGTCAGCCCCCGGTGACTGCTGGAGTGTGAAATTAAAATTGGGAAGATGTCTGTGTGTGTGTGTGTGTGTGTGTGTGTGTGTGTGTGTGTGTGTGTGTGTGTGTGTATATATATATATATATATATATATATATATATATATATATGTGTGTATGTGTGTGTGCTAGCCAACACATATGTGTATGTGTCTATGATGGAGAGATAGTTGGTGTGTGTGTGTGTCCCAATAGAACAGAAGGTCAATATGAGGCTGGTGGGAGCCATAATCCCCCCCCCCCAGGCTCTAGAAACCTGAGCTAATAGAGATGTCACCACCGCCACACACATGTAAATATATTTTGGTGCTCACGCACACACAAATACACAAAAACTGTCCCGAAAGGGTCCGTGACGCTAAGCTGCCATTAGCGAATGATAACGAGTTATAATGGTCAGCCACCTACACAGCAAGTGTGTGTGAGGGAATGTGGGAGAGCTGGGGGCTTTGTTTGCCGCTGGGCCGTCGTCTTTGTGCCTTCGTATGACCTCACACAGCCTGGCGGCTGGAACGATGATGGAGGAGGAGGAAGGAGGAAGGAGCGCGTCACGCCGTGAGTTGTTCCACGGTTAACTGAGCGTGACTGGGAGGCAGCCATAGTCATGATGTCTTCATCAAGTCCCACAATCTGGAAATTTCCAGATCTTGTGTATATATATATATATATATATATATATATATAAAAACCTTGGAAATGGACTTCCTGTCTGTATTCATTGTTTTATGTTTTTTTATTAAGAGAAGGTAATTTAAGATGGTTTTCTATCTTTGAAACTGGTAAAGTGAAAACAAATATAGATGTGTTTCAGTTTTGGAGGTTAAATTATGGAATGAACTTAATGGCCCAGGCTCTCCATATTCATGCTCCATCTTGAAATACGGTAGCCGGTGAGGGACATACAGGACGTACTGCTCCGCCTTTCACGTTTTCTCGCTGTCACATGATGAACTCACAGGTGCTGCTAACGCTGCTAACGCTGCTAACGCTGCTAACGATGCTAACGGTGCTTCCCGGCCCCGGCAAGTTTGAAGAAGGAAACATGATTGATTTAATTTTGAAAACTTTTCTCCATATCTGCTGATTATTTTGGCATTTTACAGTAAAGTATCTGTTCAGCTGACCTAACCTTGCACTGACTAAAAGAGGTTATGTCAGTTAATTAATTGGAGGTTTCCCAGTTGAAGACACCAATTTGCATTATCTCGTCCAGTAACCGGTCCACGGATTCCCAGTTACATAGTTCATTTTTAGGAAATAATAAGGCAAACTATTGGAGCCTATTGGAATTTATTTCCATAGTTCTCTTTTTGAATAATATGCTTTATATAGCACCACCAAAAGTCACCACAGCATGGACAATGCAACGCTCTGCCCGTGTTAGATGTGAAAATTAGTCATGCAACTCTACATCTGTCAGCGATGACGCAAAAGGATGCTGATTCATAAGTGTCTGAGTGTCAATTTACTGCTCGCTATAGAGCAGAGATCTTCAACAGGGGGTCCTCAGAGTTACTGCAGGGGGCCCAACAGATTGTTAATGTTTTTAATGAAAATGTATTCGAAATTCAACATATTATTAGACAATGTAAATCAGCTGTTTTGTAAAAAAACATTAATGATAGACTTACTGGCCTATAGGTTAGGTAGTCCCTAAGACCGCCATCCGCAGATACAGTTTATTCCAAAGGATTCACTGTCATTATAACATGATCATGGACACGATACTGTATATTAAAATATCTTCTTCTCTCCTCAAATATTCCATCTTGAGGAGTTTTTCTTTCTCTTCAGACTCTTTGCTTGCTTGAGAGTGTGTTTGCAGGGCAGTGAATGTGAGTGAGCTGTTGCCGGACTTACGTCTTGCAGCAGCTTCTCCAGGTTCTCCTGGAGCTCGTAGAAGTAGCGCGAGGTGATCTGGTCCCCT
>JABXJD010000602.1:105000-255363 GCA_013375575.1 Percina caprodes
TTATTGTTATATTCTGTTTTTTGTATGTATCCTATCTGTATGTGTGTGTGAGTTTCTATTTGGGGACAATACAGTTGTAAAGTAACTCCAAGCTGATCAGTGAATAGAGTAGGAATAGAGTGGAAGTGCCTAGCTAACCCGACGCTGCAGGAAAGAAGGATTTGGAATGAATAAGTGAAGGAAAACTGTATTAAATTAGCCTTTAAATTAGCCTCCTTTTATACTCTTAATATCACAAGTCTGTCTGCTGTGTTAAAAAAGTCTGTGCTGGAGTTTGATGATGACGATGATGATGAATGATTTGTTTTTTGGGTTAACATACATGAAAGAAACAATTATTTACCAAGATATCTAACTGAAAAGGAACAGAAGCCAAGGCTTATTTTGGCCTCTCCTATCCCATAATCCCCTTTGAATCCCCCAGAAATTCAACAAAAACTAAATGAAACCAATCCTAGAAACATTTTACAATTTACATTCTATTCAAATTACTTCAGAACTGTCAATTCATTTGGATTTTAAAGCTTTTTTGAAACTTAACAGAGATGTACACATTTCCAACTCATTATAAAAGGTAAAAAAGAAGTGTGGGAATTTCTCCCATCTAATTTATCGTAGATCTAATTTATCGTAGATCTAATTTATCGTAGATCTAATTTATCGTAGATCTCGCACCACGCAGTTCAAAGTACGTATTACAGCTACGGTTGCCCTCACGCTTCAAAAAGCTGCTCTATTGCTTTTTTTAATATTATTTTTCTTTTCTGGGCAAAGAAGAAGAAGACTCCTGCTCCTGAAATTTGGATTTTAAATACATGCGGTCCTCCATGTTTCCTTCTTTTAACTTGCCGGCGATGATACCTGTTTAACTTTTCCTTCTTTTAACTTGAAGCGATGATACCTGTTAGCAGCGTTAGCAGCGTTAGCAGCATTAGCAGCATTAGCAGCATTAGCAGCGTTAGCAGCATTAGTAGTGTTAGCAGCATTAGCAGCATTAGTAGTGTTAGCAGCATTAGCAGCATTAGTAGTGTTAGCAGCGTTAGTAGCGTTAGCAGCATTTGCAGCGTTAGCAGCATTAGCAGCGTTAGCAGCATTAGTAGTGTTAGCAGCATTATCAGCATTTGCAGCGTTAGCAGCATTAGCAGCATTAGTAGTGTTAGCAGCATTAGCAGCGTTAGCAGCGTTAGCAGCATTAGCAGCGTTAGCAGCGTTAGTAGCGTTAGCAGCATTAGTAGCATTAGCAGCATTAGTAGTGTTAGTAGCGTTAGTAGCGTTAGTAGCGTTAGCAGCATTAGTAGCATTAGCAGCATTAGTAGCGTTAGCAGCATGCGTTAGCAGCATTAGTAGTGTTAGCAGCGTTAGCAGCATTAGTAGCGTTAGCAGCATTAGTAGCGTTAGCAGCATTAGTAGTGTTAGCAGCGTTAGCAGCGTTAGTAGCATTAGCAGCATTAGCAGCGTTAGCAGCATTAGCAGCGTTAGTAGTGTTAGCAGCATTAGCAGCGTTAGCAGCGTTAGTAGCGTTAGTAGCGTTAGTAGCGTTAGCAGCATTAGTAGCATTAGCAGCATTAGTAGCGTTAGCAGCATGCGTTAGCAGCATTAGTAGTGTTAGCAGCGTTAGCAGCATTAGTAGCGTTAGCAGCATTAGTAGCGTTAGCAGCATTAGTAGCGTTAGCAGCGTTAGCAGCTCCTGTGAGTTCATCAGTGAAAACGTGAAAGGCAGAGCAGTACGTCCTGTATGTCCCTCACCGGCTAACGTATTTCAAGATGGCGCATGAATTTGGAGTCTGCCCCGGTTCATGCGAAGGTAAACGTAACATTTCAAGCCAAAAGGAATACTTAGAAATGATGGTGGTGGTAAATATTCATGGAAAGGGACGGAGCTTGTGAACGGGCAACACCGATTTGGATAATGGACTAAGCACACAATGGGCCTTTAAAGGTCAGTTATAAAGTTGCTTACTTATGACTCTTTACACACACACACACACACACACACACACACACACACACACACACACACACGCTATTGTTGCATGTAAATCACTCAGTTTTAGTCTGCTCAACTTTGAAACTCTTCCTTCATGTTCGCGTTTCTTAAAATAAAAATAAAAAAGGAAAATCCATCAGGATCCCGGACAGCCGGCTCTGCCGCGGGTCTCGTGATTAAAGGTTAGCCTTGACAGAGATGGATCCAGTGCCAGAGGCTGTTATGTACGTTCTTTAATTTTCAGAGAACGTCTTTGTCTCCTCTCCGTGTTATTCCTCGTGGCTTTGAGCAGCCTGAGCCTTTTTATCCTAATAACGCTCCCGTTCAGAGCGTGCTGCAGCGGAGGTCGAAGAGAAATCCCCGGGATGAATAACACAAGGAAGCCAGACAAAGGCTAATTTAAACATGGCTGTAATTCTACTGTAATGGGAAATAAAAATGGCCTGGCGGCAATCCCTGCGAAGAATGTCTTTGTCATTACTTTGAGGAAGGACCTTGGAAACGAGGATCCGGGACGACGTTGTGAGGGAGTACGCAACAAGTTCTAAAATCGTGAGAAAGAAAGGAAATATTGATGAAACAGAATATAAGATTACATTTAAACCTGAGGGTGTTTCATGAAATGATAATTAAAACATTGGAAAGGCTTCCCGAGCTAAGTGGTGATGTCACGTGCGACAAAAGGCACTCAAAATGCAAACGAGCTCATTGGTAGAGAGGGTAATTGAAGTAAATCAGACGAGACAGCGAATCAGATGGTGGTGGTGAGGCAGGGGGGCTGTGTGTGTGTGTGTGAGGGAGAGAGAAAATAACATTGATGCTTCACTACTGAGGCGGGCGACTTGGGAAATGAGAGGCCTAATTGACCGTGACACAGAACCAGGTGGATGAGAAGTTGGTGTGTGATACGGTTCATGATTCCACTGAAAAGACTGAAGACATTTCTTTTTGATGTTGCCTTTCTTTAAAGGTCCCGTGGCATGAACATGTCCCCCTCCCCAGACCCCCCCCCCCCAGCCTGCCTATGGCCCCCCCAGTAGCTAGAAATTACGATAGTTGTAAACCGAGCCCTGGGTATCCTGCTCTGCCTTTGAGAAAATGAAAGCTCAGATGGGCCGATCTGGAATCTTGCCCCTTATGAGGTCATAAAGGGCAAGATTCCAGATCTTATCTCCCCTTTCTGTGCTCTGCCCGCCCAGAGAATTTGCCCCACCCATAGTTTTGTATTATTACATGAGTACTGGTATGTATGATGGAATAGAGTAGGTGATATTGTAGTTTTGTATTATTACATGTATGATGGAATACAGCAGGTGATATTGTAGTTTTGTATTATTACATGTATGATGGAATACAGCAGGTGATATTGTAGTTTTGTAATATTACATGTATGATGGAATAGAGCAGGTGATATTGTAGTTTTGTAATATTACATGTATGATGGAATAGAGTAGGTGATATTGTAGTTTTGTGTTATTACATGAGTACTGGTATGTATGATGGAATACAGCAGGTGATATTGTAGTTTTGTAATATTACATGTATGATGGAATAGAGCAGGTGATATTGTAGTTTTGTAATATTACATGTATGATGGAATAGAGTAGGTGATATTGTAGTTTTGTGTTATTACATGTATGATGGAATAGAGCAGGTGATATTGTAGTTTTGTATTATTACATGTATGATGGAATAGAGCAGGTGATATTGTAGTTTTGTATTACATGTATGATGGAATAGAGCAGGTGATATTGTAGTTTTGTATTATTACATGTATGATGGAATAGAGCAGGTGATATTGTAGTTTTGTATTATTACATGTATGATGGAATAGAGCAGGTGATATTGTAGTTTTGTAATATTACATATTATTACATGTATGATGGAATAGAGCAGGTGATATTGTAGTTTTGTATTATTACATATTATTACATGTATGATGGAATAGAGTAGGTGATATTGTAGTTTTGTATTATTACATATTATTACATGTATGATGGAATAGAGTAGGTGATATTGTAGTTTTGTGTTATTACATGTATGATGGAATAGAGTAGGTGATATTGTAGTTTTGTATTATTACATGTATGATGGAATAGAGTAGGTGATATTGTAGTTTTGTATTATTACATATTATTACATGTATGATGGAATAGAGCAGGTGATATTGTAGTTTTGTATTATTACATGTATGATGGAATAGAGTAGGTGATATTGTAGTTTTGTATTATTACATGTATGATGGAATAGAGTAGGTGATATTGTAGTTTTGTAATATTACATATTATTACATGTATGATGGAATAGAGTAGGTGATATTGTAGTTTTGTATTATTACATGTATGATGGAATAGAGCAGGTGATATTGTAGTTTTGTATTACATGTATGATGGAATAGAGCAGGTGATATTGTAGTTTTGTATTATTACATGTATGATGGAATAGAGCAGGTGATATTGTAGTTTTGTATTATTACATGTATGATGGAATAGAGCAGGTGATATTGTAGTTTTGTAATATTACATATTATTACATGTATGATGGAATAGAGCAGGTGATATTGTAGTTTTGTATTATTACATATTATTACATGTATGATGGAATAGAGTAGGTGATATTGTAGTTTTGTATTATTACATATTATTACATGTATGATGGAATAGAGTAGGTGATATTGTAGTTTTGTGTTATTACATGTATGATGGAATAGAGTAGGTGATATTGTAGTTTTGTATTATTACATGTATGATGGAATAGAGTAGGTGATATTGTAGTTTTGTATTATTACATATTATTACATGTATGATGGAATAGAGCAGGTGATATTGTAGTTTTGTATTATTACATGTATGATGGAATAGAGTAGGTGATATTGTAGTTTTGTATTATTACATGTATGATGGAATAGAGTAGGTGATATTGTAGTTTTGTAATATTACATATTATTACATGTATGATGGAATAGAGTAGGTGATATTGTAGTTTTGCATTATTACATATTATTACATGTATGATGGAATAGAGCAGGTGATATTGTAGTTTTGTATTATTACATATTATTACATGTATGATGGAATAGAGTAGGTGATATTGTAGTTTTGTATTATTACATATTATTACATGTATGATGGAATAGAGTAGGTGATATTGTAGTTTTGTGTTATTACATGTATGATGGAATAGAGTAGGTGATATTGTAGTTTTGTATTATTACATATTATTACATGTATGATGGAATAGAGCAGGTGATATTGTAGTTTTGTATTATTACATGTATGATGGAGTAGAGTAGGTGATATTGTAGTTTTGTGTTATTACATGTATGATGGAATAGAGTAGGTGATATTGTAGTTTTGTATTATTACATGTATGATGGAATAGAGTAGGTGATATTGTAGTTTTGTATTATTACATGTATGATGGAATAGAGCAGGTGATATTGTAGTTTTGTATTATTACATGTATGATGGAATAGAGTAGGTGATATTGTAGTTTTGTATTATTACATGTATGATGGAATAGAGTAGGTGATATTGTAGTTTTGTATTATTACATGTATGATGGAATAGAGCAGGTGATATTGTAGTTTTGTATTATTACATGTATGATGGAATAGAGTAGGTGATATTGTAGTTTTGTATTATTACATGTATGATGGAATAGAGCAGGTGATATTGTAGTTTTGTAATATTACATGTATGATGGAATAGAGCAGGTGATATTGTAGTTTTGTATTATTACATGTATGATGGAATAGAGCAGGTGATATTGTAGTTTTGTATTATTACATGTATGATGGAATAGAGCAGGTGATATTGTAGTTTTGTATTATTACATGTATGATGGAATAGAGTAGGTGATATTGTAGTTTTGCATTATTACATGTATGATGGAATAGAGTAGGTGATATTGTAGTTTTGTATTATTACATGTATGATGGAATAGAGCAGGTGATATTGTAGTTTTGTATTATTACATGTATGATGGAATAGAGTAGGTGATATTGTAGTTTTGTATTATTACATGTATGATGGAATAGAGCAGGTGATATTGTAGTTTTGTATTATTACATGTATGATGGAATAGAGTAGGTGATATTGTAGTTTTGTATTATTACATGTATGATGGAGTAGAGCAGGTGATTTTCCAGACAGAAAGTCAATGGGGTGCAGCAACTGCAGCCTGTAGCGGCTGCACATGAATGATGGATGGAGGTGGTCTGCTTGTTCCCAATGTATGGAGGACCGGACGGTGGACAGAGCGGATAGATATACTTCAGAAACTAAACATGAATGTGCTGAGAAGGGAAGAATAAAAGATAAGACGGAGAACAGAGAAACTGTTAAATGATGATTAAAAAAAAAGGGTGGCTGCCATCACTCATGGCCAACTCGTAAAATTTGCATATAATTGTGCTCTGCAGCTCATTTTCATTTGTTCACTCTCCCTCATACACAGACACACTTGTTCCCCCCCCTGGGTCCAATCATCATCATCCTCCTCTTCTTCTTTCCACTCAGTCATACACTTCATCTCTCTCTCTCTCGCTACTCCTTATTGCCTCTCATTCCCCACATCCTGCTACACTTTCCTTACCCTAGTATCTTCATTTGGGCATTTTATCAACTTGGAACTGGATCTAAAAGTGAACTGGCTCATAGAAGCCGGCCCCCTAATCCTCAGCCGACCCCTTCTGTTGGTTATTTATCTGCACTTGCAGACAGTCTGCAGACGGCTCGCTAAGAGCTTTTTAATGACACCCACTACTGGCGAAGTAAAATGATGTCAGGCTCCTCCACCCTGGCACATGAGGGGGTGACTGCTGGCACAAAGTCACCTCCATATATATGTTAACTTGTTGACAGTCTCCATCTCTGTAACATTCATGGGCCGGTTACCAGTTTCAAGGTCTACCGCGGTTCATTGGCGATATTAGACACTTTTTAGGGGGGCTTATTTTATTGTTTTTAAATAATTTGAGTTTAGTTTGCGAACTTGTCTGTTGGTGCCAAACAATTACAGGTTAAAAGGGCTTGAAAACAGGTTTCATATCCTGTGTGTCTGCAACCTAGTGTTGGCCAATCAGAGGAGGTTGTGCCAGACTCCCGCCTTTGGCTGAGTCTCTATCTGATCCGTCAGAGGGAGAGCAGGAGACGGATGTGAAGTTTAACGCTGGTAGTCCCCAGAGAAGAAGTCGGTCATTTCATGGCGCAGATTAGAACCCAAATTAAAACGTAAGCCACTAACATTGCTGGCTGTGTCAAATTGGTCGTTATTATGGTGACTTATGAAGTGTCAGGCTTCCACCATAGTGTCAAAAAATGTTAGCCGACATTGTTCAGTAGCTAGTAAAATGACTGATTTAGCAGTCATATTCTCATCAGGGGCTGACCCCCCTAAAGGTCTGATCCTAGAATTGCCCCTGCGGCGGTTTTAAAAAGTCACGGTTTTAATACCACCAACAATTTTCCGTCATAGAGTTTCTGCGTTATGAGCTGTTTTTTTATGAGTCTTCAAGTACGGAAAGTATAGTTTAGAAATCCGTCTCCCTGCCAGTGTGTTTAAAAATAATAATAATAATAATAATAATAATAATAATAATAATAATAATAATAATAATATTCTGTTTATTGATCCCCAGTGTGGAAATTACAATTTACACCCTTTTTGTTAGTAATCACTACACACAGGCCTTAAATACACACACACACACACACACACACACACACACACACACACACACACACACACACACACACACACACACACACACACACACTCACGACCTAATCATGCACAAATGGAGAGATGTCAGAGTGTGTGTGTGTGTGTGTGGGGGGGCTGCCAGTGCTGGACACGTGCCGTGAGCGGTTGAGGGGGGTACGGGGCCTTGCTCAAGAGCACCTGGCAGAGCCCAGGAGGTGAAGGGGCATCTCTCCAGCTACCAGTCCACACTCCTTCCTTCAGTCCGTACGGGGACTTGAACCGGCGACCCTCCGGTTCCCAAACCAAACTCCCTACGCACTGAGCCTCCGCCAACCCAGACATTTCAAAATAATACATGTTAAAGCTGTAATTGCGACACAGTGAAAGCGTGATATTTTTGCTTATGGTCATCATGTCATCAGAATCCCATGCGGGGCCAAGCCAACTCTGTTAATGCAGAATTTTTGCTTTTAATCAGCTTTTGTAACATTTCCAATAAAAACATTTAAGAATATTGCATTCTCTATGTTTTTACTCTTTCTGTATGAAAAATCCTCTTTTCTACATGATTTTATTTCAGAGAAAGAGAATTTATATGAGAACACAGGGTGAGGCTAGACTATATTCTCTACACACACACACACACACACACACCCCCACACACACACCCTGACATCTGTCCGCATAGTCAGTAAGACTCTAATCTGATGAACACCATGCAACTCGGTCGGTCTTCTTTCATCTCAGCGGATGAAATTATTCCATATCTGCCGGTAGAGAAGCAGAGATAAAGCTGCTGAGACAAGAGATGGAGGTGAGACAGTGTGGGTGAAGAGAGAGGTGGACGCTTGGACAGGTGAGTGCCACTGATATGTACATATATATATATAGAGAGTGAGGAGCTTCTACTCGCTCCTACCTGCCACGGACACGTCTGCAGGACCAGTCTGACCTTTCTGGAGACTGGCACACAGACTCAACCCAGACTAACGTTGGTAGTTGGTCAAGTTTCACATTCAGGCCGGGATATTACAATCAAATACAACTCTTCCACCTGTCTTAAGATAATCATGTTTAATTCTGTTTGGCCCATTGGTCAGAGATATTATTCTGACTTTATGTGTATTTGCAGTGGTGTTGAAGTGGATTGCATTGTTATTATCTAGGCAAGGCAGCTTTATCTGTAGAGCACATCTCAGCAACAGGGCAATTCAAAGTGCTTTACATAAAAAGATTAAATTAATAAAAGGTACAGTGCAGTACAAAGAATTTAACATAAAAACTAAAAACAGTCAAAATATCTATTCTCTCTAATGTTCTGCTCACCTCATTTACAAACATGAGTGAAATACAAAAACTTACTATATTATAACTAGAAATTATTGGAGTGCAAATCAAACTAAATTGACTTTTATTTGTAGATGCAGAACTTTTTTGTTGTTTGGATGAATCAATACAATATATTAATGATTGATATATTGTATTTGGGGGGGAGGGGGGAGAAGTTATGTTACAGCCTGTAATGTGAGTGGAAACTTGTGCCAGCGCTCCTACCTGAGGCTGCGGGAGCGCGGTCTCATGGCGGGGGAGCGGCGTCCCTCCTCGTCTGTGATGCTCTCGGAGCTGAAGTGCTTGGTGAGGAAGTGCAGCTCGTCCGGGGTGGGCTGGAAGGGCAGCTGGTGCAGCTTCTCCTGAGATGAACAGGAGGACTGTGAGAGGAGGAGCACAGAGGGAGCACAGATTACAACCAGCGCTGGAGCTACTGCGGGGTCAGGCCAGAGCTAACGGCTAACGGCTAATGCTAGGGCTAGTCCAGGCTGGGGGAGTTAGGGACAGGGGAGGACGGGGGAGTACACATCTTAAAATAGAACATGTATGTGCAGGTGTATGTGTGTATGGTATGCACATGTCTATGTATTAGTATATGTATATGTATGTACTGTATGTGTATATTACCAGCTGGTAGATTTGACAGTAGGGATTGAGTGGCTGGTCAAATTTGAACATACACTAGCCAAAAAAACTTAATTATGAACCGTGTGTCATCTGGAATTTCTTGTGAAATGCAATAAAAAGAAGAAGAAACGATGCAGCTCTTGTCTTTTTCCTCGCTGTCGTGATCTCTTTGAGTGACTGGAGACTAAAATCTAATCACTGAGCCACAGAGTGAGAGAAATATGATAACTTTGCCTCCAGACGTGTCCCTTGCTGCAGTGATGAGATGATGGAAGTCAGCGAGACTCTCATCTTTGCTCATTTTATTTGGAAAAAGACAATATTTTGTGTAAGCTGTTTACATTTCATTAATATTCCCATTTACATCCAATAGCTGAATATTAGTGTGCATGTAGATGTACTTTGTGGGCCACAGCTAAACATCTGGATCAAAGCTGGGTCATGGTTTTATTAGACATCTACGACACATATAGCCATTAGTCTAGGGCAATGTTTCCCAAACTTGGGGTCGGGACGCAAAATGGGTCGCAGACCCGTTTTATTGGGTCGCCAATTGGCAGAGTAAAATGAGAATCTGGCTTTTCGACTCTAGCGTACCTGAAGAACAAATACAGGAACAGACTACATGCTCAGCATGACCTCAGAATGACCTCAGCATGACCTCAGAATGACCTCAGAATGACCTCAGCATGACCTCAGAATGACCTCAGCATGACCTCAGAATGACCTCAGAATGACCCCAGAATGACCTCAGAATGACCTCAGCATGACCTCAGAATGACCTCAGAATGACCTCAGAAGGGCACTTTCAAAAACCGAACCTAGAGTAGATCAGCTGGTTGAGATCTTCAACCAGCTATATACATCTCATTAAATTCAAGTCAGCATTATTAAAACCATGTTGGTGTGGGTCCTGAGGGACGATGGGAGGGGACGGAGACACAGAAAGGACAATAGAGACCTTTTCTGTTTTTGATTACTTTTATAATGGAATAAATACACTTCATATACATTAAATTCATGGTTTGTTCCGTCTTTTGTCCACAGTTTAAAAATGTAGATGTTACAATGATTCATGGTGTATTTTTGTAAATTTGGGTCCCGGGGAGACACCAAGTTTCTCTTTTGGGTCTTGAGCTGAAAAGGATTGGGAGCCACTGGTCTAGGGTGACCAAATGTCCTCTTTTGCCCGGGCATGTCCACTTTTTACGTAATGTCTGGGGCATCCTGGGGTGTGGGGGGGTTTATAAAATCCTGAAAATGTCAGATTTTCACTGTTTTTCAACGGACCATTAGCATTAAGCGTGTACTTAAATTGACTGGCGCTTTGCACACAATACTACGGTACTTTGTTGCGTGACGTAATTCCCGAGAAGCTGCCTTATATATATTATATTTTATTATATATTATGCTAGCACATTTGTTTCAGTGACTATTAAAAGGTGCTGGCTGGAGATCTCAAAGCTCACATGGATGCCGAAAAACCTTAATATCTTATTACACTGAAAAGGTTTTAAGAGATATTTAGTTGAAGCTGGATTTTAAAGCTGACACAGAATAGGTCATATACATTATTTCATATTTATGTATTTATTTGAAAAGACAGGTATTCTTTTGTTTCAGGTTGTTTTTAGTATTTTATCTTATTACATAAGTTATTTTTATACCATTGAGGCATAATAAAGCATGTTCTTTAACCTCTGAGAAGCCTGTCGAAGCCGGCCGAGTGTGCTTTTATTTTGGAAATCACAATACGGTCACCATGGTTTAGTCCAACAGCATTTAGACTTTAAGGAGTATATTTCATTTTGTTTAACCTACATTTGATGGAGGTCTTTTGCCCTGCAAATGATCAAACAAATCATTACAGGGCACTGAGAGAAGTCCTTCTCATCTAACAAGTCATTTATTTTCCCCTCTGTGCAAACAGGGAGCTAGCAGGACTGCTAGCAGTCTGGGTCTACGTGCTAATGCTAACTGGGCTCTCTGCTTTTGAAGCATGCTGAGCCTCATTCTGCAGGCGGCGGGCGCAGAGAAGCTGCACGCCGGGGTATTAAGAAGGAGGGAGATGAAGCAACAGCAGAAGGTAAAGGAGAAGGATTAGACCAGAGGGAATGGAGGAAGGAAAAAGAGGAGAAACAGAGCGGGAGGCAGAAGTACACTTGAGGGCATCGGGAAACGAGGTACTGGATCACAGCTGAGGGAGGGTCTGTTGCTGGCTTGTTGCTTTGCAGTGAGGTCAGAGGCAGAACGCGTTATTATAGTAAACTACAACAAAAATAACCAGCGGGAAATATTTTTAGAAAACTCAAATTATATTAAAAACACTAAAATAAAACTATATTGCAAGGTTAAAAAAATTACAAAAATAGAATTAAAATGAATGTGAATCATTTTAGTTTGTTTTTTTTACAGAAAGACTTGACCCTAACACTCCAGGAGATGGCGCTCTGCCACAATAACTGCACATCAAACACTTATTAGCTAAGGCTGAACATTACACATCATGGCCGTTCCAACAGTTCTCCACCCATGTATTTATATATATATATATGTAGATACATTCATATACACACACACACACACACACACACACACACACACACACACACACACATATACACACACACACACACACACACATTCATATACACATACATATACACACACATATATACATATACACACACACACACACACACACACACATACATATACACACACATACATACATACACACACACACACACACACACACACACATACATATACACACACATACATACATATACACACACACACACACACACACATATACACACGCACACACACACACATATCCACACACACACACACACACACACACACACACACACACATACATACATACATACATACATACAGTGGCTTGCATAAGTATACACCCCCCTATGTTAAAATACAGGGGGCATAAGTATACACCCCCTATGTTAAAATACAGGGGCATAAGTATACACCCCCCTATGTTAAAATACAGGGGCATAAGTATACACCCCCTATGTTAAAATACAGGGGCATAAGTATACACCCCCCTATGTTAAAATACAGGGGCATAAGTATACACCCCCCTATGTTATAGTAAAAATGTGCCTGCATCTATAGGGGTGTGTATATTTTTTATATTTATTTATTGATTTACAACACATTATTCATTCATAAAGAAAAATGGTGTCCTTAAAGGTTGGATTTTTCCTAATTTTTTTAATTAAGGCATTAAGATCAATTTCCAAAAGATGATTTTTTTATTCCTCTTGTTCTTCAGCCTGGGTTCATAAACTTAAGCAAGCCACTGACTGTATGTATACAGCTCCATACCTCTGAGACATAACACCTGG
Source organism: Percina caprodes (assembly GCA_013375575.1). Taxonomy (NCBI): domain Eukaryota; kingdom Metazoa; phylum Chordata; class Actinopteri; order Perciformes; family Percidae; genus Percina; species Percina caprodes. The sequence continues at coordinate 118,025 of JABXJD010000602.1, forward strand.
ACTTAAAACTCAAACTAGCAACCTCACTAGGACACGTCACTACAACTGAAATGAAGTCAAAACTGAAATAAAATAAAAAGTAAATAACCTCAGACACGTAGAGGGAAGTAGAGATATTTACCGAGACAGTGGAGCTGGGCGTGTTGGTGCCATAGCCAGAGGAGGGCAACGAGGCCAGAGACCAGCGTCTGCCATCCGTCCTGAAGGGGGACACGGACAATAAGGACATGAAGATGTATTTTTTCTCAAATAAATAAATTAAACACATATTTCCGAATCCAAATCCGATCAGAATCGGGTTAATTGCCAAGGAAACAACCCTTACAGGGAATTAGCCTCGTTACATAACATAAAATAATGAATGTAAAATACACGACAACCAATCAAGCCGACAATTATGTACAATATAATGGTTTTACAACAAGAAACGAAGGATGAAAGGTTTAGTGCAGGGTGTGCCATATAAAGGAGATCAAATACAGCAACAATAGTGTATGTAATGTGTGTAATAGCAAAAGTGTTTCAGCTGAAGGAGAGAAAATGCGAACACACGGATAGCATGGAGTCAAAAGCCATGAGGAGGATCCGCTGAGACACCACCAGGGTGACGGAGTCCACTCGGACCCAGGGCTGCACAATTAATCCCAATTTTATCAGCGATATGCAGGCTGAGCTCATGAAATGGCGTATGTGTGACACGCCAATTCATATATGCCATTATATGTATGTATGTGTATATCAACGCTGTTTGGCCTCCATTGACTTACATTACCTTACGTGTGAATTTACACTGCAGCGAGGGCGAAAATCCACATAAAAAAAGTAATAATGTAAAAAAAGACATCTTTTAATGTCTTGTTTTGTCCACAACTCAGAAGATATTCAGTTTGGTGTCACAGAGGAGAGAAGAAACTAGAAGATATTCACATTTAACACGCTGGAATCAGAAGAACTCAAACCGATTAAATCAATCATCAAAGTAGATGGCGGTTAATTGAATAGTTAATTAGACAGCTAATCGATGCAGCTCTGCAGTGTGTTCCACTGATGTGTTTGTTATGACACATCAGGGTGGGATACACACTGTTAGGAGACACATTCACTGCTGGTTTTTGGTCTTTTCATGAGTTTCTGGGACTATCACCAGCCTCCTCCTCAGAAACAGCCATAACGTGAAGCAGTTTTCATCATTTTGAGACCCGTCTCCCCACTTTTTGGGGTGTTTATGGGAAGCAGGCAGCAGTTTGTTGCTTTAAAAAACAAAACTACATGCGCAGTGTTCGGCTTACATAAGAGAAGACCCAGCAGGGTACTATTCAGAGTGTGTGTGCTCAGCCATGCAGGGCGGATGGCAGGGAGGAAGGTGGTGGCAGAATGAGGAGGAGGAGGAGGAGGAGGAGGAGGAGGAGGAGGAGGAGGAGGAGGAGGAGGAGGAGGAGGAGGGTCTAAGGTCAAAACGGAGAGGTTACCTGTCAGCCCTGTGTCCGTGACTGTGAGGGAGACAAGACAGTGGTGCTTTTTATAGCTGTTGTAACTGTCACACACACACACACACACACACACACACACACACACACACACACACACAGACAGATAGACAGACACACAGACGGATGGAGACATACACACACAGACAGACAAACAGACACACACACACACACACACACACACACACACACACACACACACACACACACACACAGACAGATAGACAGACACACAGACGGATGGAGACATACACACACAGACAGACAAACAGACACACACACACACACACACACACACACACACACACACACACAGACAGACACACAGAAAGACGCAGACACACAGAGACAGACAGACAGACACACACACACACACACGGACGGACACACACACACGGACGGACACACACACACGGACGGACACACACACACACGCGCACACACACACACACACACACACACACACGGACAGACACACACACACACACACACAGACAGACAGACACACACACACACACACACACACACACAGAGACAGACAGACACACAGACAGACACACAGATGGACGGACACACACACACACACACACACACACACACACACACACACACACACACACACAGAGACAGACAGACACACAGACAGACACACAGATGGACGGACACACACACACACACACACACACACACACACACACACACACACAAAGCCTGTCCCATACTTCAGTTAAAAAACGCCCACAACCCAACTAAATGTTAAATTCATATAATGTTATTATAATAATATAATATGTAGTTATAGTATTATTAATAACACAATATGTAACCCTAACATACATAATTATTATAATAAAATATATGATAGAAAAAAACATACGAATAAATACAGAATTAATAAAAAATAAAAAAATCAGCTCAAATGCTATCAAATGTTATTTATTCCTGTTTATTATTCTTTTGAGGAGAATATGAAGACCAAAGCGGATGGGAAGGCTGTTTTTTTTTCATCATTTCGAACAAATAAAATGAGGAACAGTGTTGACGAAGGTCCGAAGGGACTGAAACGTTAGCTGAATGTTTAATGAACGCCGATGCAGCGTGACGGAGGCTCTTATTTTGGAGGAGTCTGTGAAATTACAACAAATACAACACCCCTACACGGAATAATTGTCGAATGTGCCAACTGTTTCTTTTGAAAAGTCACCAAAATATGAAAAATATCTTTTTTCCAGGACTTTGGGGGAGGACTGTGTAACATCAGTTCATTGCCAATTTTTTTAATTTTGATTATTTCAACAGTTTTTTCCAGACCTGTCTTACTTCATCAGGATCAAACGCTAAACCAAAAATAATTTTAAGTAGAGAAAGGAGAAAAAATAAAAATATTTAAATATATCCCATGTGTTGTGAAAGTGAACACTTTAGTTGATGCTTTTTAATCGACGTTTTTAACTTTTTATTACATTGTTATCCCTTTTTTCAACGTTTGTCACTTTTTTGACGTTTAACACTACGTAACCCTAACTTATTAACTTTAGTTTTACAGTTATTTATGGAATTTATGGTCAATAAACCTCATTTATAGGAAATTATACCTAATGTTTGAGTTAGAAAAGCAGAAATTAGGAATTATTGAGACTAAAATTAAAGGAATGGATGTTGATGATAATCACAGACTGGAATATGTCAACTTTTACTCTCAATACTATTTCAAAAACACTTTGTCTCACACAATTTGGTTCCAAATGCTATAAAATTGAATAAGACGCCCCAAAATTAATGAAAGTAGAGATTTGTACTTGGCAAAGAGCGTTGTGTGGAATCAATCATGTTATTTTGGGGAATTAAAAAGAACATTGATATAGGACAATGGGTCAATTTGACCCGAGGACATATAAAAAGCCAAATACTTAGAAACACATTAGGATAATGTGTTCATGGTTGATTGTTGCACACTGCTTAAACCCTTTTCATGTATCAGGTTAACAGTTTGAGGACCACAAGCAATTCCTAAACATGAGATATTCCAAACTCTCCTTTCCTAAAATAAAAATAAAAACTCCTTTGAACAAACCAGCAAAGGAGCCTCAAACCAGTGGCCTGTCATACCGGCCTCCGCCACACGGTGGCACTGTTGTAGCGGACAGAGAGGGCTTTCCACTTCAAATCAATGTTTTCGGCTGCACCGCTGCCATGCAATGTTTGATGATGTCATGGAAATAGCCTGGGGGTTCGTTTTGTTTTTTTTTGTCAAGAAAAGGTGTGTTGCCATGGAAACATCATCATCATCATCATCATCATCTTAATGAAGATTTAAGATGCAGGCTTGCTGAGCATGTCTTTATATTAACCCAAACTTTTATATGACATCTTTTATCTTTGCTTTATTTTTTTTAAATCACGGATTTGCCTCAACATGCTCCATCCATCCCTCCATCCATCCCTCCATCCATCCATCCATCCCTCCATCCCTCCATCCTTCTATCTGTCTGTCTGTCACAGGAACACGCACACACATGCACACGCACGTACATACACACACAATAATTGCTATCTGTGCTGAGAGCGCAGATAGATAAGAGGTTTATTAGTCCTGGTTTGAGTGACAGCCTCGGAGGGAACATCTACCTCCTCATCAACTCAAACACTATCATCATCATCATCATCATCCTCATCCTCATCATCAGCAGCAGCAGCAGCAGCAGCAGCAGCAGCTCGGCTCTCAGGGACACTGAGCCGTTACACACAGTACAGATACAGTATTAGGGACCACTAAGGTCTATATAAAAGAGACTTCAGATACAGTATTAGGGACCACTAAGGTCTATATAAAAGAGACTTCAGATACAGTATTAGGGACCACTAAGGTCTATATAAAAGAGACTTCAGATACAGTATTAGGGACCACTAAGGTCTATATAAAAGAGACTTCAGATACAGTATTAGGGACCACTAAGGTCTATATAAAAGAGACTTCAGATACAGTATTAGGGACCACTAAGGTCTATATAAAAGAGACTTCAGATACAGTATTAGGGACCACTAAGGTCTATATAAAAGAGACTTCAGATACAGTATTAGGGGACCACTAAGGTCTATATAAAAGAGACTTCAGATACAGTATTAGGGACCACTAAGGTCTATATAAAAGAGACTTCAGATACAGTATTAGGGACCACTAAGGTCTATATAAAAGAGACTTCAGATACAGTATTTGGGGACCACTAAGGTCTATATAAAAGAGACTTCAGATACAGTATTTGGGGACCACTAAGGTCTATATAAAAGAGACTTCAGATACAGTATTTGGGGACCACTAAGGTCCTTAGTAAGGACCTTACTAAGGACCTTTAACCTTACATTGCAGCTTGTTTTCCCTCTGCAGACTGCAGGGGGCTTGCTTAATAATAGGAAAATAGGGTCCAGGTTGAAAAATACCAAAGTTCTCATTCAACTGTACAGCCAAACATGTAGAAGAAAAACACTAAAAAGCTGCATATTCTGCTCATTCCAGTTTCCTCCTAATTGACCTACAGGATGCACTTTGTTTTGTTGTCCAGGTGTGACCCTGCACACCTCAGTGTGTGTCTGTGTGCCTCACCTGCGCGCAGGAACAAAGGAGAAGTGTGCTGCTGTGTTCGGGGAGAAGTTGCGAGGGCTGTCCAGTGGGCTGGTACCTGAGAGAGAAGAAGTAGAGAGGAAAGGAAAGAAAGAAAGAAAGAAAGAGGAGAGAGAACAATAGGTAAGCACACTAAACAGGAACCCTCTGTGTCTATTTGTTTCCCTCAGCAACCGATATGAAGCACAGGAAATGAGCTGTGTGTGCAAACAAATCACTGTATGAAGACCAGTTCTGCAGCTATTGAGTGAACATGACTGAATGAGTTGGACGTATTTTGTCATTTCCAAAATAAGAGAGATAGAGAGACTTAATGTGAAAAATGAGACTAAAAATGGTGCAACGGGCTTATTTTCCTGCTGCATGTTCAAAGCAAACTGGACCAATTATGAGACAAAAGAGACAATAATGAGCCTCTGTATGAAAGCCCTTAATCCCCCCTCCATTTCCATCTTGGTCTGGCCCTCAAAAAGACAGGAGCAGAAGAGGTGAACAAGAATGGGTCTGCTTGGATTTGACGGATCGGTTCAGCCGAATTCTCTCGCCCTCCCTAACTGACGAGATACTGAGGCGTGTCTCTTATAGTCTCCCTTTGCCAGACCTTCCTGCACAGGCCTGTGGAGGAGGGTCTGGCTAGTCCACACAACATTCCTGGATGGGAGAAAAGCATGCTCTGGTTTGCTGGGATTTCTTTAAAGCAATTACAGTTGTGATTAAGCGCCGGACGGAGCCACGGTGCCGCTGCATTATAGCCTCAGGAAGGGACTTGTTTTGGTGGAACGTGTATACGTTCAGAAGAAGTTTTAGTCGTGCAACAGAAACCTCAGATTGGACAGATAGTCTAGCTAGCTGTCTGGATTTACCCTGCAGAGATCTGAGGACCAGGTAACCAGAGTCCTCAGATTGGACAGATGGTCTAGCTAGCTGTCTGGATTTACCCTGCAGAGATCTGAGGACCAGGTAACCAGAGTCCTCAGATTGGACAGATGGTCTAGCTAGCTGTCTGGATTTACCCTGCAGAGATCTGAGGACCAGGTAACCAGAGTCCTCAGATTGGACAGATGGTCTAGCTAGCTGTCTGGATTTACCCTGCAGAGATCTGAGGACCAGGTAACCAGAGTCCTCAGATTGGACAGATGGTCTAGCTAGCTGTCTGGATTTACCCTGCAGAGACCTGAGGACCAGGTAACCAGAGTCCTCAGATTGGACAGATGGTCTAGCTAGCTGTCTGGATTTACCCTGCAGAGATCTGAGGACCAGGTAACCAGAGTCCTCAGATTGGACAGATGGTCTAGCTAGCTGTCTGGATTTACCCTGCAGAGATCTGAGGACCAGGTAACCAGAGTCCTCAGATTGGACAGATGGTCTAGCTAGCTGTCTGGATTTACCCTGCAGAGATCTGAGGACCAGGTAACCAGAGTCCTCAGATTGGACAGATGGTCTAGCTAGCTGTCTGGATTTACCCTGCAGAGATCTGAGGACCAGGTAACCAGAGTCCTCAGATTGGACAGATGGTCTAGCTAGCTGTCTGGATTTACCCTGCAGAGATCTGAGGACCAGGTAACCAGAGTCCTCAGATTGGACAGATGGTCTAGCTAGCTGTCTGGATTTACCCTGCAGAGACCTGAGGACCAGGTAACCAGAGTCCTCAGATTGGACAGATGGTCTAGCTAGCTGTCTGGATTTACCCTGCAGAGATCTGAGGACCAGGTAACCAGAGTCCTCAGATTGGACAGATGGTCTAGCTAGCTGTCTGGATTTACCCTGCAGAGATCTGAGGACCAGGTAACCAGAGTCCTCAGATTGGACAGATGGTCTAGCTAGCTGTCTGGATTTTCCCTGCAGAGATCTGAGGACCAGGTAACCAGAGTCCTCAGATTGGACAGATGGTCTAGCTAGCTGTCTGGATTTTCCCTGCAGAGATCTGAGGACCAGGTAACCATAGTCCTCATGAATCCACCAAAACACAAAGAAAACAGAAGTAACACCGGGCCGAAAAGGGGGACATCCGGCGGAATTTCAGTACTGTGTCAGTACTGAGTGGTTAGAGCAAAAAAATGCAAAACTATCTCACAAAGGGAGCTAACAAGACCTCAATGTCAAACTGAATAATTAAGTGGAAATGAAAGATCTAGACAAGCATCTGTCTTTGTGCTTCAGGGGAGGAAACATAAAACCCAAACTGAACGATTTGCTGCGAAACTGACACCCAAAAAAAATAGATAATCCTCTCCTAAATAACCCTGAGATTGTTTAACAAGCAGACTGGCGTGGCCATGAATAAACACGCAGCGTGACGGATACGAATATCCAAGGCCGGTCCATCTGCAGGGAACCGCGGCGCTCTGATTGTGGGCGTGTAACTAATTCATCAGTGGAGAGAGGGAGGCAAGGGCGGAGGACCAGAGACTAAGTAGTCGGACATTTCCGCATCAATTATGCATTTTTTAGCAGCACGTCTGGAAACAGAACAGAAGCTTGAATATTAATGTGAGCATTTGCTTTCTGCCTGATGGGAACCTCTGTCTGTAGCTGCAGAGCATGTACGCACATGCTCAGGTGAAGGGGTGTCCCAGTAGTCCAGCGGCCTGGTCTGAAAGGTCTCATACATGACCTCTGTGTGGAGGACGCTGAAGGTACATTAAGAAAACATCCTCAGTGTGGCTGTTGATGAGGCTCAGTCACACCGCATGGCTCCAGCTGTGTGTGGGCATACATATATGGGTGTGTGTGTGTGTGTGTGTGTGTGTGTGTGGCCAATCAGTCAATGTTAGGCTCATTTATAGACAGAGGAATCCATTTCCCTCTGCAAAGAACAATCAGATCTATAGAGAAACCTGTAGGGGGGCTCTATAGAGAAACCTGTAAGGGGGGGGCTCTATAGAGAAACCTGTAGGGGGGCTATATAGAGAAACCTGTAGGGGGAGATCTATAGAGAAACCTGTAGGGGGAGCTCTATAGAGAAACCTGTAGGGGGGGCTCTATAGAGAAACCTGTAGGGGGGGCTCTATAGAGAAACCTGTAGGGGGGCTCTATGGAGAAACCTGTAGGGGTGGGGGCTCTATGGAGAAACCTGTAGGGGTGGGGGATCTATAGAGAAACCTGTAGGGGGGATCTATAGAGAAACCTGTAGGGGGGCTCTATAAAGAAACCTGTAGGGGAAGCTCTATAGAGAAACCTGTAGGGGGGCTCTATAGAGAAACCTGTAGGGGGGGCTCTATAGAGAAACCTGTAGGGGGGGCTCTATAGAGAAACCTACCAGCAAAAAGAAATGGCCCATACTGCATAGCTCCCCTTTAATAAAGCAGCAACACAAGAATGGAGACCAACAGAGGACAAAACCATTTAACCCAAACCTAAACCTCATTACTAAATAATTGAATTAGTAAAGATTTTTTTAAATGAAGGTCATCTTTAGCTGCAGTCCAACTCTATTTTAAGAGTATAGCCTTGTGCAGAGCACATAACGTGTCCTGTCCCAGATGGGTTTCAAACACGTTTGATTTCATCATAGCCAAAAATAAGATGCTCCTGTAGTTGGAGATTAGCGTTAAGAGCAACCAATGGGAGAGGAGAAAGAAGGTGGGGAGGTCGGATGTAATCCTAATGCAGATACGTGACTATTGGAGCACAGCAAATGTCGGCTGATAAGGAACAGAGTACTGCAAAGAAATGCAAAGACCTTTTTAACATAGTTTTACCACGAGGGATCATACAGACTTCTATTTTCCAACAGTAAAATGTCGCTCAAAGCATGTTGACAGTCAGGGAAAAATCTTAACATCTATTTGAATACTACTTTCCACTTCTTGTCAGAAAAACAAGAAATCGCTGTGCGGGTTGTATTTTAAAAAGTGAATAATGAAGTGAATGTGAATGACAGCTGAGAGTAGCTGGTAGGCGGTCTCGTCGTTACAGGTATACGAGATGCTTTGCTGTCACATTTTTAGCAGGTTTTGTGCTGCAAAGTGCAGTGACGGTGACCTACTTTTGCAAAGACCAAGAAATAATAAATATAGTGGCGTATGAGATCCATGGAAATGTATTATCTGCTTTGTGGTGCCTCTGTCTCGCTGCCTCTCCAGGGAGTGTGTGGTTAGGATAACAAAATACAGCTATAATTGGGGAGGGGGCGTAAAAAAACCTGGTATTTCCTCAGGAGTGTGTGACAAGCATAAGAGAAAAAGCTTGAATCCCCGCCGTCTTTTTTCTGTCCTTCATTACAATTACAAAGACGAGCGGGCGGACTGTTTGACAGAATTCATCAGAAGTCAGAGCGTGCACACAGCTGCCAATCATCTGCTGGCCTTTACCACAGGAAAAGTTCAGAGCAATTGGAGAGAAAGGAACGAGAAAAATTGAGTCGTTGAAAAAGGTTGAGAAGACCGCCAGAAGGGCAGAAAAAGAAAGTAGACGTGACGGAGATGACACGAAAGGAGTGGGAGCGACAGCAGAAACGCGGGATTTATGCAGACTTTCAACTTTTAATAAGTTGGTTTTTTTTTTGGAGAGGACTGGTCCTCACCAGCCCCTCAGGATATAAGACTGGGAGGAATCACCATTTGATTAGCGGCAAATGGCTCGGAGATTGAAACCATGATGACATTTATGATGAAGAGCCAGAGTGAGAGATTGAGAAGACAAGAAGGAAAATAAGAGAAATCATCTATGAATAAAGACTGCCTGTGGGAATGAAGGGAAAGGTTTAATGGCCCCCAGTGGTGCATATTAATTTTGTAAAGTACCAGCCTACACTGAGATATCACAGCTCTGGATTAGACCAGGGGAAGGTTTCTGGGAGGTTATTTCAAACTAAGCACAAGGTTGAAACCCTATTTAAGCTTTTATTCAAACGCTGAATGCTAAAAGAAGAACACTAACGTCAGGATCCATCGCTGGTCCTGGGGTGTCGGCATTATCTTTTCCTCAGACCACAGTATGTTATGGTTTCCGTTGGAGCCCGACCGATAAAGGATTTTTAAGGCCGATACAAATATTTGGTTATTTAAAAATCTGATATGCCGATATATCGGCTGATATATATTTATATGTTTTAGAAATCCAGAAACGCGTTACAAAACAAATAGATTTCCCTATCGTTGGTTATTTGTAGTTATTTATGAGTTATCACTAAAATAATAATAAATATTTTGTTTTATTGTGACAACAGAACATCAAAATATATTAAAGTTCTGATAAATGAAATGTAGAAAAATACAAACTTAAGATATGAAACTTAAAGTCCTTTGAACAAAAACACAATAACAAAAATAATCAGTGTTGCCAACAGGGATGTTGTAGAGCGTCCTCTGGTGGACAGACTATGCAACACCATCACTAACGGGGACGTTGTAGAGCGTCCTCTGGTGGACAGACTATGCAACGCCATCACTAACAGGGACGTTGTAGAGCGTCCTCTGGTGGACAGACTATGCAACGCCATCACTAACAGGGACGTTGTAGAGCGTCCTCTGGTGGACAGACTATGCAACACCATCACTAACAGGGACGTTGTAGAGCGTCCTCTGGTGGACAGACTATGCAACACCATCACTAACGGGGACGTTGTAGAGCGTCCTCTGGTGGACACACTATGCAACACCATCACTAACGGGGACGTTGTAGAGCGTCCTCTGGTGGACAGACTATGCAACACCATCACTAACGGGACGTTGTAGAGCGTCCTCTGGTGGACAGACTATGCAACACCATCACTAACAGGGACGTTGTAGAGCGTCCTCTGGTGGACAGACTATGCAACACCATCACTAACGGGGACGTTGTAGAGCGTCCTCTGGTGGACACACTATGCAACACCATCACTAACGGGGACGTTGTAGAGCGTCCTCTGGTGGACAGACTATGCAACGCCATCACTAACAGGGACGTTGTAGAGCGTCCTCTGGTGGACAGACTATGCAACACCATCACTAACGGGGACGTTGTAGAGCGTCCTCTGGTGGACAGACTATGCAACGCCATCACTAACGGGGACGTTGTAGAGCGTCCTCTGGTGGACAGACTATGCAACACCATCACTAAAGGGGACGTTGTAGAGCGTCCTCTGGTGGACACACTATGCAACACCATCACTAACGGGGACGTTGTAGAGCGTCCTCTGGTGGACAGACTATGCAACACCATCACTAACGGGGACGTTGTAGAGCGTCCTCTGGTGGACAGACTATGCAACGCCATCACTAACGGGACGTTGTAGAGCGTCCTCTGGTGGACAGACTATGCAACACCATCACTAACGGGACGTTGTAGAGCGTCCTCTGGTGGACAGACTATGCAACACCATCACTAACGGGACGTTGTAGAGCGTCCTCTGGTGGACAGACTATGCAACACCATCACTAACAGGGACGTTGTAGAGCGTCCTCTGGTGGACAGACTATGCAACACCATCACTAACAGGGACGTTGTAGAGCGTCCTCTGGTGGACAGACTATGCAACACCATCACTAAAGGGGACGTTGTAGAGCGTCCTCTGGTGGACAGACTATGCAACACCATCACTAACAGGGACGTTGTAGAGCGTCCTCTGGTGGACAGACAATGCAACGCCATCACTAACAGGGACGTTGTAGAGCGTCCTCTGGTGGACAGACTATGCAACACCATCACTAACAGGGACGTTGTAGAGCGTCCTCTGGTGGACAGACTATGCAACACCATCACTAACAGGGACGTTGTAGAGCGTCCCTTTTAGTGGCGCTTCCATCCATATTCTGCTTTAAATGAACGTTTGACTTGGGTACATTCACAAAAAGACCCTAGGTTGCATTTTGGCGAGAGTTACGTTAATGGTGCATCCAAGTGCAACTCGGAAGCTCACCGTGCACCTCGAGCAAGATGATACAGTATTTAGGTAGATTTCAGATTCATCTATATATTATAGTTTATATGAGTATAAAGATGTTTAATATGATGGCGCCAACCCACAGCCAAGTGAGCCAGAGTAAAGCCAATGCTCATCATAAATGTGCCTTTGCCGAACTCAAACCATTTACTAAGACTTCATCTGGGTGGATGGCCAATGAGTTGAATATGAAAATGATAATTATTACAAAATAATCATAACCAATACATTACATTTCAACTATTTGCAACACTTCCATGATGCAGAGATGAGTTCCAACTAACTGTAGTATCAACAAAACCACTTAGTCCAACAATGTGTGTGTGTGTGTGTGTGTGTGTGTGTGTGCTGTGACTGACATGTTGGTTAGTTCCAATATTTCCTGAACAGGAAATGAGAACTGTCTGTCAGATGAGCAAAACACACACACACACACACACACACACACACACACACACACACACACACACACACACACACACACACGGTTAACGAACAGCGCTCTCTCTCTCTCTGGACAGATTTGATAGTCGATATTTTACCATCTTTCATAGCCATCCTGCCGTCTTTCTCTCCTCCAATTCAGTCCCTGTCACCAATCCATTTCACTCTGTCCCTCCAATCCATATTTCTACTCTGTTGCTCGCTCCCCTTCAGTCACCATCAATCAATATCACTGTTGTTCATCTCTATTCCATCTTTCCCTCTCTACATTTGATGGGTGAAGGGGGTGGGTGGTGGTGGATTTGGGTATTCTGTGTGCTCGTCTTACACAACATTGTCAAGCGTGTTCGACATAAATCCTGTCAGCGCACATTTCACCTGACACCACACAGTGTGTGGGTGTGTGTTTGTGTGTCAGTCAGAAATCATTAGCTTCTTCAATCAATCTGTTGATTTTCTTTTCATTAATAATCTGTAAAATGTAAAAAAAAACACTGTAAAAAAATTCTAATTAAAATTTCACTTGCTCCAACTGCCACGTAAGCATCAATTTGTCCCGAGCTGAGTTTATATGATCTGTTTGCACCCGCATGGCTCAATGAATCAATGCAAGATGAGCGCGTGTTGATGGTTTTATGACGCTCTACATTTACAGGGAAACAGTGAAGTCAGCAGCTGAATGGAGAAGGGCAGAGCTGGAGGTCGTTCAGGTCAAACAGACACTCTCAAAATATATCAACTAATTCAAGTCTCTTCAAAAATCTGGACAACCCGGGGACGGCAGCCTTCAGTATGTCGGCCATTAATCCATGCGATCAAATATCTCGCTGTGCTGCCTTCAGCGTGCAGTCTGAGCTGATAATTGAGCTTTGCCGGTGTGTGATGGTGAACAACACGGCTTCATGTAACACAGCTCTCCTGCTGTTACTTCACACGATAAGGGAACAGAAGGACATTGCAGCAGAGACGGGTGACCCAACAACACCTTCATTTAAGAATGATTCTTTCATTTATTGTCAGGGATTTATTAATGGTGCGTAAAGAGGGTGATGTCTGTGTGTCCAATACTTTGGTCCAGAGCGAGCCATCCAGACTAGGGTTGGGAATCGCCACTGAATAGCAGAATAAATCTGATTTTGATTCACAAGGTCCCGATTCGATCAATCAGATTAGAGATATTTGAGATATAAAAACCAATTTTGCTTGGACATTAAAAGGTTCCCTCTCACCTGGTGCATTGTTAACAGTACCAATGATTACATTAAGAATTGACCCCAAAGCAATTACATTAATGTACTTTTTAGTCCACACTATAAAGTGCAACTCTGCAGACTTCCTCCCGTCAAAATGCAGCCTAACTTTGGAGCTTATTTAGCCCCCTTCTTAACAAGCTAGCCATTTGGTCTTATAGTTAACCCTCATGTTGTCTTTGGGTCAAATTGACCTGTTTTCAGTTAAAAAAATTGTGATGAAAATGCCATTAAACATTAAAAATATCAAAAACCTTTGGAAAAAAACACCAAAAACATTTTTAAAAAAAAGCACCCACAACAGTGAAAAAGTGGGAAAAATCAATAATAATGTTGAAAAAACGCTTTGTTTTTTCATGGCTGACGGGAAGACAACACAAGGGTTAAATAATATACCAGAGACAGAAAGCATGACTATGACCTTTATATGATATCGGAGTATGTTCAAATGAAAAGTGATTTAAATTGTAAAGATTTTTTTTTAAAACCCAGCCGTAACCCTGAAAATTGCTGGGCAGATTTCTTTAAAACATCGTGGATATTCATTGTCCCCAGAGGATTAATACGGTTAATGAGGTTGTGAAGCTACATCCTTGTTAGATGATCAGTTGGCTGAACTTTCATTTTAAAATCACAGTCCCAGTTGCTGAAAAACGGTCACAAATCATTACTTTTTAAACTGGTGAAAAGGATACTGTGCAAGGTAAAGTGTGTGTGTGTGTGTGTGTGTGTGTGTGTGTGTGTGTGTGTCCCTGTGTGTCCTGCAGGGTGGGGGAGGTGCTGGATCACAATGAGCTCTTCCTGTTGGTGACAGCTGGGACAAAAACAAACGCAGTTCAGTGAATTCATCCAAGTGAAGGTTTTAAATCAACGAAGACCAACATCTGGATCATCTGCATTTAATCTGTCACAGCTGGAAGTCCAAGGAGCTTTGCAATGAACCACAGAGACGTTTTGCGGCTGGCTTCTCTGAACGTAACCAATCATTCGTTGATGAATCCATCGATTATTTTCTTGATTAGTGATTAGTTGTTTGGTCTATAAGATTTCAGAAAATGGTGAAAAATGTGGGTGAGTGTTTCCTAAAGTCTGAGAGGACGTCCTCAAATGTCTTGTTTTGTCCACAACAGCCCACATTCAGTTTACTGTCACAGAGGAGTGAAAAAACTAGGAAATAGTCACATTTAAAGTGCCCAAATTGGGGGGGTCTCTGGTGCTTCCACACGCATACACGCTTGGAAAAAAAACTATGTTGTTTTGAGTGAGATACAATTTCTGAACGTCCTCTGTCTTCAGTCTCTGGGTGAGCTGGTCAACATCTGCACGGCTTTCTACGTCACTAGAGACGAGGTAGCTAACCGTAGCATGCTAGTGCTAGCATGCTAGCTCATTCTCAATGGCAAAACACTGCTACAACACACACTAGTTGACCATAATCTCCAAAAGAACTACTTCCTGTCCTTGTTCTACTTCCTGTCCCTGTTCTACAAGGTGCCCTGGTCTAGAAGAAGTCTCCCAGCTGATCCTGCCTTGGACTGACCAAAGCTGGAGGAAGAGTTATCAGCTGATGGGATCTTACCGAGCTACTGAGCATGTGCAGCTCCCAACAAAGATAGTATAGAAGTGAGATGTCTCACTCTGGAGCTAAAACAGAGACCTAAACACACAGGGTGAAAACAGGATCTGCAGCAATGTGCAGTACAACAACAATACGGTGTGTTTTTTGAAAATGAAACCATGGAAACCTATTCTGGTACAACCTGAAAATACAATTATGAACCTGAAAATGAGCAGAATACGGACGCTTTAAGAAGCTGAAATCAGACTCAACCTGATTACCAAAATAATTGATTAATTTATTGGTTGACAACTAATCGATTAATCATAGCAGCTCTACTGTGCGTGTGTGTGCGTGTGTGTGTGTGTGTGTGTCTTTCAGACATGTACTCCAGCTGAAATCACAGATGTTACAGTTTCACTGAGGCGAGAGTTGCTTCACACACGGTCTGTCCTTCACAGCAGAGGACAGCCACAAACACACAAACACACACAGCTGCCATCATGCCACACACAGCCAACAGTCACAACTACGTATTCACTTCACCTTGAGCAAGAATACTGTCTACATTTATATACAGAGTCAGAGGAATAATAATAATAACACAGAGGAGATGAGGCACTCCATCAGTTCCTAATAGAAGAATCTGAACACCGGGTACCGAGCCCTGAATGGACAATTACTGTAATTTGTCACAGATCTTCAAGTGGAGACAACAGCAGCGACTCCAAAGTCCCTTTAAACAATGACATTTTAATAACAATTCATAGAAGATACCGCCAGCTCTCTGCAGCACAGACCTTAATAGACGATTCCATGGCAACAACATCATTTTTATACTTTAAAATATGTGCGCCTAGGTATTTAATCATCATTTGAATCTGCTGCATGCCGTTTCATTCAGGCAGATCATTGCAGATCAAAGCTTGGTCACGGGAAACCTAAAGTTCATTAGGGCTGAAATAATGTAAGGCATTATGTCCAGACTATGTTACAGCACCATTGTTTTCCCAGAGTTGTGGTTATGCCGTGACAACTGACTTGCTTTGTTTTTCAGTGATATGAGCTCTGTGTGCTTCAGTTCTTTTGGAGTGGTTTAATAGAAAGTGTCAACCCAGGCGCCACAGCTAATGGCTGAACATCATTATGAGCCGGATCCTGCAGTGAAAAGGCTCAGCTCCCCTCTGGGCTGAGATGACCATGTGTTTGTTGTGTGTACATGTACATGCATTTGTGTGTGTGTGTGCGCACACTGCTGGTTACGAATGTTGCTTGAAAACAAAAGAGCAAAGTGCTTTAAAGCTGTGACATGCGTCCCCAGAGAGAAGGGAAGAGGTGGAATTGAAGCGAAAGTCTTCACACCTAACAGCTACAACACGAGCACAGGTCGAGCTCACAGCATTTTCCCAATTTGTTGTATTCTGTGAAGCGTGTCTGAGGCTCGTTACACTCGGAGGAGATGACAGATGGAGGAGGAGGCTGTGATGAGGCCTCAAGGTTCACTGAGAAGCCTTTAAAAAGACACACAATTCTACAGTCTACACACTGCCAGAGTATGACTAAGTGTAAACCATCACACCTTCAGTGTTCACTGTAATCACTGTGTCTAGAAGGTGTTCCCCAGGGATCTACTCTGGGTCCTGTTCTTTTCATCACATATAACGATGTCACTGTACCACGCCAATGAAAGGCTCTACGCTGTCTTATGATGTAACGTCTATCAGCATGGCCTCTGAACGACTGCAGCTTCACTTTAACCAAAACTCCAAAGAACACCTTTTAAATCTGAAACTTGCTTTGGAGGCGGACCAAATAATTTGTATTGCAAGAACATATAAATATCACAATTTCCAAACTGTCAATGTTAATTGCACTTATTGAAATTGTCTATGAATATAAATATGCACTTGAGCATTCAGATATAGGTGACCAGATGAAATGTGTATAATTTGTGAGAGGTGAGTTGGGGGTGGGTGTGGTAGCCGAATTTTAAAAACTATTATTTTTTAGAATTTGGGACAACTGTCCATGATTCCCAAATTTTTCAGGACGTCTGGTCACCCTAATGCGTCCGGTAAACTCACCGCAGCCGACCTGTCGTGCGCTAGTTTATACTCGTGCGACACTAGTTAGTAAATAGTAGTTTTCTCCTGAACAGAGGTGGCGCTAATAAGGAAAGGCTACCTACTTTGCTATTTCTAGAAGAAGAAGAAGAACAAGGTAAACAACGGCAGAATTGGCAGCTGCATTGGCGTCAATGCTTCGATTTGATTGGATGACCTACTCCGTCGGCACAAGCCTTTCATTCACCATAAAAGAAGTCATCTTAACCCAGGAAGTACAAGAGAGACATGCAGTCCCTCAGAGAGTCCCGGCATCCGGTTACCCTCAAACTCATCCGTGCCTCCAAAAGAATCGAGAGGCGCATGCCCTCGGATTTGAGCACTAAAAATTGGCTTTACGACTGTAAAAAAGGCCTCAACTCAGATGGATGACAAACTATCAACCTAAGGGTTAAGTTAAACCTTTTGTGTAGAAATTCATGCTGAAGAACTACGGGTCATTTCTGTAAAATATAATAGGATTTCCTTTTTCCAATTGTAACAGTCTCAGGTTGTCATTTTGATTGGTCGCCAACATCCAAGAGATGCCAGAGGATAAGGGTACTGCAGAGCTAATTCTGCCCATTGTCCCTGTTAAATAAACAAATTAATAGAAGAATAAGGGTAAGCCAAGAACAGCAGAGGGTGGAGAGCGCTGTAGACAGCACAACTATTCGGAAAATTTGGATTTAGTTTCTCTATCTAGTTTGTCTATTTGTTAACCTAAAATAACAAACCATGTTCACATTAGGAAGAAAATGGCTTCCCTTTAGGACTATTTTGTGAAGAAAATTTGTGATCTGAAGAAATGGACACACACACTTCTGACAGGCAGTGCCGGCAGGTGTCTGCGCACTTACAGCGGGGGTGTGTGTGTGTGTGTGTGTGTTTGTGTGTGTGTGGTGTTAATTGGCCCATCACACCCGCTGGCTGTAATTATGTAGCTGTGTAGCGTTCATGTTTCTGACAGGCCCATTCTGCCCGGATGATCACAAGACATGAGAAGCGATTAGGGCTGAAATATTTGCTACAGTCAAATGATCAGCGAGACGTCTCTGTTTTTGGAGCTCTTCATCTTTACCTAATATTCCTATATATGCGAGAACCACTCTGAGTTTTAGACTTTAAAGTTTAAGTAATGTTTGGCACCAGAATAAGGGTTGAAAAGGTGTTTGATCTGGTTTTGTCTAACTCACATTCCTAATTCCCACATTACCTGGCAAATGACTTCTGCATGTGATGTAGATATGTCATGCTGTTTCTGTGTGTGTGTGTGTGTTTGTCCTGCCATCTGTTGAGATGTGCAGCATCAGCAGTTAGAGCGTAGCATGTAGTCTACACACATACACACACCTGTACATATGAGGAATGAGCTGCCAGGTTGGATATCCAGTGATGTGTGTTCAGGGAATTTCTTCAGCTTCCACATGCACGCACACACTCTGATGGTATTCACCTCTTCTGAATTTTCCGAGAAGTGTGATAGCATTCTGAACTTTGCCTTAGCTCTGGTACTTGTGTTTACACATTTTCTTTTTAAAGACATTTCCTCAAAAAGAAACGGCTAAAATCTGAAAAAACTGACAGGAATCCATTTCAACCCTTCATGCTCCCTGCAGACACATGTAACATTTTTGCATATGAGCATCTGACCTGCTGCGCGATGAATAAAAGACTCTCAAGCTTACACTACTCATGAATGGGAACTACTGGGAGTGTCCTGATTAAACTAAGCCTCCTTTCCTTATGATACTGTAGGTACTTAACAGGAAGAGAGAAAGACAGAATATAAAATAAGCCTCTATAACTTCACAATTACATATCAGTTCCTTCTTATAAAGTTATTAATAGGGCTGAGTTAAAGGTCCCATGACATGGTGCTCTTTGGATGCTTTTATATAGACCTTAGTGGTCCCTAATACTGTATCTGAAGTCTCTTTTATATAGACCTTAGTGGTCCCTAATACTGTATCTGAAGTCTTTTATATAGACCTTAGTGGTCCCCTAATACTGTATCTGAAGTCTCTTTTATATAGACCTTAGTGGTCCCCTAATACTGTATCTGAAGTCTCTTTTATATAGACCTTAGTGGTCCCTAATACTGTATCTGAAGTCTCTTTTATATAGACCTTAGTGGTCCCTAATACTGTATCTGAAGTCTCTTTTATATAGACCTTAGTGGTCCCTAATACTGTATCTGAAGTCTCCTTTATATAGACCTTAGTGGTTCCCTAATACTGTATCTGAAGTCTCTTCTATATAGACCTTAGTGGTCCCTAATACTGTATTTGAAGTCTCTTTTATATAGACCTTAGTGGTCTGCTAATACTGTATCTGAAGTCTCTTTTATATAGACCTTAGTGGTCCCTAATACTGTATCTGAAGTCTCTTTTATATAGACCTTAGTGGTCCCTAATACTGTATCTGAAGTCTCTTTTATATAGACCTCAGTGGTCCCTAATACTGTATCTGAAGTCTCTTTTATATAGACCTTAGTGGTCCCTAATACTGTATCTGAAGTCTCTTTTATATAGACCTTAGTGGTCCCCTAATACTGTATCTGAAGTCTCTTTTATATAGACCTTAGTGGTCCCCTAATACTGTATCTGAAGTCTCTTTTATATAGACCTTAGTGGTCCCTAATACTGTATCTGAAGTCTCTTTTATATAGACCTTAGTGGTCCCTAATACTGTATCTGAAGTCTCTTTTATATAGACCTTAGTGGTCCCTAATACTGTATCTGAAGTCTCCTTTATATAGACCTTAGTGGTTCCCTAATACTGTATCTGAAGTCTCTTCTATATAGACCTTAGTGGTCCCTAATACTGTATTTGAAGTCTCTTTTATATAGACCTTAGTGGTCTGCTAATACTGTATCTGAAGTCTCTTTTATATAGACCTCAGTGGTCCCCTAGTACTGTATCTGAAGTCTCTTTTATATAGACCTTAGTGGTCCCTAATACTGTATCTGAAGTCTCTTTTATATAGACCTCAGTGGTCCCCTAATACTGTATCTGAAGTCTCTTTTATATAGACCTTAGTGGTCCCTAATACTGTATCTGAAGTCTCTTTTATAGACCTTAGTGGTCCCCTAATACTGTATCTGAAGTCTCTTTTATATAGACCTTAGTGGTCCCCTAATACTGTATCTGAAGTCTCTTTTATATAGACCTTAGTGGACCCAAAATTCAGCCTTGGTGCAGAATTACAGCCTCTAGAGCCAGTCCCACCATGAGCTTTCCTTAGTATGTGCCATTTCTGAGTCTGTAGCTTCTAAGGGGGACTTGACCAACTCCCCCTTTGCTTGTTTTAAAGCCATGATGTATCTCTCTCATGGGTGGGCCATATTTTCTGGGCGGGCAAGGCAGAGAAAGGGAAGATCGGCCCATCTGAGCTTTCATTTTCTCAAAGGCAGAGCAGGATACCCAGGGCTCGGTTTACACCTATCACCATTTCTAGCCACTGGGGGGTCATAGGCAGGCTGGGGGGACTCATTAATATTAAAAAAACTCTTTTTGGGTTGCCACTTTTCATGTCATGGGACCTTTAATCAGCGAGTTTTACTCCAACCCTAATACCAACAAGCTACAACAAGTCTTTATGCTAAGCTAATTTAACCACGTGCTAACTGTGGCTTCATACTTAACAGACTGATCTCATGAAATGGCGTATGCATGACACGCCAGTTCGAATGCCATTATTATCAACACGCATACTTGCTTTTCAGCGTGTTTATCAACACGGTTTGGCCTCCATTGACCTACATTGCCTTGCGATTGCGTGTGAATGTACGCCGTAGCGAGTAGGACTTTCTTCTGCCGTGTATGTTTACGCCTGGTGTATACATCGTAGACATACACACGGATAGCTCAAAATGCGTACAGATAACACGCTACTTGGCGTGTATGTTTTACGCCAAGTCATGACGCCATGTTGAACACACAGACATGACACTGATATTGATCTTCTTCCCATACTGTACTAGATATATCATACTGTATATTATTGTTGTTCTTACAGAGATTTGCGATGATACAATCGTATTTCCACGTCCAAATTAATAACTCCAAGACAATTGGTATTAAAAACTTACACAACAACGTAGCAGGGTTTTGTGGAATTGTATATGATGTTCCTCAATTTGAGGATTGTGGGATTCACGCACTTCAGTAAACGGCAGAAACCAGCGTAAAACATAGAGCTGGCAGGTCTGTTTGAGTGTTTGCACATGTGTGTTTACTCGAGTTTTATCTGCGATGTGAGTAACGACACATGAACTAATGTAATAACTGTGTAACTGTAAAACTCATAACACACTGTCACAGAAGCAGGTATACAGTGGTGAGATGTGACAGATCCGACAGGAGGGATGCTGCAAAACTAGATGAGCAAACAGCTGTGTGGGCGTTAAACGAAACCACCTGACACACACACACACACACACACACACACACACACACACACACACACACAGGCGGGTGTATGTGGATAAGATCTACAGCTAAACTCATTTCCCACAGTCCAGTCAATAATGTCGGTCTGAGGGTTACAGCCACCACAGGAAATCAATGCAACGGCCCACACCAGAGTGTGTGTGTGTGTGTGTGTGTGTGTGTGTGTGTGTCAGGAGCTACGGGGGTTAAGGAACAACACATTACAAACAATAAGAGATGCAAGCCTTGGTCTTCTTTCTTTTTGCCGTTCTGAATAGGACAACAACGACATGCTAATGCTAATAGGACTACTGTAGACTGCGACCTTCAATGCTTCTTTCAGGGATGAACAGACGTGTGTATAAAAAACATCACGGACTGATATCTGGCATCCATCATCTGGTTAGATTTACAACCTTAATCTTTCTGGTCATTTCTGTTGCAGCTGCCTGTGCTTTGGTCAAAATAAGCAATTCAAAACGATGGTTTCTTAAGTTGAATGAGAATTTCAACGTGCCGTTTATTTTAAATCAGAACGTGACGATCACGGTAAGAAGAACGTTTTCTCTCCTTCTTGTATAGGTTTGGGTCTAACGCTGGTTTAGTGTAGCCCTCCAACAGGAAGTCCAAATGTTAAGCTTATTATCGGCCGATATTAGGCATTTCCTGATATATCGGTATTTTTTTTTTTTTAATATTCATTCATCAGAATCTTTTATAATGACGAATAAATTATTCTGATAAATGAATATTTCAAAAAAATAAAACGGTCTGTCCACCAGAGGACGCTCTACAACGTCCCTGTTAGTGATGACGTTGCATAGTCTGTCCACCAGAGGACGCTCTACAACGTCCCTGTTAGTGATGGCGTTGCATAGTCTGTCCACCAGAGGACGCTCTACAACGTCCCTGTTAGTGATGGCGTTGCATAGTCTGTCCACCAGAGGACGCTCTACAACGTCCCTGTTAGTGATGGCGTTGCATAGTCTGTCCACCAGAGGACGCTCTACAACGTCCCTGTTAGTGATGGTGTTGCATAGTCTGTCCACCAGAGGACGCTCTACAACGTCCCTGTTAGTGATGGTGTTGCATAGTCTGTCCACCAGAGGACGCTCTACAACGTCCCTGTTAGTGATGGCGTTGCATAGTCTGATATCTCGGCATATTGGATTTTTAAATAACCAAATATTTGTATCTGATCGGCCTTAAAAGTCCTTTATCGGCCGGGCTTGAATGTTTATTTCGACAAAAAATAGAGGACAAGCTACGTCAGGAAGCACATTACGTCGACAAGACGCACACTAGGAACTGTTTGCGGTGCAGACACAACGACCTTGTCTTCAACAGAATGAAATCTAACAATCAAACCAGACATCGCATATTCCATATCTGTATATTCATGATGGCCTACAGGAGAAAAAAATATGGGAACTTCTTGCATTAGAAAATGAGCCTGATGGGTGGAGAAGCCAAAAACATGTCTGTGGAAAGACTTGTATGTTTGACATATCTTAAGGCAAGGTCATAAAACAGCAAGAGACATGATGGGTGGATGAAGAACGACTATGCTTCACATCTGAATGTGATAACGAGGGGATCTCGCGCCCAACCCTTCAGTCTTCACTCTTTTTCTGTGCGAGCAATGAATCAATTTTGTACTAATTACTCAACACGAGCTGCGAGCTCCATCCACTCTAAACCTAAAACGTTGCTATGCAGGCGTCGCTTCACAACCGCTTTCCCTTCAAAAACACTGCCGAGGACAACAGGAGGCGGGGAGATGAAATCTGTCCGTGTGTGCGAGTGTGGCGGCAGGGAGAAGGAAGAAAATTGCTGCTTCAAAGTGAAAAGTACAGCTCTGTCTCTTTTTCTCTTCTCCTGCTGGAGAAGACACTTCTGTTGCTAACTGACAGGCGAGGAAGAGGAGACGTCAGCTGGGGGAACGGCGAAGAAATGGCGTCATATGATCGCATGGACAAATGTCAAATCACGCAGTGCAACCTGGACTTGCATCACACACACACACACTCTCACACACACACACACACACACACACAGCTGTGGGATGCATACCAGCAGTGTTTAATGTGATTTCCATTCAAACACACACACACACACACACACACACACACAGCACAGCATCCATCCATCGATCAAAAGACAAATCCAGCAACTCCTGCTGAGCATTTAAGACCTGCAAAGAGGAGGACTAGAAAGGATGCCGAAGACGAGCGGCGAGAACATAGAAGAGAGAGAGAAACTAACCGAGAGGCGATGATGAGGAACATGAATGCCCAGGCCACCAGATATGAAAAACATCCAAACTAATGAGACAGGATGGAGTGAAAACAAGCGCGTACCTCTTGGAGCGCCGCAGCATGCTTCTCTCGGGCAGCGAGAAATCGGAGAGCAGCGTCCAGAAGGAGTCAGACATGCTAACGCAGGCGCGCGACCATCGCTCGGACACCCGGCACGGCGGCTGGCAAACAGACGCTGGCTTCCACCTGTCACACCGGCGGGAGTCAGTGTGAGCGAGCCCTCTCTCTCTAACCCTCTCCTCTCTTTCCTCTGATCCTCTCTCTCTCGCTCTCTCTCTGCTCAGCAGAGCGCCTTCCCTCCCTCCCTCTCTGATGCTCTTCTCTTCCTCTCACCCCTCGCTTCCTGCGTGCAGCTCTTATTGACCTCAATTCACAGCGAAGGCGCGGACATACTGTTTACAGATGTTTATCGCCAGATGTGTGATTCCACCAGTGACTCGCATCGGTCATATTTCCCTGCCGGTAACCCGCCTATGAACCCAGCTGGCCGGTGTTTCCTTATCTGTGAGTAAATGCCGTTTCATTTCCACAGCAGCCGCTGTTTCAGGAACCTTTTATAGGAACTCGGTAAACTGAAAACGCATTCAGGCTGGAGGAATCGGCGTCTTTCCACGGCCGATATGACGATACAGCCGTAGAATAGAGTACTCCGGCTCAAGAGCAATGGGCGTAAAAACTCCTTTGGTCCCTGTGAAACAACTACAATTTTATTTTTTAAGGATTGCTCCATTGTTGATATTTTCTGGAAATAAAAAAGTAAAAAAAGTTCCTGTAGTATGGTTTAAAATTCTGGTAAAATTGGGTAGAGCGTACACACCATGTACAAAGGCCGCAGGTTCGACTCCAACAAAACCCTAACCCTGTTAGAAATGTGACGCCGGCTAACTACGAGCTCCATGGCGCCGAGCGGCAGTTGCTAGCATAGACAGTTAAAGAAATTGACCAACAGATCCCGTTAATCTGGACGGAGACCAGTGAAGTCTATTAGAAGCTCTTTCCCGGTGATGCTGAGCGTTACTGCGCAGCCTCCAACTGAGCTGGAAGACGTAGATGTGACGTAGCAACCTGTCTGAAAGCTGTAAGTCTTCTGGTAGCTGTGCAAGAGAAATCTCAATCATTCCCCATCAGCAGAGACGGAGAGGTAGGTATATGTTAGGAGATAACATAGGCACAGGCTAATTACTGCTAACTGACATGCTAGTTAACATTAACATAGGCACAGGCTAATTACTGCTAACTAACATGCTAGTTAACATTACTAATTAAACCTAAACAGCTGATGGAAGTCCTAACTGTCTGCAAGCTTCTCCTGACAATACGGTGATTTGTCGACTATGTGACAGTAAGTCGTGGTTATGACACAATCTATTTTTATAAAAACGTCTGCTACGGAGCCATAACGCGAGCTACAAGCTAACGGAGCCTTTTATACATTGTCGTGTTTCTTTAGAAATAAACAACGGACAAATAGAGTCTTTAAACGCTTCAGATGTAAAGTTATTCTCTGTCAAAGTGGTGCCAAAATGAATGGGAGTCAATGGGATGCTAACTGCAGGTGATGGCTTCGTAGCATTAAAATGGCGCCATGGGAGCTACATTAGAGAACAGAGGCTGACCCCCCCTTGGTTGCCAGTTGATTAAGCCGCTACAGACCTCCGCTGTATCAGTGGAAGTTCGGTTATCGTCCTTTACATTATATAGAAGTTGGTAAATTGTGTGCAAGGTTGAAATCGCAGGCTAGTAAATGCTTTTGGTTCTCTTCCTGTATTTGGGTCGGATCGCGTTCTCACATGAAGTGAACCGAGACCCCGTTTTCCAACAGACCAGAGTTCAGATGACCGTTCACATTGCCCCCAAATCGAGGTAGGTGTGAAAGCAACCTAAAACTGCACCATATGTAAAATACCGTACATATCCACACTTATATTTCTTTATTTATATTTCTACTCTGATATTTATATATTCTTGCAACTGTAACAGAATTTCCCTTCAGTTTCCTTGTGTCACCTGCTCATCAGTGCTGCGTCTGCTGCTGAACGTCTGGTAGTGTGGTCAAACAGCAGGAATCAGTCACAACACACACACACACACACACACACACACACACACACACACACACACACACACACACACACACACACACACAGGGGTGTTTTGGGGTTACACAGCAGCACGTCTCTTACCTCCAGAGGAAGGGGTTCCCCCGATGGTGAACGGGGGCCGACAGAGGGCCGTCGGAGGAACAGAGGGAGGGGGAGGAAGAGGAGGAGGACAGGGGGGAGAGGGGGACGACGGGGGGCTGAACGACCGAGGGATGAAAGGAAGTGGGGGACAGCAGGTGCTGGAGGAGGCTGCTGTTGCCGTGGCAACGCAGCTGAGCCGGCGACCAGATTCTGCCAACAGAGGAGGGAGGGGAGGAGTAGAAGAAAGAGAGGATGATGAAGAAGGGGGAGAGGAACAGAGCGGGGTAAGGAAAGAGGGACGTGTGTGTGTGTGTGTGTGTGTGTGTGTGTGTGTGTGTGTGTGTGTGTGTGTATGTGTGTGTGTGTGTGTGTGTGTGTGTGTGTGTGTGTGTGTGTGTGTGTGTGTGTGTGTGTGTGTGTGTGTGTGTGTGTCTGAGTGGAGAACTGCATCTGTTCTTTAACATCCGAGGATATCACGTTTCTGTGTTACGGCTGTGGACGTCTATTCATCTTTTGTACATTATGTGTAACTTTTGTCTAACTTTGTGTGTATTTCTTTTCTTTTTCTTGAACGGAGTTGCTCGGGAACGCAAAAATATTCATATAACGGATACTAAGCTGTATCATATCTGTTGTTTAACGTCTCTCCTGTATCTGTGCAGCAGCACCTTAACATGCAATATCGTGTGCAATGTTTTGGACAGCTTTAGGACTGCATGTCATTTTTACAGTTTTTTAAGTAATACACACCTGTCATAAGTTTCCAGAAACTCATAACTGTAATAAATGTAACTTCTGCTGAACAGCAGCCACCGTGACCACAAGTGCAAATTGCAAGAAAACTATACACTACGTACAAGTACAAGCTGACAAATATGTCAATTACACAACAATATAGCTTTATATAATATATTATTATATTATCTTCATATATAAGTCTGCCAACATTAGCCACAAAAAGCTCCTGGTCACGCCAGACGACCCTGTATTGTCAGTTCCACACACTCTGGCTTTAATTCTTAGTAGACTAACACTCATGTTGTTAACTAACCGTGTAGCTGATTCTTTGTGGAGTTTCTCTGCAGACAATCACGCAAAAGTACCACTTCACATCTTGTGTTTACCAGAAAAGTGCTCAGACTTTAAGATGTCATCACTGGGTGTTAGATAAGACTTTTTAGACACCACACTACTGCACTAAGTGCAACCTGCACAATTGGTTTATTTACCTTTAGCATACATTTTAGCATTATTTAAGCAGTTGCACATTTTGGTTTTTCCCCATTCTGTATACATTCAAATATTTGTTCCTTTATTTTATTCCTATTATTATTACATCATGTATATTGGATGTATGTATATTTTTTCCTAGCATCTCATTTATATTTATATTCTGTGTGGTGTGACTGATGTACGATCTATCTATCTATCTATCTATCTATCTATCTATCTATCTATCTATCTATCTATCTATCTATCTATCTATCTATCTATCCATCCAGTACGTGTCTTGAAAAAACGTCATTCAGCATGAAAAAGGATGAAGAAATGAGATCTAAAGAAACGCTCTACTACTATGAATCCGACCGATTCGAAACGACTTAGTTGACCAATCGACTAAAAGGTGGCCCGCCGTAGTACATTTGCTTTATAATACACAAAAGCCTGTGGGATTTGAATGGTATGGGAGAGAGAAAGGTCAGCAAATCCTCAAATATATATTTTTGTGGCATATTTCATTACTCAAACTCAAGTACTGCTGCGATTTCGTGTTGCACTAGTTCAATATCCTGTAATGTTGCATCAAAAGATTGGCTGGTCATTAAAAAACTAACTCAGGGTTTCCCACAGTGTATTGGCCGGGTCTACGTTGCCCCCCACCATGCCATAAGCCATTGGAGGGGGAGGGGGGGTTTAAACTACAGCTGCAGTGGAACGGCTTAATTGGACAATTAGGTGTAAGTCATGTTTTCCAATCTCCAGTTAGCTTCTAGCACTGACATCATTCAGGACCCTATGGAGTCGGTCTTATAGCTATTTTAAAGTCATGACTTGGCGATTCCGTCTATTATTTGGCATCACTGAAACATCTGGACTCTACATCAATACTTCCATCAGTCTGTGACTGGCCCCCGCCGAGATCTCACCGAAAAAAGACACTTGCCATCGGGCTAACCAACATTTCTAGGGGAAAATATTTTGATAATCGGTTGAGAAAAGAAGTAACATTTAACTTTTTTTTTTTTTTTTTTTTAACCCTCATGTTGTCCTATATCAATGTTCTTTATAATTCCCCAAAATAACATGATTGATTTCACACAACGCTCTTTGCCAAGTACAAATCTCTACTTTCATTAATTTTGGGGCGTCTTATTCAATTTTATAGCATTTGAAACCAAATTGAAGTGTTTTTGAAATAGTATTGAGAGTAAAAGTTGACATATTCCAGTCTGTGATTATCATCAACATCCATTCCTTTAATTTTAGTCTCAATAATTCCTAATTTCTGCTTTTCTAACTCAAACATTAGGTCTAATTTCCTATAAATGAGGTTTATTGACCATCAATTCCAAAAATAACTGTAAAAATAGTTAATAAGTTAGTGTTACGTAGTGTTAAACGTCAAAAAAGCATCAAAAGTGTTGAAAAAAAAGACGAAAACGTAAGAAAAAGTTAAAAACGATTAAAAGCCTCAACAAAAGGGATTTTCAATTTTGACGGGAAGACAACACGAGGGTTAAAGATTATTTTGGGGCACTCTAGGTACTCTTTAATTTTACAGGACATATATGTGCGCCCTCTCTACCAACGGAGATAAGTTGCCCACCGAAGTTCCATCTTCTTAAATGTTAATATTTTCTAGTTTCAAAGATACGTTGGTCACTCAAAAACAAGTCGTCTCTTGACGTGCCTGCTTTGAGTCGTGTCTGTACACATGATTTCAAGTTCAAGTTCAAGTTCAAGACCTTTATTTGTCCCCGAGGGACAAACCATCAAACCAAATGGGGAAAATAAATACCACAACATTGAAAGTTTAAGTCCTTTCTGTGCCGACGTTACCTATTCTTGCCTGAGTTAAGCAGAGAGATAGCAGAGGGGACGAAGGAGAATTTATACCTATTTGTTTTGGCTGGTGGCGACTGAAGCGGGAACCAGAGGGAAGCAATTTAAATTCAGCATTCAGGGGGTGAGAACTATCAGACATGATGGATTCGGCCTTTTTAAGCACATGTCTGTTATACAGATCAGTTGGTGTCATCTGCTGAATCCCAATGATTTTGCTGCTAACTTTAATTACCGTTGTTAAAGTGTTTTTCCGTTTTAAACTCAGAGAAGCATACCAGCAAATACATGAAAAGGTAAAGACGGACTCAATAAAAGATTTATAAAACAATGTCATCAGGGATCTGTCCACTTGAAACTTAGCTAGCTTTCTCAGACAGAAGAGACGTTGCTGACTTTTCTTACTCATCATGTCTGTGTTTAGTTCAAAGGTCAACTTGTTATCAATGATGATCCCCAGATACTTGTATGACTCAACAATTTCAACCTCTTGATTTGAAAGCTCTGCTTCACAGCGACTGACGTAGTTCTGTGATTCTTCGCTCCAACAGCATGGAGGTCATGCTGTTGGAGCGAAGAATCACAGAGCTGCTCAGAGTGCGAGGCAGCAGCAGAGCCAGGCTCTACGCGCTGATCCGTACCGTCTCTGCCTGCAGATGTCCCCTCACAGCGGGCAGAGAGCCTCTCACACCACACTGACTTATCACAGTTGGAGACGGCTCAGAAAGTTTTGGAGGAAACTTCACAGAATACAGTCGTATTAACACGCTTGTGTGCAGAGTCAGAAAGTCAAAAAGTCTTTAAAACTGAGATTCTCTCTGTGAATATCTTCTAGTTTCTTCTCTCCTTGGTGACAGTGAAGTGAATATCTTTGAGTTGGGGACAAAACAAGACATTTGAGGACGTCGTCTTTGGCTTTTGGGAAACACAGATCCACATTTTTCACCATTTTCGGACCTTTTATAAACCAAAAAACGTTCTAAAAACATCTTCCTCTGGTTGCAGAGTTCAGATGGCAGTTGGCACAGATCTGCAGGGCGTGAGGACCGTATGGTGGTGGTCTCTCTGTCCCCCTTCCCCCCGCTGGGGTGGGGGCAGAATGGGTGAGACCACCTGCTGGGAAGTCAAGGGCTACACATATATTTCAGTATATGCAGAGTGCCCCAAACATAATCTAATGTAGGGCCATCTGTGGTGCTCCGCTGCAGCTTCAACACGGCCGGAACAGAATTAAACACAATGTCATGATGAAATGCTCGCTGCAATCATAAGCCCAGCCATCTGGCACACGAGTGGACACACAGCGCGGCTGTCACAGATATCCGTGGCGAGCACTTTGACTGTTTGGATAAAAGGGCGAGTTTGGGGAGAGATGAGGTCATATTGAGACCATTTGAACAGGATTAATTAAAAAAAACGAGATCAGAATCCAGATGGGTCACATGAAAGCAGCCAGAGAGACATGCATGCACATACATGAACTTAGAAGGGAAATAAAATGACTGAACATCTTTTGCAATGCACCTTCTGTAGATAATTCAATTCAATTTTATTTATAGTATCAATTCAAAACAAGAGTTATCTCAAGACCCTTTACAGATAGAGCAGGTCTAGACCAGATAGAGCAGGTCTAGACCACACTCCAGAATTTACAAGGACCCAACAGTTCTAGTAGTTCCCTCCAGAGCAAGCAACAGTGGGACAGTGGCGAGGAAAAACTTCCTTTTAGGCAGAAACCTGGGACAGACCCAGACCCAGACCCAGACCCAGGCTCTTGGTGGGCGGTGTCTGACGACCGGTTGGGGTTAGAATGAAGAGTGGCAATAACAAAAATAGAAAAAATAGTAGTTTGTAGCGGTTCTTTGTAGTAGTTCATGGCACAGCAGGGCACTGTGCTGCATTACAAGGCCCAGCAGAGCGTAGCAGGGCACAGCAGAGCGTTCAAATTACTTCATTTAACTAAAAACTGTGGTAATTGTATTTTTAAAAGTATTTTTTAACGTGTTTGGGCTGGCAGTAGCTCAGTCAGTAGGGAGATGAGTTGGGTTGGGAACCGGAGGGTTGCTGGTTCAAGTCCCTTTATGGACCCAAGTATAGTGGTGGACTAGTAGCTGACCTTGGTAGCTGAACGTGGCACTGCCAAGGTGCTCTTGAGCAAGGCACAAGCCCCCAACTACTCAGGGCGCCTTTCTATGGGCAGCCCCCCCACTCTCCATTAGAGCATACTGTATATACAGCAGGTACTGAGCATGTGGTTGTAATGCAGCCCGGTGTGTAATGTGTGTAATATAACAGAGAGAAAACATTGGATTAATAAAGTATAAATTATAATTATCATACATTAAATGTTGGAATTATAATTATGTGTATGAATGTATGAATGGCCATCACAGTTTCGGGGACACTGCCGTGTGTTTGAATGGAGAGCCTGGCCACTGTTGATCTAATGAAGGACTCCCTGCTGGTGTCTCTCTCTCTAATACCGTCTCATGTTTGTCCCCCCTCATGGGTTTTTATTCCACCGACTCGGTATGCATGTACTGTATAATGAATGTAAGATGAACTGTTCACACCCATATAACTAGCGAGAGTAACATGCACGGCTACAGAAGCAAAATACGCCTGTCAAGCACACTTTCTCCCTCCCTTTCCCCGCAAATCTGTCAAGTCCACTGTTCAGCAGGTATTATAGTTCGCAGACAGTACATATAATTTCATAACAGGACATCCATCCTGGCAGCAGAGTACGCAGACAATATTCTGCAAAGTGCACATTTATTTATTTATCTCTGTCACCTTCTACTGTGCAAAATGGCATTTCTATTCATCCGCACCTCATCTGTGTTTGTGTGTATATATATATATATATATATATATATTGTTTTCAATAAAGAAACATTTGCACAAAGCAAATCAATCCACTTTTCCATGTTGATTAAAATGAGAAAAAATAATGTGACAAAAAGAAATAAATGGATATTTAGAACAGATAAAAATGTGCAATTAACTGCGATTAGTTGCAAGTTAAGTTTGACATTAATGCGAGTTTAACAGCACTAATATCTATATATATAGAGAGAGAGAGAGAGAGAGAGAGAGAGAGAGTATTCTTTATACCTGTCTGTATATAATAAAAGATGTTTATAGTGCACATTGTACTATTATTACTATCATTCTATGTATGTAGTAGTAGTATGTAATGTATATTAGTCTCATTCCTCAAAAAAATTGAGCTGCTGTAACGAGGGGATTTTCCCAGTGTGGGATTAATAAAGTCTATTTTATGATGAACGGTATGCTGACAGCCAAATGTTTCCCGATTTCTGAGAAAAAAGAAAAGAAATCAGTGAAGAAAAAAAAGCAAATCAGTGTAATTCAATCAACGTTGTCAATATTCTGGGAATGAGGCAAAAATAATAAAACATTGACCCTCAGCATCTTTACCCCAAGTACACTGCAGGCATCTGACAGTTGATTTATGCATAACAGACAGTATTTGAGTAAATTACAGCAGTTACGTACGTCCATGTCCCAGACAGAATGAATATTAATACGTTTTGTAATCAACATTTCATTTTCTTCCAATACTTTTTGCCCTATTACTGTATACGCAAAACTAGCTGCTTTGTGTTCAGTGCTAATTATCAAATATTAGCTAATATGGCGGACATGG
The DNA here is from genome assembly GCA_013375575.1 of Percina caprodes. Classification (NCBI taxonomy): domain Eukaryota; kingdom Metazoa; phylum Chordata; class Actinopteri; order Perciformes; family Percidae; genus Percina; species Percina caprodes. The sequence goes on from JABXJD010000602.1 coordinate 151,021, forward strand.
TAAAGGTGCCACACGCTCACACATATGCATATCTATTTATTCTGACAACGTTTCGGCCTTCTTTCAAATCAGTAATCATGGTCAAAATAACCTACTAAGCGCCTGCAGGATATCACTCACTACGTAAAATGCACACTAATATTTTGCTATTATTGTGAATATGACAATATTCTGAATTTGACGTGGGTCAGGTAAACGGCATATTAAGTTGGATATTTAGAGTAACGCTTGATTTCTGGTCCTGCAGAGCCCACGTAAGCGGCCTGAAGTTCATACTTGTGCATTTGTGTGTGCGTCTATCTCTTTAAGAGAATAGCGGTGTGTGTATCTGTGTGTGTGTGTGTGTGTGTGTGGTAGAGCAAGTGAGAAAGTGACGGCGATTAGCTTCAGAGCGAGTAGCGACACTAGAGTTCTAGGGACGGACACACACACACACACACACACACACACACACACACACACACACACACACACACACACACACACACACACACACACACAAAAAGGGTACATGTGTTTCTGAGAGAGATTTAGAATTTAGTTTGTGCTGAATACAGCATTCAAATATTCACACACACACACACACACACACACACACACACACACTCTCTCTCTCTCTTTCTTACTGGAGGTGGAGGTGTGGGGCTCCTGCTCTCTCCTTCCTCTTCTTCATCTTGTGTCCTGGGACAAAAGGCTCATCTGTAATCTGAAATAATCCTCGGTACTGGATCAGCTCATCTGTCTGTCAAACCCAAACTGTTCTGTCCATCTGCCACGCCAGCTCCACGGAAAACTGTCCCACGGTTAGCCCTGCACGAGTCAAACCACTGATTTTATATATACAAAGGAATGGCCAGTGTGTGTGTGTGTGTGTGTGTGTGTGTGTGTGTGTGTGTGTGTGTGTGTGTGCTACGTCAGCACCTGCTCTTATCTGCACACAGAGACACACAGTTATGTGAGCTATCTGGGGTAGAGTGTTCCTTCACCAGCATGGGCTTGCTGAGTCACAAACTATCAAACAGCCTTTAAAAACAAACACAGTTTGTGGAACTACGTGCACACCACGCGCACATTTATCTGCGCTCAATGAGTGTAATGAACTCACACTGCAACTCATTTTGTCTTCCTCTGAATAAGCCCAAGTAAAATGAACACCTTTCCTTCCTCTTCTTGTGGGAAAAAGAATCCATAAAAGTCAGAGAGACCATTAAGTTCTGCGTAGCTCCATCGTATCAGATAACAAAGAGGAGACTGATCCTTCAAGTCCAGACTAGTTGCTGGTAGCGGACACTGAGCTCCTGGCCACCGATGCACCACACACACAGAAAGGCTTGGAGGGACGCTCCCGGGTGCATGTCCCCAGGAGCAGAGAGCCTTTCCTGGGTACAGTTAGCCTGTTAAGCTGCCTAAGTTCCTGGAAGTCTCAGATTGTCGGATTGCTGCGATCAGCCTGTCAGCTGCAAGACGACAGGACTGACTGAGTCCTCAATACACAGCCGGGAGAGGGAAAGAGGGACAGGGGGGAGGAAGGGAGAGAGAAGGAGGGAGGGAGAGTCAAAGGGAGGGAGGCAGAGAGAGGAGGAGGGAGGGAGCGTCAAAGGGAGAGAGGGAGGCTGCGATAGAAGGAGGGAGGGAGACTCAAAGGGAAGGAGGGAGGGACAGTCAAACGGAGAGCGGGAGGGACAGTCAAAGGGAAGGAGGGAGGGAGGGAGGCAGAGAGAGAAGGAGGGAGGGAGAGTCAAAGGGAAGGAGGGAGGGACAGTCAAAGGAAGAGTGGGAGGGAGGGAGGAAGAGAGAGGAGGCGGGACGGAGAGTCAAAGGGAAGGAAGGAGGGCGGCAGAGAGAGAAGGGAGGGAGATACAGGGGGAGGGAAGAAGGGAGGCAGAGAGAGAAGGAGGGAGGGGGAGTCAAAGGGAGGAAGGGAGGGACAGAGAGAGGGAGGGAGGGAGGGAGGGAGAGAAAGTCAAAGGGAAGGAGGGAGAGAGGCAGAGAGAGAAGGGAGGGAGATACAGGGGGAGGAGGGGAGGAAGACACAGAGAGAAGGAGGGAGGGAGTGTCAAAGGGAGGGAGGAAGGCAGAGAGAGAAGGAGGGAGATACAGCGGGAGGAAGACAGAGAGAGAAGGAGGGAGGGAGTGTCAAAGGGAGGAAGGGAGGCAGAGAGAGAAAGAGGGAGGGACAAAGTAAGAGAGGGATGGAGGGAGGAGGGATATGAAGACAGGAGGAAAGAATGAGAAGTCTGCAAACTCATTGAAAGTACTGAAGGGTCAGCTGAAGGTCAAAGAGACGCCGGGCTGTCAGTCACGATGACGCTGCAACAAGCCTCTCACGGCTCGTTAGAAACGACACGCTTCTTCGTCCGTCTGGTTTTACTGCTTTTCGTGTCTTTCACCCTTGTGTCGTCTGTCCGTCAAAATTGAAAATCAATGTTTTTGTCCCTTTTTTCAATATTTGTCCCTTTTTTTTTTTACATTTAACACTATGTAACACTAACTTATTAACTTTAGCTTTACAGTTATTTTTGGAAGTTATGGTCAATAAACCTCATTTATAGGAAATTATACCTAGTGTTTGAGTTAGAAAAGCAGAAATTAGGAATTATTGAGACTAAAATGAAAGGAATGGATGTTGATGATAATCACAGACTGGAATATGTCAACTTTTACTCTCAATACTATTTCAAAAACACTTCAATTTGGTTTCAAATGCTATAAAATTGAATAAGACGCCCCAAAATTAATGAAAGTAGAGATTTGTACTTGGCAAAGAGCGTTGTGTGGAATCAATCATGTTATTTTGGGGAATTAAAAAGAACATTGATATAGGACAACATGAGGACAACATGAGGACAACATGAAGACAACATGAAGACAACATGAGGACAACATGGCGACAACATGAGGACGACATGAAGACAACATGAGGGCAACATGAGGGCAACATGAGGGCAACATGAAGACAACATGAGGGCAACATGAGGGACAACATGAGGGCAACATGAAGACAACATGAGGACAACATGAGGACAACATGAGGGACAACATGAGGGCAACATGAGGGCAACATGAAGACAACATGAGGACAACATGAGGACGACACGAGGACGACATGAGGGCAACATGAGGGCGACACGAGGACGACATGAGGACGACATGAAGACAACATGAGGACAACATGAGGGCGACACGAGGACGACATGAGGACAACACGAGGACGACACGAGGACGACACGAGGGCGACACGAGGGCGACACGAGGGCGACACGAGGACGACATGAAGACGACATGAGGACAACATGAGGGCAACATGAGGAACAACATGAGGGACAACATGAGGACAACATGAGGACAACATGAGGGACAACATGAGGGCAACATGAGGACAACATGAGGGCAACATGAGGGACAAAATGAGGACAACATGAGGGCAACATGAGGGCAACATGAGGGACAACATGAGGACAACATGAGGGACAACATGAGGGCAACATGAGGACAACATGAGGACAACATGAGGGCAACATGAGGGCAACATGAGGGCAACATGAGGGACAACATGAGGACAACATGAGGGCAACATGAGGGACAACATGAGGGCAACATGAGGGACAAAATGAGGACAACATGAGGGCAACATGAGGGCAACATGAGGGCAACATGAGGACAACATGAGGGCAACATGAGGGACAACATGAGGACAACATGAGGGTAACATGAGGGCAACATGAGGGCAACATGAAGACAACATGAGGGCAACATGAAGACAACATGAGGACAACATGAGGACAACATGAAGACAACATGAGGGCAACATGAGGACAACATGAGGGACAACATGAGGGACAACATGAGGACAACATGAAGACAACATGAGGGCAACATGAGGGCAACATGAGGGCAACATGAAGACAACATGAGGACAACATGAGGACAACATGAGGACAACATGAGGACACAATACCATTTAAAAATGACTTATTTTCATGACTTTAATGACTTTTTAAGGGCTTCTTCATTCGTTTGAAACACTTTTGAAATACAAAGTAAAACATTTAAGTTTAGTTTTACTCTGAGTTTTTTAGAATGACGTTATGAATACTTGATTTTTAATGATTTTAAGATTAGTTTAATTGTAATGACTTCAAAGAAAAAAAGATATGTAGTTTTATTAATGTTTTAAGCAGTTTTTTCACATTTAACCAACTTTTTAACAAATGTTTCCACATGTTTCTATTACAATAAGTTATATTCGGGCATGCCAAGTTTTAAAAAATGGCTTTAAATAACTATTCTGAGCTGAGGAGTCTTTACCGTAGTTAATAATTTTTAAATAATTTAATTTACCTCAGTTTATAACCCTGTATTTTGAAAATAACTTTAATAAAGCTCTTTAAAAAGAAGAAGAAGCTCAAACCTGAATGATTGAACCTAAAGACAAAGGTGACACTTACAGGGAAACGTTTTCTTCTCTTCCGGTTCAGGTATTTGTTGTTGATCAACCGTTAAAAGCTTCCAGAGAACCTGGGGGAACACGTTGTTGTGATATTACCAGACCAGCTGTCCTCGGTCTCGGGTCTGGTTTCTGAGAAGCCCGTGGTCACCGCTGACCCTGATGGGCTAAATGCAGCTTGCGAGCCAGATTGCTAATTCATAAACAATGCACTGGATCACAGACCGCTCTGCCTAGGGTAGAGTTACACACACACACACACACACACACACACACACTCTCACACACACACACACACACACACACAGAGCTAATGTGGAGTGATTACTAAACTCATGTAGGAGCAGGCGCAGGACATGAGAATGTCATTACAGACGGATCTGGAGCCGTGTGTGTGTGTGTGTGTGTGTGTGTGTGTGTGTGTGTGTGTGTGTGTGAATGCAGATCAGATATCAGTTTTGATATTTTCATATCAAAACAACCAGTTATGTATCTAACTTCCGTCTCTTTTCACCGTGTGCGTGAGAGTTGAGGATCTGTTGCCGGGTTACTAAACATGGCTTTTCTGTGTCTCTTTATGGTCTTCTGTGGGCTGTCGGTTCAGATACAAACAGAGTACTTGAAGCCTGAAAAGATGGATTTCTGTGTGATATGTGATACGATAAGAGCATCTCAGCAGTAAAACAGTGCGAGAGTGAGCCAGTGAGGACTGTCTGTTTCTGATCTGACGATCAAAGACAGAGGGGACACTTTGTTTTAGTAGCATCACTTCCTGAACTGCGTCCATTAAAAAAAGAGGCTGGCGACTGCAGGACGCCGCCACCCGCCAACTGTCACTTCCACCGAGTGGACTCCGACTCACAGACGCTTCACAGCAGCCGGCACGCTGCCTCTAAGCTCGCTGGAGAGCCTGAAGATCACACACACTATCAGCCATTAGACACACACACACACACACACACACACACACACACACACTGCGTCTCACTAACTTTGTGGGGCCCAGTCATTGACCTACCCTTACTGTAACCATCACAACTAAATGTCTAACCTTAACCCTTACCCCCACCCTCACCATAACCTCAATATAACCCTAATCCTAAAACCAGGTCTTAACCCTCAAACAGCCCTTTAAAGTTGTGAGGTCCAGCATTTTGGCCCCACAAAGCTGTCTGGTCCCCACAAATGTAGTTAAACGAGAACACACACACACACACCATCGACCCCTGTGGCTCTGCTCGGATATTAAGAATCTGATAAAGCAGCTCTGTATCTTCAAAGAGCGACGAGGAGATATATGGAAAAGATAAAAGCTGCCTGTTTTTATTTGGGGTTTGGACTGCAGCTAGAGGCACAAAATTATGCTTTCATAGTTTTTATTATTATTTTCTTCATGGTTCAACAGCGAGTTTCTGTAGGATCCTAACAGGAATTGGGAAAATCTGCATTTTCTCTACAGACAGCCAAAGCAGCGATGCTGCAGATGTTTCTGACAGGAAACCTCCATAATGTTTAGGGTTTTGTGCCATTGCTTAGCAACATCCGTCGGTTCATTGCAGGAAAACTGGCGAATCCATGTGTTTTTCATTATTATGCATCATGTGCCTCAGTTGTTCTGGTCATTTAGTTTCATTTGCCAATATTAGAAACTGCACTAAGGGCCATTTTTCAGAAGTTTCTGTTGTGTTGCACAGTGAGTCTGAATGGCTCGCTAGGGTGGGGGGGATCGAATGTTAGAGCACATTATTGCGATATTTTCAGTGGCGCCAAGTATTGATCTTTTATTATATATTACATATGTGTTTGTCTGCGTGACAATCCCATTTTGCAGCGATACAATTGAAGTGATATGAAAAAACAGTGAAATGTTTCTTTTTAGATAAAACAGATGTTGACGCTCATTACAAATTGGGAAAATTAGAAGTTGGAAAAAAAAAAGGTTAAAAATGGCAATATATCGCAGAATATTGCATTATGTTTAAAATCGCAATAACATTGTATTGTGATGATATTGTATCGGGAAGTGTCTGGTGACCCCCTTCCCCCTCCCCCATGACCTTCTGCTCGCGGGAAATAGACCCGGCGCATACCGTGAGAGCCGCTTCACGCACGCTTCTAGGACGCGAGCACGGCGTGGCGGGTGGAATATTAAGCATCGACTTGAATGGCTGCGATCGCCTCCCGGTGAAGTGCCATTTCCTGTGTTTCCTCGGTCTCAGTGCCTTCACTGGACCCCCTCTCTCCTCAACTCACCGCGGTGCATTCATGGCTTTGGAAGATCCTCCATGATGGCGGATTGATTTCCGGGTCACGGGAGGAGACAGGACGCAAGGAAGCATTAGTTAAAACAACACAGCCATGCCTGCACAACCACTCATGAATCACTGGGAGATCAATATTTCAGTGTTTCTCTATGTTTCATGTAAAAAGCATATTGAATGTGGTCTAACTCAGGATCCTGGTCTGTAATGGTCCCACTCTCAGACTACTAAGGGTCAGTCTGGATCAACAGAAGTACATTTCCAAGATGAAGTCTGACATCCTGGCATGTGATGTTCCACATCGTTCTCTCTCTGTGGTGTTTGCCACAAAAGTTCAGCTAAAAAAGGTTTTGAAGAGATTTTGGATAGTGTAATAAGGCAGGCGTGCTCGGTTCTTTCTGGGACTGATTGTAAAGATTTACAAATAATTACTTTATTACTTTTATTACAGCATTTCCTCTCAAACTGGGACGTTTAGGGACTGATTGGTGGGACTGTCGTGGACACGGAGATACACTGTAAGAGCCAATTAAAGTGTTTTTAAAGATTATTTTTATGGGCGTTTTTGGCCTTTATTGTTGACAGGACAGCTGAAGACATGAAAGTTGAGAGAGAGACGCCTGCTGCTGCATATTTGGGCGCGCGCCATACCAACTGAGCTATCTGGGCGCCCGAGAGCCAATGAGATTTAACCATGGATCAGCTGATTTAAATAGCTCACGTTACTGTATTGTGTCAAAAGTTAACTTCATTTAATATTGGATAATATTGGATAATATTGGATGTTGCGTTTTCTGTTGCGGGGTACAATGTTCCACCAGAACTAGTTCCTACCTTTCTTCTGCTATCCCAGAATGCATCTGTGGTGTAGCCAGACCATACCCCACAGCTGTTGTAACTCCACAGTGAGTTATGATGATTAATTTAATTTATACTCTTTATTGAAATTACAATTTACACTCTGTTATTACACACAGGCCTGAAATACACACACATGCTCAGGTCCTATACATGCACCAATGGAGAGATGTCAGAGTGTGGGGGGGAGGGGGGGGGGGTCCTGCCAGTGCTGGACCAGCGCCCTGAGCGGATGAGGAGGGTTCGATGCCCTGCCCAGGAGGTGAACTGGCATCTCTCCAGCTACCAGTCCACACTCCGTACTTTGGTCCGAACGGGGACCAACTCCCTACGGACTGAGCTACTGCCACCCCCCCAATTATATTATTATTAATATTATGATTACACTATAATGACCAAAATATGATCTTCCAACACTTCTTCTAGAAGCATGACTGGAAGTCTGACTTTTGTTTCCAGACATGAAGAACTTTATCGTGCACGACAATAAATCAGCTGCCTGGTACACACTCACACAGATATAAATAACCTGCAATTATACACAGTGGGATGCTCAGCTGTTCTGGTACACACACACACACACACACACACACACACACACACACACACACACACACACACCTGGACTCAGTGGCTTTTCAACTTTGTCCTTTAACCCTTAACTGGAAGCTCTCTCTGTATAACTTGATAAGATGAACAGCTGAGGCAAAAATAAACAGACATGGATATTTAAAGGACCAGTGAGGGAATATTAAGGTGAACAATAGTACGTACACGCACGCACGCACGCACGCACGCACGCACGCACGCACACGCACGCACGCACGCACGCACGCACGCACGCACACACACTGACTGTTTTAAGGTAGAACAGGAGCTTCTTTTCCACTGTTATTTAAAAGACCACACTTTATACCACCTTAACCCTTGTGTTGTCCTCCCGGGTCAAAAAGGGACAGAAATTGGACATTTTTGTCCCTTTTTCAGATTTTTTTTTTTTAGTTTTCACTAACACCACCTTACTACCACAAGTTTTACACTACTTTTTGGGAATTCATAGTCAATAACCCTCATTTATATAGAATTATACCAAATATTTGAGTTAAAAAAGCAGAAATTATGAAGATGAATATTTTGAGTAAGAGTTAAGATCTGAGAAACGTACAGATGAGTTTACTCAGGAATGAAAGTGATCAGTTGTATTTGCAAAGAGACATTTTTTGTGGTAATTTGGTTAAAAAGAAGCTCATATTTCAGATATAGACATTTTTTAAAGGGGTCAGACTTGACCCGAGGACACCAGGAGGGTTACGGCGTATGGATCTCTGTTTGGTTCATTGCATTGCAGCCTCTAAGCTTCTCAAACCTTTACCAGAGGACTCCTGAAACAACGGCAAAAAGACAGGCGCTGTTTGGACAGAAGACAGAGGGGATGATGGGTACTTACAAACTGCCTCTTCTGGGAAGGCTCAGCTCCTTCTGGAAGAAAGAGAGAGAGAGAGAGAAAGAGAGAGAGGTGTTTTAATTATTACAGTCCAATTGGTGGCAAATATCAACAAGAGCCAGGCAGTTTGGTCATGTGGTTGGTGTCAGTGCAGTCTGTTGTGTTGCTTTGTTTGACCAATAGGTGTCACTGTGACATCACAACACTGTGACATCACAACACTGTGACATCACAACACTGTGACATCACAACACTGTGACATCACAACACTGTGACATCACACAGCGCCAACGTGTTCTTCCACCAGGAACGGGTTTAAAGTCAGTCTGTGTGCTGTGCTTCAAAGAAGGGCTGCTCCATTGTTGGAAAGCATCATATTTCAATCACACACACATTTCTAGCATCACTAACAGGGACGTTGTAGAGCGTCCTCTGGTGGACAGACTATGCAACGCCATCACTAACAGGGACGTTGTAGAGCGTCCTCTGGTGGACAGACTATGCAACGCCATCACTAACAGGGACGTTGTAGAGCGTCCTCTGGTGGACAGACTATGCAACGCCATCACTAACAGGGACGTTGTAGAGCGTCCTCTGGTGGACAGACTATACAACGCCATCACTAACGGGGATGTTGTAGCGTCCTCTGGTGGACAGACTATGCAACGCCATCACTAACAGGGACGTTGTAGGCGTCCTCTGGTGGACAGACTATACAACGCCATCACTAACAGGGACATTGTAGAGCGTCCTCTGGTGGACAGACTATGCAACGCCATCACTAACAGGGACATTGTAGAGCGTCCTCTGGTGGACAGACTATACAACGCCATCACTAACAGGGACATTGTAGAGCGTCCTCTGGTGGACAGACTATGCAACACCATCACTAACAGGGACGTTGTAGAGCGTCCTCTGGTGGACAGACTATGCAATGGCAAAGTGGTTGCCTGCCAATCAGAAGGTTGGTAGTTCGATCCCCGGCCCTGCAGCCCCATGTCAAAGTGTCCAGCGATGCTGCTCCATCAGAGTGTAGATGTGTGTGAGTGTTTATCTGAATGTGTGTGGCTGCTGTAAGGTATCTGTACTATTTAGAAGCTCTCTGAGTAGTTGTTAAGACCAGAAAAGTGATATATAAAGAAATCCATTCACTGAACGCTCATTCTTCACAGATCTCAGCTCGTACCGTGAGCCAGCTGAGTGGGAATCTCCACATCTGGAAGTCAAACACATGTACGTACATGTATATATGAATATGTGTGTAAGTAAATGTGTATATACTATATGTATATTTATTTATTTATAGTTATAATTTAGCCCCCTCACTCCGACATCTCTCCATTAGTGCATGTATAGGTACTGAGCATGTGTGTGATGTGTGTAATAACAGAGTGTAAATTGTAATTTCCCCTTGTGGGACTAATAAAGTATACATTATTATTATTATTTTATTTTTTCTCAACTGTCTATATTAATAACCTTAACTGTTTATTGTCTAATATTTATTGGTTGGAATGGAGAGGATGTGGGTGATTTTGGTGTAATAGAGAGCTTTTGTTTTTGTTTGTCAGTATGTGTGTATGTTTGTGATGTATATATATATATTTTTTTTTATTTATTAATTTTTTATGTCCCCTCAAGTTGGTTTAATTGTTTTGTCTAATTGTGCATGTACTGTATTTTTTTTTTTGCCTTTACGGACCCCCTCGAAAACCAGATGTCACATCTCAAGGGGTTATTCCTAATAATTATTATTATTATAATAAAGAATTTCCTATATAAAAATGTGAGTTCCACAGCCAAAGTGACCACAGGGGGGCAGAGGAGTGTCACCCTAATCATCAAGGTCTCATGCTGCTGGGTTTTGTCAACAGACAATGCTCATGAGAAGAAAGCTTTATCCTGTTGCTGGTTTCGTCTTGATGTATTAAAATCTATGACTTTTGGTCTGAAAAGGTGCAAAAAAGCTATTTTCTCGAGGAATGGATCAGTTGTTTGGTCACTAAAATGTCAGAAAATGGTGAGAAATGTAGATCCGTGTTTCCTACAGTCTCAACATGTCGTCCTTAAATGTCTTGTTTTGCCCCCAACTCAAAGATGTTGAGTTTACTGTCACAGAGGAGAGAAGAAACTAGAAGATATTCACATTTAACACGCTGGAATCAGAGAATGTTTCCTTAAAACAATGACTGTATTTTCAGGATTATAAGTCTGCATTAATGCATGAATATAGAAATGTATTTCACAAAATTCAAGACCAAGAACATACATTTAATCTGAAAAAAGGCAACTACACAATAGCACACTGAACAACAGGCTGAATAGGTGTCCGGTATGTTAACGTAACACATCAAAAGTTAGTCAGCTACACAATAGCATAAAGAACATACCTGGGAGGCCGAATAGGCTAAATTAACATAAAAAGTCCAACAAGCAAGTTCACCAAGCTCCCGATCTCATTCCTCATCACTGAAACGAGCCTAGAGCGCCCTCTCGCGGCTGTACACGGTGATGATAACTCCTTGGCTCATGTCCGTCAGTATTAATTAACATTTAAAAACATGTTAAATTTGCACCACAAGTCGCAGGACCAGCCAAACTATGAAAAAAGTGGAACCTATAGTCCGGAAAATACGGTAATCAGTCATTTTAAAATACTTGGCGGCTTCTTGAAACAGTTTGAGAAAACAGAACACGGACTTTAGAGACTTTCTGGAGAGAACCATCTGGCTAAAGCAGCTGTGTGTGTGTGTGTGTGTGTGTGTGTGTGTGTGTGTGTGTGTGTGTGTGTGTGTGTCGAGGTACATGGATGTTGAAACTCTGTGCTACCAGGTTCCCAAAGTAGGTCAACAGCTGGTTTTCCTTTTGAAAAAACATCGTTAACACCTCAGTCAGCATCTATCACTCACACACACACACACACACACACACACACACACACACAGCAGCTTCCCAACAGCACCCAAAGAACACCAAAGAGCCAAAGTCAATATCTTACATTTAATATGTTGCTGTCTGATTAATTAGAGGACCTTCCCGTTCGTACTGAGCACGTGCAGAGCACTCAGCAGAGAGAAAAGCAACTTTTGGCTTTCCAACGTTATTTTTATTGTTTTTTATCTCTGACATACTCTGTGTTCCTGCGTGGGACGGCTGTGTCATCAGTCTCCCTCAATCTCCGCATATCGCTCTGTGCAAATCAGCTAATGGACATAATGGAGTTTGGTTGGAGCCCAGTGAGTGGGTGAGTGGCTGTATGGCAGAGGCGTGCTGTGTGTGTGTGTATGTGTCTATCTGTCTGTGTGTGTGTGTGTCTATCTGTCTGTGTGTGTGTGTGTGTGTGTGTGTGTCTATCTGTCTGTGTGTGTGTGTGTGTGTGTGTCTGTCTATCTGTCTGTGTGTGTCTGGCTGTCAGTGTGTGTGCTATGATAACGTCAATCAAAATATAGCTAGTTTTCATTTGGCCTCCCCAGAACATAGCCAATTAGCATGTGTGTGTGCGCCTCTGTGTTTTTGTGTGTGTGTGTGTGTGTGTGTGTGTGTGTGTGTGTGTGTGTGTCCCTGTCAGTCAGACTGGACCCAGTGATTCTATTAGCCTGTGAACAGATGTTGTCCAGACCCAGAGGGTCGGGAAATGGCTTCAGCATCACAGAAAGAGCAGGAAACCTCTTTACAGTCCCCTCCTGCAGGCTGCTTTACACTGCGGCGGGTCTTAACGTCTGAGAGAGAGTTTACCACCGTCTACCTGTGTATCCACTCCTAAAATCATGTCTGATTACACTCAAAAACAACAACACAACTTTCATGGGTCGAACCTTTTAAGCAGAGCCAAACACGAGCAGGGGAGAGACATGGAAACACATTCTCATTATTGATTGTCATGGTTTTAAAGTCCATAGTTCACATTTTTTTCAATATTTTTTCCCTAAAATCAATGAATGGGGATAAATAATTGTGATCTCCATGAGGATAAAAAATAATGATAATCCATCTTGGTTTCAAAAGAATAATGAAAACAAAAATTATATATGATCTAAATGAAAAAAACTGACAGAAAACTACAGGTAAAGTGAACAATAGGGCGGTCCAACCAGTAAGATGGGAAAAGTTACTTTAAATAAAGACTCCTGAGACCCTTTCCAAACCTCTTATAGATCCCTCTCACCAACATGTCCCTCATTACCTGTCTCCCCCTTTCTCCCCCTGTCAGTTTGACTCTAGAGATGGGGGGGGGGAGAGAAAAAAGGAGCAATGGTCCGTTTAAGTACTTTATGCTTGTATCATCCACCCATCCACACAGAGCTCTGTAATGTGAATTGATAATGGTCCGAAACCCTTATCCGACAGTTGATTGCATTATACCCTGTGTGCATGTGTGTGTGTGTGTGTGTGTGCATGTGTGTGTGTGCGTGTGTGTGTGTTGAAGTGGCTGCTATCTGAGGCATGAGGGAGGATGTTCACCACAAAGCCACCCAGCAAAAATAGCCCAAGAGGGAAAATAAGCAAATAAAACACACACACACACACACACACACACACACACACACACACACAGAGCTTGTATTAAACAAATCATACAGGCACAAAAGCGAGCTGTGATGAAATTATCCTCAGTAACAGCGAGGATAAGAGGAGCAGAACACAAGCCTGAAGCAATCCACCCGATGGAATACAGGCATCGATAATACGCTTTATGGCCGAGAGAGAGAGAGAGAGAGAGAGAGAGAGAGAGAGAGAGAGAGAGAGGTAATGTGATTAGAGGGATGGAGTGAGAGAGGAGAGGGTGAGTGGAGGTAAAGAGATGTAGGCTAAAAGGCAGGCTAAACATGTAAAGGGGTGATTTCAGAGCCTGGGCGACTGATGCAAAGTGTAGGTCAAAGACACACACACACACACACACACACACACACACACACACACACACACACACACACACACACACACACACACAGCTAGATTTCCTGAAGAATTTCTTATCGTGTAACCAGGTTTCTAATCTTTTTTAAAGAGAGGACGTGCAGGCCAAAGACCCCAGACAGGGAAAGTGTTTCCGTGGCAGCAGTTAAACCAAAAAGGATAATTATGCACATGTAGTGATGCATTCCTGTGTTTAAAATAATAATAACTAAATCTGAAGCAACACAAAATTAGGCTCAACGAGTGTGGTAGTCTTTAAAAAGAGACGTGCTGTAATGAAAGCTGTGCACCTTCGCGCCATCATCCCTCCGACGCCAGGGAGATGTTTTAAGAAGATGAATTAAAATGAGGAAGCGTCGCCGTGACACACTTTTCAAGCTACATTTAATTAGCACAGCTTCCAAAATATGAAGATTATATGCAGATTATCTTTGAGTTAGGTATGTTTTGGACATTTTATAGTTTAATTAGAAGGTCAACAGTAAAGAGATGACATGAAATGAAGGGATGGAGAGAGAGATGGAGGCATGACATGCAACAAAAAGGTCCCTGGTTGGACTCGAAGCCCCCAGCTACCAGGCGCCCCTTACAACAGTTCCAGTAACCAGGTTACATGTAGGCCCACAGGGTGAGCGACCACCGTGAACAGCCGCTGCAGCTCCAGGCAGCGGTGTCTGTCATGCATTAACTCCGTATCCACGGTAACGCCACACTGCTGCGCCAAGTCTGTGATTGGCAGCCTGACACGTGAAGCCAGCCATCAGACCCACACCAGTCCAAACGGATGGATAAACGTGTCTGCGCGGCTGTCTGCAGGTGTCAGGAGGAAACGCAGAGCCGAGAGGAGAAGTGACACGTGGGTCAGGTGGCACGTGGGTCAGGTGGCACGTGGGTCAGGTGGCACGTCGGTCAGGTGGCACGTCGGTCAGGTGGCACGTGGGTCAGGTGGCACGTGGGTCAGGTGGCACGTGGGTCAGGTGGCACGTGGGTCAGGTGGCACGTGGGTCAGGTGGCACGTCGGTCAGGTGGCACGTGGGTCAGGTGGCACGTCGGTCAGGTGGCACGTCGGTCAGGTGGCACGTCGGTCAGGTGGCACGTCGGTCAGGTGGCACGTCGGTCAGGTGGCACGTCGGTCAGGTGGCACGTGGGTCAGGTGGCACGTCGGTCAGGTGGCACGTGGGTCAGGTGGCACGTCGGTCAGGTGGCACGTCGGTCAGGTGGCACGTGGGTCAGGTGGCACGCGTGGGTCAGGTGGCACGTCGGTCAGGTGGCACGTGGGTCAGGTGGCACGTGGGTCAGGTGGCACGTGGGTCAGGTGGCACGTGGGTCAGGTGGCACGTCGGTCAGGTGGCACGTGGGTCAGGTGGCACGTCGGTCAGGTGGCACGTGGGTCAGGTGGCACGTGGGTCAGGTGGCACGTGGGTCAGGTGGCACGTGGGTCAGGTGGCACGTCGGTCAGGTGGCACGTCGGTCAGGTGGCACGTCGGTCAGGTGGCACGTGGGTCAGGTGGCACGTGGGTCAGGTGGCACGTCGGTCAGGTGGCACGTCGGTCAGGTGAATAGTTCTGCTCTGCAGTGTTTGTTTTAAGGACTAACAATATTTACAAAGACGTGTGTGTGTAAATGTCTGTTTAACCCATCTATATATCCAGTACTAGTGTGTGTGTGTGTGTGTCTGCGTGTGTGTGTGTTTATATATGTATGTATATGTGAGTATATGTGTGTGTGTGTGTGAGAGAGTGTCTGCGTGTGTGTGTATATATTTATGTATATGTGTGTATATGTGTCTGCGTGTGTGTGTGTCTGCGTGTGTGTGTATATATGTATGTATATGTGTGTATATGTGTGTGTGTGTGTATTTAGCTGATCCACCCCAGGGCCTGATCATAATAACATGTTTTAGTCGAGCTAAAAACATGCAATTAACAGAAGGATGCAGGGGAGCTGAGCTCCACCGGAGACGATTAGAGCCGCAGCAGCAGCAGCAGCCGGCGGCCATGATTCATTATCAACACTGTGAATATTTATGAAGAAACGGTGACAACAAAGAGTCTCCACAACGACACAACACGCCGGGCAGAGACACACTAACGAAACGCTGACATTAAGTGTGTAAGCTGTCCGAAGAGAACAAAGTGATCCGTTGTTTACAGGAAAACTTCATGAGACAATTACAACAGAGACGATTTAGTCCAAAATAATGTCAATGACATTGCTGCAATGAGTGTGAACCGCCTGTGGAGGCGGCCATGCTGACTGAGCTGGTCTTTGAGGGACTAGAGAGGAAGCTTTTATATAACCAGCGCTGTCAGAATATGAACTGATCCTCAAAAGACATAGGCAGTCAGCTGTGAGACAGGAAATGGTCCTACCAGACTCTGGTCCATTAGCCCGGTCCTACCAGACTAGCCCGGTCCTACCAGACTAGCCTGGTCCTACCAGACTCTGGTCCATTAGCCCGGTCCTACCAGACTAGCCTGGTCCTACCAGACTCTGGTCCATTAGCCCAGTCCTACCAGACTAGCCTGGTCCTACCAGACTCTGGTCCATTAGCCCAGTCCTACCAGACTAGCCTGGTCCTACCAGACTCTGGTCCATTTTCCCAGTCCTACCAGACTAGCCTGGTCCTACCAGACTCTGGTCCATTAGCCCGGTCCTACCAGACTCTAGTCCATTAGCCCAGTCCTACCAGACTAGCCTGGTCCTACCAGACTAGCCCGGTTATACCAGACTCTGGTCCATTAGCCCAGTCCTACCAGACTCTGGTCCATTAGCCCGGTCCTACCAACTCTGGTCCATTAGCCCGGTCCTACCAGACTCTGGTATATTAGCCTGGTTCTACCCAACTCTGGTACATTAGCCTACATTAGCCCAGTCCTACCAGACTCCGGTCCATTTCATTAACTTCCTTAAAGGCGGGTCCTCTGTTGAGGTTTAAAACTATTGGATCTGCACAAAGTCGCTCTGGATCTTTCATAACCAATCGCTAACATTTGGTCGTGACGTCGGCTTAGCATCGCTAGCGTTAGCATTAGCCAACTCCTACAGCGAGCTGGAAAATCAAACGTTTTCCTGAGCCCCGTGGGGGGGGGAGGGCCACATCATGGCCCCCAACAGAACTCAGCAAAGATTGTTGATGCTCGGGCTTTGATTTCTGGATATTCTGCAGCGTTGCCACAACGGACCGAATGGTTCACTCATCTTTCCCCGCCGCCATTACGGAACTACAACTCAAACTAGCGCACGACCTCAACGTCATCATCGACCGCCAAAGATTTAGTCGGAGAAACGCAGGAGGGGGGGAGCCAGACTACTGCATCATAACCACAAGATAGGAAATATAAGCAGTTAGCTGGCAGCCAACTTGTCCTGTAAGTAGTCACTACATCATCAAGCTTACAATACTATACACATGTATGTACATTTTCAATCAAAGGGTGACAAGTGTAATTACAATACTGCCTGTTGATCAATGGAAAACTCAATCAATGACCAGTCCTAAAATAAGTTATGGAGGAAAAAATACCAACTATTACGTCGTCTTTTTCTCTGGTTCATTATATAATAATTATCAGTTGCAGACATATTATACAAAGAGACTCAAAAGTGATAGACAGGGACGTAAACACTGCAGTATGTGGAATTCTGCTGCAGTGGTAGCAGACTTGAGACTGCCTTTGTGCTTGAATAGTTTAAAGGATCTGCATTAATTATAGTATTAAACCCAGTGAGTTAGTACAGGATGGAGTAATAACTTAATATCCTCGTTAATCTGGATCAATGGAAAACAACTGCTGATAATGTGGGGAAAAAACATATTAGGTGAAGAAAACGGTCAGGACTGCAAACGATCACTTGAATCAGCTTCTTCAATGACATCTGACTGACTGACCGAAATATTAGTTATTTAAAAATCCGATATGCTGATTTATCGGCCGCTATATTAAAAAATAAGTCCAGAAACTCTAACAAAACATCAACAGATTTCCTTAACGTTGGTTATTTGTAGTTATTTATGAGTTCTCACTAGAATAATATGATAATTTGTTTTATTGTCACAACAGAACATCAAAATATATTATATATTATATATATATTATATTATATATATATAAGTTCTGATAAATAAAATGTAGAAAAATACAAACTTAAGATATGAAACTTAAAGCACTAACGGGGACGTTGTAGAGCGTCCTCTGGTGGACAGACTATGCAACGCCATCACTAACAGGGACGTTGTAGAGCGTCCTCTGGTGGACAGACTATGCAACGCCATCACTAACAGGGACGTTGTAGAGCGTCCTCTGGTGGACAGACTATGCAACTCCATCACTAACAGGGACGTTGTAGAGCGTCCTCTGGTGGACAGACTATGCAACGCCATCACTAACAGGGACGTTGTAGAGCGTCCTCTGGTGGACGGACTATGCAACGCCATCACTAACAGGGACGTTGTAGAGCGTCCTCTGGTGGACAGACTATGCAACGCCATCACTAACAGGAACGTTGTAGAGCGTCCTCTGGTGGACAGACTATGCAACGCCATCACTAACAGGGACGTTGTAGAGCGTCCTCTGGTGGACAGACTATGCAACGCCATCACTAACAGGGACGTTGTAGTGCGTCCTCTGGTGGACGGACTATGCAACACCATCACTAACAGGGACGTTGTAGAGCGTCCTCTGGTGGACAGACTATGCAACGCCATCACTAACAGGGACGTTGTAGAGCGTCCTCTGGTGGACAGACTATGCAACGCCATCACTAACAGGGACGTCGTAGAGCGTCCTCTGGTGGACAGACTATGCAACGCCATCACTAACAGGGACGTTGTAGAGCGTCCTCTGGTGGACAGACTATGCAACGCCATCACTAACAGGGACGTTGTAGAGCGTCCTCTGGTGGACATCATTATTCTGATGAATCGGCCATTTTAAATGCCGATACCGATAGATCGGGAAATGTCTAATACCCTTTCTGTCTAATGCCCGCCAATAATATCGGTCGGGCTCTAGACTAAATATCTTCAAGTAAAAAGAAGGTCAACCAGGAACCCCGGCCTCCCTCATCAGCAGTGACATGATGCACGGCAGCCATAATGTTAAAATAAATAAAAAGCCTTTAACAGCAACATGAAGCCGCTCTAAGTGAATGAGCTAATTGTCTGGAGACGTTCTGAGGACACGAGCAGCGTCCTAATGAAAGCTCTGCTGCTGCTCAACGGCCGCCAGGAGAGACTCTGCAGCACAGAGAGAGGCCCACTGGGACCAGTAAGGCTCTAATAGAGGGGTGGGTGTGTGTGTGTGTGTGTGTGTGTGTGTGTGTGTGTGTGTGTGTGTTTAGGGTTAGGGGCACAAGGTTGAGTGTGTTTGTGTCCCACAATACCACACTTTACTATCGAAGAGCATTATAATTCACCTGGGCCCAACACTGACACATTAACACAACTAATCTCCATTACTGGGTAAGAAACGTGTGTGTGTGTGTGTGTGTGTGTGTGTGTGTGTGTGTGTGTGTGTCAGGGGGATGACATCCATTTGGGTTGGCTTTTAATCTTCCAAATGAGCAGACATAACTCCTCCTACACTAAAGCCCCTAACAGGCAATTATTCTGTGTGTTCACGCAGTAAGCATGTGTGTGTTTGTGTGTTAATGTGTGTGTGAAGGATGAGGGCAGTCATTACAGGATTGCTAGATTGATTGTGTGTGTGTGTGTGTGTGTGTGTGTGTGTCTTCCAATCATTAACTGACTGACTGACTGAAGTGAAAGTGGTACTTTTAGCTGCAATAAGTGCAGCTGTGACCCATCAGCTTTAAACCTCTTAGTTGACATGATTTGGGGATGAATTAAAGGCAGATGACACCATTTTTAATCAGCACTTCAAGAAAATCTACGCTGATGGCATTGAGAGCTTAACTCCCAGGGTATAGGATCGGTCCGGTGTCTAATAATTCGGAATATGAATTTATTTTTGATAAACAAGATGAGCTAGTCTTTAGTGCATTCAGACCAAGACCCAAATGTTAATTACTCTGCACTACTGCACTTTAACATGAGACAGGTGCGTCGGAGAGAGACGAGTAGGTCAAAAGTTGCAAAGAAATTTACATTTGTTTTGGTCTGGTACCGATTTTCTTTAATACTTTTGTCCCCATGAGAACAATTAAAGAAAAAAAATCTAATTAATGATTCTGTTTGAAGCCTGTCTCAGTGTGCTGGATGTCCTAAATTGACCTTATAATGTCTGTTTCAGAATCACAGCCGTGACTGTCCAATGCTTTTGTTTTTCATTATTATTTCCATTGTTATTTCTAATAAACATGGACAGAAATGGGAATCTTAACCCTAAATCAGGCAGCAGCAGTCACTTGGATTTCCACGTAGTAAATATAAAAGCTGCCGATTTCAGTAATCCTAAAATATCAATTATCTGATATGATGATTTAAGTACAAATGTGTTAATTAAAGCTTTAAATCGTGTGAATTGGCTGCGATCCTTTGGGTAATACCGTCTTAACACCTGGTTTGAAATGTTAATACATTATTGGGGCGACGGGACTACGTACGTAATTAAAAATATAAAATAATGTGTGAGTTCTACTGTCCAATCAATCATCTCGTCTGCAGTTCAACTCAGCTGTTATCATATTACAGTATTTACAGAAAATCCCAAGTGGTCAAAAAAAGCATCACCCCACACATCCATCCTTCCCTCTATATGTCTCTACAGCTTCAATATTCACTCTTTAGATCCCCCCCCACACACACACACACACACACACACACACACACACACACACACACACCCCTCCACCCTGCCGACCAGACACACACTTCCTGTCACACTGCAGGACCGCCACATGTGCAGCTGTGGTGGCAATCCAACAGACAAATGGATATCTGGAAGTGTACAATTATCTAGGCATGGTGTTGGTGTTCGCCCCTGCCACTCAGACAACCTGCTAATTAGTTTTAACACACACACACACACACACACACACACACACACACACACACACACACACACACACACACACGGCTGGAATGAAGCCAATCTGGCCTCATCAGCTTCTCTATCATGAGTTCCAGTAGGCCGACACTTCCTCTAGCGACATGCTAAAGCCGCTATCAGCGTCGGAAGAGGAAACAAGCTAATCCTAATTGGAATTTACACATTCAAATGAAATCTGCAACGCCTCACTGGAAGGGCTTTATCTGCAGATGATAAAGAGAGGGAGTGGCTGGGTGGAGGGATGTGTGTGTGTGGGTGCATGCGTGCGTGTGTGTGTGTGTGTGTGTGTGTGTGTGTGTGTGTGTGTGTGTGTCAGATTGGCAGGTGGATTTGAAACAAGCTTCCCTACAATTATGTTTTAACATGCTAAGCTGATCTGATCCACACTGGGAGTGTGTATTCAGCATCCGGTGTGTGTGTATATGTGTGATGTATGTGTGTATATGTGTGTATATGTGTGATATATGTGTTGTGTTATGGTTGTCTTGCTACTGGATGCCTAAAATTTCCTTCGGGATGAATATCTATATATCTATCTATCTATCGTATCTATCTATCGTATCTATCTATAGTATCTATCTATCTATCTATCTAAAGCAGGACGCACTGTGAGACCCTCTAGGGGCCCCTCAGCTTTGGCCTACTTGACCGAGTTAATAATCCAGATTCCAATGCAAAGGCCGACTGTATCAGACATTATGGACCCTTCTCCCAGTACTGCCTGATCCCACTTATGTGTCACATCGCCGGTGAGTAAAATAAAACACTAGAGATGCACAAAAAATAAAATATTCTCCAATATCTTACAGGACAGGAAAGATGTTAGGAACCATATCTAACGCAGATGATATGAGACAACTTGATGAGATGAGTGAGACAGGGTCTGCAGAGCGCTGAACCCTTGGCCTGCTTTACCGCAAATCTCCCCCCAACGGCCTGATGGGAGTCCTCCCTGAGCGACAGAGGCGGGATTTTAAAGCAACAAACATGGTCTGAGATCCGATGCACCCCCGATGCACCCCCCATGCACACTGGCAGCAGCTTGCTCCAACTTAATGTGAAAAGTGCTTTTGAAAAAGAGGTGAAGCTGTGATGTGTGACCCAGATTCCAGTGGCGCCTCAGACTGCAGGAGCAGACCACTCTCTGCTTTTACGAATTCATTATGACAGCAGGCTGTGTTCAAATGCAGAAACAATGTAATCGACTGTATATGTATGTATGCACAGAAATGAAGTCATTTTCCATCCTTTTGTGTGTGTGTGTGTGTGTGTGTCTCTATTATCATCCCTCCTGTCTGTCCTCCCTCGCTCCTGCAGTTTCGGTTCATTGTCAGGAAACCAGATGAGTTTGCCTGTCATGCCGTCTTCATTCAGCCGAAAACAGCTTCAATTTGCACCTTTCTGCTACTCTTGTCTATCTATCTATTCATCAATCTGTCTACTTTCCACCTCCCCAAGCACTGGATCTACAGTAACAAAGACAGCACTAGCTGTACCACCTGCCTGTTTGAGGGTCTTCAGTATCAGGTTGGTAGGGCTGGGCGATAAAGAGAAAATCAGATATCACGATATTCTTGACCAAATACCTCAATATCGATATTGAAGCTATATTGTAGGGTTGATAATTGGTGCTCTAACAAAATATCTTCACACAGGTTGCTCACGTCACATCTACGTCTCCAAGCTCAGTTGGAGGCTGCGCAGTAACGCTCAGCATCACCGGGAAAGAGCTTCTAATAGACTTCACTGGGATCTGTTGGTCCATTTCTTTAACTGTCTATGCTACACACACGGTAGGATGTTTTGAAGAAGAAAGTAGGACACTGAACGCTCGGGGTACTTATCTTCACATGTTCACGGACAATATTGCATCCAAAATATCTGCCCTGATTAATGTTACTGTACCTGTTTGTGTCCATTGATTCTGAACGGTGTGTCGGCCCTTGAGCTCTCTAAAACTAAAGAAGGTGCTGCATTTGCTGGACTCACAACTGCTAAGAAGATGATTGCAACTCATTGGAAACCGCCTCGGGATGATGGTACATGGATCCTTTCTTTTTTAGATGTTGTATATTTGGAACTGTCTACAGCTCGCGGAAATGGAGCACCAGAAAAGACTTTGAACACTACACATATACAGCATAGCTGATTCTTTGAAGGCCAGGCTGTAGGCTGGTGTTGTGGCCTTCTGTCTTGTTTCTGTCTGTGTGTGTCTGCTTGTGTGTATGCCTGTTGCTGGGTGTGTTGTTTGTGAGCTGCGGACGTCGGTTTTTGTGTTGTTGTTGTTGTGTTTCCCTCCTTCCCGTCTTTCCTGTGTGTGTTTTTTAGTTTTTTATTGGTCCCATTTGGTTTGTAATCTTGAAATAAAAACATTTGGTCGCAAAAAATAAAGAAGAAGAAGGAGAAGGAAGTAGGGTTATCAAGAGGAAGAAATTAGCAACATCTTCATCGTCGATAACAGCTTCAGATTTTCGATGTCGATGCATTCTCGGCTAATCGTGCAGCCCTACCGTCGGCGTCGTTTCTCCGACAACGGAATCAGAGTGAACCGATGAAAACGTTGTGTAACTGGATTAATGACAGAGGAATAAAGTGAGCGTGAGCGGACTGAGGGGAAGAAGGAGGGGGATTAATAATTAGAGGCGAGACGAGAGTGGAAAATAGGAGTTTGATGGACAGTTAGAGAGGGGAGGGGGGGTCCCTGGAGAGACAGCGGCGAGGAAAGAGTGACATGTGAGGCGTCTGAAAGGGAGTGCTCTTTCACCGCCTCGACCCCCCACCCCACCCCCGCTGTGCTCTCACACTAACTCCCCCACACAGCTCATCTTCATTGTTAAAGCTGATCTGCTTACAGCGGCTGAGGGTTCAGTGACGGCGGGTTGCTTCGAAAATGACAGACGAGGAGGGAGATATGAAGTGTTGGGGGGGCAAACATCGCTCTACACTCGAGAACCGTCGGCCAATAAGGATGTCAACAATTACCATCACTGGTTACAGCAGACAGCTTTGGTTTTGTCGCTCGTCAAAAATCGGGGCAGTTCTTCTCATCTGGGACCCAAAATCCAATTAACGTGTTCTCTGGTTGCTCCACAGCAGTTGTGATCTGGCTCCCATGACGGACATGTGGTTTTAGCTTCTGTTCCCCGAGGTGATCCATTTACCCTAACTGTGTCGTCACTGAAGAAAAACCCAAAATGGTTTAATTTCAATGGAATCAGTGGAATCCATCACAGGGACAAAGCAAATCTGTGCTGAGCTTTGTAGGGGAGTTTAACTAGAAGCTGTTGACTAATAAACTGTTCTGAGTGTGTGTGTGTGTGTGTGTGTGTGTGTGTGGGGGGGGCATCTACAAATTCGATTTGACATGGTGCTCTTTGGATGCGTTTATATAGACGTTAGTAGTCCCCTAATACTGTATCTGAAGTCTCTTTTATATAGACCTTAGTGGTCCCTAATACTGTATCTGAAGTCTCTTTTATATAGACCTTAGTGGTCCCTAATACTGTATCTGAAGTCTCTTTTATATAGACCTCAGTGGTCCTAATACTGTATCTGAAGTCTCTTTATATAGACCTTAGTGGTCCCTAATACTGTATCTGAAGTCTCTTTATATAGACCTTAGTGGTCCCTAATACTGTATCTGAAGTCTCTTTTATATAGACCTTAGTGGTCCCTAATACTGTATCTGAAGTCTCTTTTATATAGACCTCAGTGGTCCCTAATACTGTATCTGAAGTCTCTTTATATAGACCTTAGTGGTCCCTAATACTGTATCTGAAGTCTCTTTATATAGACCTTAGTGGTCCCCTAATACTGTATCTGAAGTCTCTTTATATAGACCTTAGTGGTCCCTAATACTGTATCTGAAGTCTCTTTATATAGACCTTAGTGGTCCCCTAATACTGTATCTGAAGTCTCTTTATATAGACCTTAGTGGTCCCCTAATACTGTATCTGAAGTCTCTTTATATAGACCTTAGTGGTCCCCTAATACTGTATCTGAAGTCTCTTTTATATAGACCTTAGTGGTCCCTAATACTGTATCTGAAGTCTCTTTTATATAGACCTTAGTGGTCCCTAATACTGTATCTGAAGTCTCTTTTATATAGACCTTAGTGGTCCCTAATACTGTATCTGAAGTCTCTTTATATAGACCTTAGTGGTCCCCTAATACTGTATCTGAAGTCTCTTTATATAGACCTTAGTGGTCCCCTAATACTGTATCTGAAGTCTCTTTATATAGACCTTAGTGGTCCCTAATACTGTATCTGAAGTCTCTTTTATATAGACCTTAGTGGTCCCTAATACTGTATCTGAAGTCTCTTTTATATAGACCTTAGTGGTCCCCTAATACTGTATCTGAAGTCTCTTTATATAGACCTTAGTGGTCCCCTAATACTGTATCTGAAGTCTCTTTATATAGACCTTAGTGGTCCCCTAATACTGTATCTGAAGTCTCTTTTATATAGACCTTAGTGGTCCCTAATACTGTATCTGAAGTCTCTTTTATATAGACCTTAGTGGTCCCTAATACTGTATCTGAAGTCTCTTTTATATAGACCTTAGTGGTCCCCTAATACTGTATCTGAAGTCTCTTTATATAGACCTTAGTGGTCCCCTAATACTGTATCTGAAGTCTCTTTTATATAGACCTTAGTGGTCCCCTAATACTGTATCTGAAGTCTTTTATATAGACCTTAGTGGTCCCCTAATACTGTATCTGAAGTCTCTTTTATATAGACCTTAGTGGTCCCCTAATACTGTATCTGAAGTCTCTTTTATATAGACCTTAGTGGTCCCTAATACTGTATCTGAAGTCTCTTTTATATAGACCTTAGTGGTCCCCTAATACTGTATCTGAAGTCTCTTTTATATAGACCTTAGTGGTCCCCTAATACTGTATCTGAAGTCTCTTTCTAAAAATTCAGTCTTAAATCATATTACAGCCACTAGAGCCAGTCTCACAATGAGCTTTCCTTAGTATGTGCCATTTCTCTGGGCGGGCAAAGCAAAGAAAGGAAGAGGTAACCTTATGAGGTCATAAGGGGTAAGATTCCAGATCGGCTCATCTGAGCTTTTCATTTTCTCAAAGGCAGAGCAGCATACCCAGGGCTCGGTTTACACCTATCACCATTTCTAGCCACTGGGGGGTCATAGGCAGGCTGGGGGGACTGAAAACTGAAGACCGTGTGCAGTCATTGGAAATAAGTATAGTATTTTTTATGTTCTTCACAGAAAATGAGCCAAGACCAATGAGATTGAGTTGGAATAAATAGCATAATGTTTCTTTTAGCGAACACTGAAAACGGGTCCCCCAGAACCCGAACACCACACGAGGGTTGACGTGAGAAATACTGCTTAGTAAAGATTTAACAGTTTTTTGTTCCAGCTGTCAAACAACGAATCTAATCACACACCATTTTGTGAAGCAATGTCGGGCGACAACCGATTTTGTAGTGAGACACCCGAAATACACAAGCAAAGTGTAAAAGGTGAGTCAAATGCATCAAATGCATCGCGGATCAAAAGAGCAGACGGGTTGTCTTGTTGTTCTCTATGTGAAATAAATACATAAATAAATAAATAAATAAATAAATAAATAAATAAATAAATAAATAAATAAATAAATAAATAAATAAATAAATAGTATCAAACAGGACTCCACGGTGCCGTGTTTGTTGTTGTTGTTGTGTATAAAGGGTGAGAAAAGAAACTGCCCGAAGGAAAATAGAACTGAGGAGTGTGTGTGTGTGTGTGTGTGTGTGTGTGTGTGTGTGTGTGTGTGTGTGTGTGTGTGTGTGTGTGTGTGTGTGTGTGTGTGTGGACGGGGTGACGTCTAGACATTTAATTTCACACTCTTTGAAGTTTGCTACCCGCTGGCCAAACGCAGCCGTGTGGATGAAAACATAAGTGTGTGTGTGTGTGTGTGTGTGTGTGTGGGGGTGTACATGCTTTCCTTTCCCTCCTTTTCTACTGTTATTTATGAGCAAAGGAGTTCATTCCCCTGTTAAATCACTGAAGTTGTCATCACAGCGGGGAGTCTGCATCAGGGTTTGGGTCTATCAGGGTCCATGTTCAGGGAGACGTCTCGGCTGGCGTGTCTATGAGGATGAGTCGGACTTATTTCTATTTTTTATCATTATTCTTTTTTCTTTAAGTTAAGTTTCGAAAAGTCTTTAAAATCACTCTTCATGAAAAAATACATTCATGCATTTATTAACATTCTGAATTTAACAACATGTTATGATTATTTAACTTCATCCTGTTTTAATTTGACCATGTTGAATATAGTCTCCACCTAACAGGTGGGGACCACAGTATTAAGGGACCACTAAGGTCTATATAAAAGAGACTTCAGATACAGTATTAAGGGACCACTAAGGTCTATATAAAAGACTTCAGATACAGTATTAGGGGACCACTAAGGTCTATATAAAAGAGACTTCAGATACAGTATTAGGGACCACTAAGGTCTATAAAAAAGAGTCTTCAGATACAGTATTAGGGGACCACTAAGGTCTATATAAAAGAGACTTCAGATACAGTATTAGGGGACCACTAAGGTCTATATAAAAGAGACTTCAGATACAGTATTAGGACCACTAAGGTCTATAAAAAAGAGTCTTCAGATACAGTATTAGGGGACCACTAAGGTCTATATAAAAGAGACTTCAGATACAGTATTAGGGACCACTAAGGTCTATATAAAAGAGACTTCAGATAAAGTATTAGGGACCACTAAGGTCTATATAAAAGAGACTTCAGATACAGTATTAGGGGACCACTAAGGTCTATATAAAAGAGACTTCAGATACAGTATTAAGGGACCACTAAGGTCTATATAAAAGACTTCAGATACAGTATTAGGGGACCACTAAGGTCTATATAAAAGAGACTTCAGATACAGTATTAGGGACCACTAAGGTCTATAAAAAAGAGTCTTCAGATACAGTATTAGGGGACCACTAAGGTCTATATAAAAGAGACTTCAGATACAGTATTAGGGGACCACTAAGGTCTATATAAAAGAGACTTCAGATAAAGTATTAGGGACCACTAAGGTCTATATAAAAGAGACTTCAGATACAGTATTAGGGGACCACTAAGGTCTATATAAAAGACACTTCAGATACAGTATTAGGGACCACTAATGTCTATATAAAAGAGACTTCAGATACAGTATTAGGGACCACTAATGTCTATATAAAAGAGACTTCAGATACAGTATTAGGGACCACTAATGTCTATATAAAAGAGACTTCAGATACAGTATTAGGGACCACTAATGTCTATATAAAAGAGACTTCAGATACAGTATTAGGGACCACTAATGTCTATATAAAAGAGACTTCAGATACAGTATTAGGGGACCACTAAGGTCTATATAAAAGCATCCAAAAAGCACCATATAATGGGACCTTTAAATGTGAAAAAAGAAACACTGGTATGGTATTCTGTATTTGCAGATACTTTAAGTTGAGTTATCTGAACCGCTAAAGTTGGACCCCCACCTATCTGTGACTATATCCAGTATATTTCTACATGATACTACCGTGTTTGTACCGACGTGTGAAGGCCCGTCTGTCTCTCAGACCAGCTGGCCACGAGCTTCTATGGTTACAGGTCACCATCTCACTCTCTGTTCACAGGATGAGCTCGTATTATTCTCTCAGTGGTCACCGTGGCTACCGGATGAGCTCATAGCTCGTTTTGTAATTGGCTAATCCAGTCTGCTGGCGGGGGACACACAGAGAGATCGAGAGAGAGAGAAAGACGCAGGAACAGTCTGTGACATAAACAAAAGATAGAAAAAGAACCAGAGGAGATGCCTGAGCACAAGCGCTGATAGATGTGGGACAGAAAAACAAACAACAGAACTCCTGTTCCCACTCTCCTTCTCATTCCCTCAGTCCATCCATCCCTTTCTTTTTCTAGAACAAACAACAAGAGGCCCAGCCAACAGCCAAAGTCCAGCTAAGCCCTCTGAGCTGTATTTAACCTGCTCTTGGGGCTCAATGTGGCTTTACAGTATCTAACTCCGCATCTA
Source organism: Percina caprodes (assembly GCA_013375575.1). NCBI lineage: Eukaryota > Metazoa > Chordata > Actinopteri > Perciformes > Percidae > Percina > Percina caprodes. The sequence continues at coordinate 180,007 of JABXJD010000602.1, forward strand.
AACAAGCCCTGACCCCCGAGGGGACTCTGTTGGTGCATGTGCAGTTCAGAGACAGCTCCATAACGCCTCTGAGACTGTCACCAAGTTCTGAACTTTCAATTCAGACTCAAGGTTGTTGGTTTTCTCCACAAATGAAACCAGGGTTGACATTGATCCTTTTAGTACGTACTGCAGCTGGTCTTACTGTTGCATGAGTACTATAAGCAATCCGACGTAGACAGTACCAGTCAAGGGTCTGCACATGGTTTGTTATTATGGGAATGGGAAAGCATGTGACTGTAGCTACAAAGAGTAATGCACTGTAAATCGTATATTTAGCTGTGTGTACCACATTGACTGCTGCTGTATAAGAGCGAAAAGGTCCTAAAACACAGGGCTTTCAGGCACAGGGAGAGGAGTTTGTGTCCCAGAAGAAGTTCAGGGGAAAACCCAAAACCATCACCCAGGGTGTTTGTGTCCTGGAAGTACTACTTAACCCTCCTGGTGTCTTTGGGTCTAATTTGACCCCTTTCCAAAAAGTTCCTATATCAGAAATTTGGGTTTCAACAACAAACAAATTGTCCATAAAAGTAACGTGGATGGTTCCCAACAACGCTCCTCACAAGTTAAATAAATAATCAGTTCACTACTTTCATTGAATTTCTGTTTTTTTGTCAATATTATAGCATTTGGAGAAAAAAACAATTGGTAAAAGAACTTTAAAAAAAAGTGTAAAAAATTAGAGAAACATGTCAATAAAAGTGACAAAAATGTCAAAAAAAGTAACAAATGTCAAAAAAGTGACAAATGTAAAAAAAAAAATATCTATAAAATATATATAATTATATTTATTTTAAAAAAAAGCTTTAAAAATTTGGGGGAAAACCCACGGAAATTTCAAAAGGCTCACAAAAAGTCGACCAACGTTGAAAAAGTGACAAAATCATTGGAAGAAATCCACAAAAGGGTAAAAAAAAGACAACCGTAACCTTGATAAAAAGGTTTTTTATTTTTAATTCTGACTCAGAAAAACTTCCAGGTCGGCGGGAAGACAACACGAGGGTTAAATGGGGGGTCCGGCGTTTTACCCCAAACCGGCCTATCGACGCCCTGTCACAGTTACACATTCACACCTGGAAGCTGCCCGGTACGACCACAGTCTGATCTGCCGCCACCGAGCAGCTCCACTGGAGCCGTTGGGGCTAAAAGCCTTGCTCAAGGGCACCTCAGTGGTGATGAGGGAGGGACTGCTCTTTCACTTTCCCCACCTAGACTTTATCCTGTCGGTCTGGGGATTGAACCGACGACCTTCTGGTCACAGGCTTGCTTCTTTTAACCAACATAACAGAGATAAGGATAAAATCAATTTAGCCTATTTCTCCTTAAAAAGTTTTCAGAATCCAGCCGGTGAATTAGTTTAGTTTTTTATTTTAAATTTAATTTATTTATTTAATTTATTTTTTATTTTTATTTTTTTTATTTTTTTATTTTTTTATTTTTTTATTATTATTATTTTTTTATTATTTATTATTTTATATTTAAAATATGAGATTGTATCTGAACAAGCCGCCATGACAGCCTGGCTTTGAATTTCTTGGGAAACCGGACCCACTTGACGCGTTCGTCCAATCAGCTGCCATCGGCGCTCGGCATCGCGTTGCTGTGTTCTGAGCCGCTTTATTTGGCCGACTCGGGGAGGCGGTCAGTCCGACGGCTTGGTGTGTCACAGCTCCAGGTGTCAGTGGAGGAGATGTTAAAGTCACAGCTAATGCAGGAGGAGTGCTGCTATTTGTCCGTTGTTGTTGTACGAGTCTTTGTTGTTATAGAAAGCCGAGGTGCTAATCAGGTACAAGGCTGTGAGTTTGAGTCTAGACCCAAATCTGCTGCGGTGTGGCCTTTTGTTCTGTCAGTCTACATCTGTGTGCAAAAAGGACGATAATTAACAGGTAGAGAGGCTCTTAAAATGAGCTTTGTGGCTGACAGTCGAGCAGAAAATGGGTCTCACTATGCCACATAGTTCCACCCATTTTCATTCCCAAACACCCATGCACACACATCCTGGCATTCAGCATTATTTTCTGACAATAACGCTCTGTGTGGGGTCATGGCTCTTGTATGACTTCTGAATCCTCCTGCACACGAGAAGGAAACGTCAGATTATATTAGCAATGAGAAACTTCCCTATCAGATAGAAGTCAGGAAAGTGTTCACTCCAGCTGCGCGATCGTCCATCCTGATTGGCCTAAAACACTGGCCGCTCTCACAACCTCCCGGGACCAAGCAAGGGTACATCTGCTAAGCTGACGCAATGCATAATTAATTACCAGATTTGTGATGCATTCCAAAACTAAGAGGCTACATAAACAACTGTTGGACGGAAAAAATAGTTTGTGAGAGGTACTTTTAATGAAAGTGAAAATGATATCATCATCGTGCTGCCAGAGCTGAGCTATGGGACCTGTCTGTAAAACCAAGGACTGAAAAGTTGGCATCACCTGTTCCAATGAATTCTCAAGAACGGGGTGGTAGGACATCGTACAAAAATGTACGCACACCAATTCGTATAATATCCTGCAAAACTTGGCAACCACGCGCTGGTCACCTGCAAAAGATCTCTGTGAGCTGTCTGTGGTTCGTAGTTAAGTTTAGCCGACAATGGGTTACTGGGGGCCGGCTACAGAGCCCTGGGAGCTGTGGGTCATATCAGCAGCTACTGGGAGCCGGCTACAGAGCCCTGGGAGCCGTGGGTCATATCAGCAGCTACTGGGAGCCGGCTACAGAGCCCTGGGAGCCGTGGGTCATATCAGCAGCTACTGGGAGCCGGCTACAGAGCTCTGGGAGCTGTGGGTCATACCAGCAGCTACTGGGGGCCGGCTACAGAGCCCTGGGAGCTGTGGGTCATATCAGCAGCTACTGGGAGCCGGCTACAGAGCCCTGGGAGCTGTGGGTCATACCAGCAGCTACTGGGAGCCGGCTACAGAGCCCTGGGAGCTGTGGGTCATACCAGCAGCTACTGGGGGCCGGCTACAGAGCCCTGGGAGCTGTGGGTCATACCAGCAGCTACTGGGAGCCGGCTACAGAGCCCTGGGAGCTGTGGGTCATATCAGCAGCTACTGGGAGCCGGCTACAGAGCCCTGGGAGCTGTGGGTCATATCAACAGCAGAAAAAAAAGTTCGAGAAAAGTGTAGAAAAAGTTGAAATTTTAACCCAGAAAGACAAAAAGCTGCAAGTCGACGGGAAGACAACACAAGGGTTAAACCTTTATTTATACAGGTAAGTCGATTGAGAACAAATTCTCATTTGCAAGGACGACCTGTCACAGTCACACATTCACACCTGGAAGCTGCCCGGTACGACCACAGTCTGATCTGCTGCCACCGAGCAGCTCCACTGGAGCCGTTGGGGCTGAAAGCCTTGCTCAAGGGCACCTCAGTGGTAATAAGGGAGGGACTGCTCTTTCACTTCCCCCACCTAGATTTTATCCTGTCGGTCTGGGGATTGAACCGGCGACATACCGGTCACAGGCTTGCTTCTTTTAACTTTGAGGCCTCCAATAAGCCAACATAACAAAAGATAAAATCAGGATAAAAGGAGAAGGATAAAATCAATTCGGTCCAAGCAACAAGCATCCAGTTGGTGTGACGTCCATAGACGAGGGAGGCAAACAAAGAACTGTGCTCTTTCAGCGGTGAGCTTATTGTGGGTGATTACAATAAGTCAAACAGAGCTGTGCATCCCCCTCACATGTTTCCTCCCAGGATGGCAGCAGGCTTGCCACCCTCTGGGCTTTTTAGGCTTTCATCATGTTGAGAGATGTCTGCCCGCAGGACGACACATAAAAAGACGACGAAGGGGGGGAAGAGGAGGTGGGTAAAGAGAGAGAGAGGGGAAAAGAAAGTGGGATGGCTGCGGAACCACGCAGGGAAGGTTGTGAGGGTTCAACTGAGAGAAGAAGCTGTGAGAGTGACAACATGTGACAAAATATATTTTAATTATAATGCACTGTGAAGGTTTTTGAGTTCAAGACTCCGAGTGGGCAAATCCAGTCTTCGACAGCTTGATTTGCCCACACACTGGGCCAAAATCCAAAGACGACTTTCTTTACGGTGTTCAATTGAAGACAAATCAAGACAATAGTCGGGGTAACTCTACTTTACGAGACAAGGTTATTTCAATAAGGGGAAATGTAGCTCCATAACTAAGAATCAATCACCGCTGCAGAGAGATCCTTCCAGTCGACAGCATTAATAACTATTTGACACGTCTGCTTTATTGATGGACTAAGAGGAAGCTGGCAGAAATTACGTCCATTTTTCTAGGAGCACACACAGTCCATTAATAGCTCTCTACATTGGCCGGCCGGCGCAGTCATACAGGCAGATTTTCTGGATTCTTTCTAAGAAGCAGCTGTAGTGATTACTGCAGAACAGCGGACCGGGTCGCAAGTTACTGCAGAGCTTAACAGAGGCAGGATATCGATTCGCCACGAGGAGCAGAAAGACAACAATAAAAGCTCCGGAGGGAGAAAAACAACAACTGGAGGGAACAAGATGTTACTGTAGTTTCTGAGAAACTCAGTCAGTGAACTCATATAACCTAAAGTTCTTCTTCAGCCGTGTAGCGTTGTAGGTAACTGAGTGTATTTACTCAAGCACTGCAGCGTTAATAGCTCACTCACCTCTTTGTATGTGTAAATGGTATACTGTATGTTTTTTTTAAATCAATTCAGAGATGTGGCAACGTACAAGTCCCCTATATTGACCTTCAAATTGCTTCACAATTCCTCACAATGACCAAAATATTTGAGTTCAGAACATATTTGACTACATACATGCTAAAAAAAAATAGAGATTCCCATAGTAAAAGTCTCCTGAGGTGTATGATTCAACACTTCTCCATTGTCTAGTGTAAAAAGTAAATAAAAATTGCAATAACTTAAAAAACGCAATATATATCGAATCGCCCAAGTATCGTGATAGTATTAAATTGGGAGATAAGCCCCGCCCTCGTAGGGTTAAAGGTGAGCCAAGGTTATCTACTTAAAGTATGCTGCACTGTTAATTGAATTGAATATACCTTTTTGACAAAACCTTGTGTGTTATTTTCCATTCGAGAGCACGGTGAGACTGACCAACAATGAGTAAGAAGGAAAAGACAAATCCTCGATCAAACTGTCGCACAACACACGTCTATTTTGTAGTTTTTCAGGGGCTTTTCGAACTTTATTGTACCACCTGACCGAGCGCCTGCAGGCCAGAGACCTCTTCCTGCTTCTTCGTTAGTCTGGAGCACCCGCAGACAAGCCATCACCAACACAAGCCAATTACACGCTCCCAAAAGGAGCTCTTTGTTAATAAAAACAAAAAACACACTTCCTTTTTCCAGTGATATTATGTGACATCAGCAATAGATCTGGAACCCGTATTGGAGCGGCAGTCTGATATTGTTAATATGTTGATGCCATAGACGGTTGTCTTCCCTTTGTAAAGTACTCCTAAAGAATTGAAGGTTGAACGTTTCCAATTTCCCTTACAAGGCAACTCCATCGGCTAAGAAAGATCATGCGATGTGCTCGAAAAATGTGTGCGTGTTGTGTTATCTTTTCCTTCTTACACATTCTCGGTCAGTCTCACCATGCTTTGGAATAGAAAACAACAACACAAAGTCTTCCCAAGAAGGTATATTGGTACGTTCTTCCATCCTTGAATCCAGGCGCTAAATCGTGAAAATGAAATTCGAGTGAAGGATACGAGGTTTCTTAGCTTAATGGGAATGGGAAGCGCCCCTCGTGTTGTGAGTCTTACCTGGCTGAGCTCTGAGGCCATCTCATTTCTCTCCTTGATAATATTGAACCACCTGACCGAGCGTCTGCAGGCCAGAGACCTCCGCTCGCTGCCTGCTTCTTCGTTAGTCTGGAGCACCCGCAGACAAGCCATCACCAACACAAGCCAATCACACGCTCCCAAAAGGAGCTCCGGCAGGACTGCAGTCCACCTCCAGTGAACCCAACACTTTTAATAACTCCTAAGCCAAAAAGATTTGCTTGATTGCTTTTAATTGGCTGGAATTTTGTCATCCGTTAGCCTCATCTGGGTTTGTTAAAGCTCTCTTTCACACACTCGCCTATCAAAAATTCACAAACCCATTTGGCTTCGACACAGTTTCTCTGCCAAAAGACAAGATTAACCAGAGCTGCTGAGCTATGAGTCCTGTAAGGAGAAGGAGCGTTTAAGGGTTAAAGCCATAGAAGGAAAAGTGAAATTTCTTTGTTTTCCTCCCCCCCCCACCCCCAGTCTGGGTACCTCAGGGCTATCAATATTTCACAAGGCTGAGAGCAGCACGCTCAGTCGACTGTGGCCAGAGAAGGAGAAGAGGAACGAGCAAAATCTCTCCATCATCCTGAGAGCCATGCCTCCACAGGGCACCATTACAACATATAGCCAATATAGTTTATGATTAAGAGAGAGCAGGAAAGACGACGAAAGTCTACGAGATCAATAAGAAAAACGTCTGACAGAAAATATATAAAGCTAATGAGCAAAAGAGAAAAGCTGAGTGGGGAGAAATAGATTAAGGTTGAACCTATTAAACACCACTCTAGGTATCCTGGTTTGTCACTGTCTGATTTATATGTGTCATTAAACTTTCTATGCTGTAGATAGACTGCCACATTGTTCTGAAAGGCTAACAAGAGACCTGGAATATACCGGGATGCTAAATTAATACGCATAACCAACAGACCACAACCTAAAGATATAGAGCGGTAACTTGGGAGGTGTTGTTGATGGTGTGCTGTGCAGGATGCTGGAGTAATCACCTGGTTAATGTACTCCCCGACATTGGGAGGTGACTAACAGTTAAAGCCATTCCAGCCTTGGATCGAGATGAGACTCTTCTGGTTAAATTATCAGTAGATGAACAACAAAATCTGGATCTGTGGTAAAACGTCAAAGCCTGGGGACAGAAAACTGAAGGAGGGAAGTCAACCGGGACTCCCAAGGTGCATTTCAGAAAAAAATCTTAATCTCAATTCACCCTGATTATGATTTAATTTTTAAATAACTTCAAATTCTTTAGTAATTTAACAATTACATTTTTGTTTTTACATTTTTTTTTTTAACCCTTGTGTTGTCCTCGGGTCAAATCGACCCGTTTCAGAGTGTTTTATATCAGAAATATGGATTTCTTTCAACCAAATTGCCCAAAAATAACACGGATGATTCCATACAACGTTCTTCAGGTAAAATTTAGGGGGGTTTTATTTAATCTTATAGCATTTGAATTCTTTTTTTTTTAATGGTTTCAAAACAGTATCCGGACCAAACTTTGACATCTACCCATCTGAGATCCACTCAACATGCTCTAATCTTAACTAGTAGTCAAAATAATTCATAGTTTCTGCATTTTATATAAAAACCTATGTATAATTTGATATAAATGAGGTTTGTTGACCAAGAATAAGTGTAAAACCTTTTATTAAACCAGCTCAGGTTTTTTTAAAAATCGTCAAAAGCTTGAAAAAGTGATGTTGGGCTTTATTACGTGGTGTGGGATCGGTGCATATACTCCAGTACTTCCTGATACCAGTGTTTTAGGCAGAATCCGAGATACTGGTATTGGTAGTGGAACATCTCTAGTTTGCCTTATAGTCTTATTTGCACTATTAAAGCAATTTTCCGGAGCAAGTTGATGCAGATTTTACCTTCTTTGAACATTCACTTTTTTGTCCTGCATCAGCAACGACATGGATGTGCACAACGTCGTGTTTTTTGAGCTGGTTTCAGAGCAAAAGCAGAGGCAAAGCAATCGGCCCGTTCCCAACATGCACATTTTCAACGGGCACTGAACGCTGTGGTGTGAGAAGCAGGATTAGTGCTGCCATTCACAGCTCCAACGGCAGCGGGCGGTTGTCCAGAAACAAAAGCCTGTCTGTTCCTGACTGTGTATTAAATCCAGAATCTTTATCGAGGCTCTGTGCTGACATCAGCCTGTCTGGTTTACCAACACGCATGTTGATCGGCTCCAATCAGGTGGCGTCTACTTTCAACCCAAATTGCTGTCACATGGATTTAGAGACGATTCATCCCTGGCATACTCTGTGCTCTGTGTCTGCTCTCTCAAATTTCATGGTAATGAAATACAAGCAGGTTTCCCATTCTCCTTATTCCTTAGGGACTATTTCTTCTGCAAAAAAACTGCTGACAGTGTGTCACATTATCCAGAGTAACAGGGAGACTGTTTCTGAAAAGACATGTTCCCTATTTCCTGCTTACTTACATTGTATTGAAGTCTTTCGGACACGGAAATCTCAAAAGGTGGACAAAGAAAAACCCCAACTTTCTACATGATTAGAGATGAAAACACGACTATAAAGTAGTTTATGAATCATTTCAAACTGAGAAGTTGCTCTAAATAAAACTGCTGTAAAACCAGAGTACATTTAAGCCAGAGTGGGTGTATTTTCTGTCTTTGCAGCTCGTTAATCAAGCAGCGATCCAGAACACCAGGCTGAACGGAAAGCTTCTGTATGGTAAACATTGACAGAGGCTCACAGGAAGAATACCTCAGTCACGCACGCACACTTTAGTCACACAAAAGAAAGACAAATGCTGAGAAACCACAGCAGCTAGACGCTAGAATATACGTGTAATTTACAAACAAAACAACAGCTAGCTATTTGGTAACTTGGGGTGACACGGTTCATGAAAAACAACCTCCGAACCGTTTGGATGGCTTGTCTCGGTTCGGAGCGTGTGCACGTCGCACGGTTCGACGCATGCTCAACGAAGCCTCGTGCCCGTATGTGACCTCAGACGTGACCTCAGACAGTTTCCCTTTCGCACAAAAGAAGAGGTGCGGACAAGTTACCAACATACATCGAAAGACGGTGCAAAACATGTCAGACCGTCCTGCTAACCTGTACACATTTTAACATCAATGTACGCTGTAACACGCAGATGCCGCTTAAGCTGCTGCTTCAATCCTGTCGGCTCTCTGCAGCGGGAGGGGCGGCTCAGTTCCCCCCGTGACAGGAAAAACGTACAGGAGATGAGACGTACAGGATGACCTACATTGAGGACAGCTACGGCCGTTGTTGTAAGTGTAATCATAAGTTAAAGTCCCATAAGTACTTTATCAAATCGTATGTATGTGTCCCAGGTCAGGATAGAAAATGAACTAACAATGTAAAGATCAACAAGCCACTGACAGACATTTGATTCATTCAATAAATTATTATTTTTTTGTCTTAAAGCGCCCATATTCTGCTCATTTTCAGGTTTATAATTGTATTCTGAAGGTTGTGCCAGAATAGATTTGTATGGTTTCATTTTCAAAAACCAGCATATTGTTGTTGTACTGCACATTGCTGCAGATCCTGTTTTCACCCTGTGTGTTTAGGTCTCTGTTTTAGCTCCAGAGTGAGACATCTCACTTCTATCCTATCTTTGTTGGAAGCTGCACATGCTCAGTAGCTCAGTGAGATCCCATCAGCTAGATAACTTTTTCTCCAGCTTTGGTAAGTCCAAGGCAGGATCAGCTGGGAGACTTCTTCTAGACAAGGGGTACTTGAAGAATACCTGCACAACAGGGACAGGAAGTAGTTCTTTTGGAGATTATGGTCAACTAGTGTGTGTTGTAGCAGTGTTTTGCCATTGAGAACAAGCTATTATGCTAGCGCTAGCATGCTACGTTTAGCCACCTCATCTAGTGATGTAGAAAGCCGTGCAGATGTTAAACAGCTCCCCGGGAGGCTGAAGACAGAAGACGTTCAGAAACCGGATCTCACTCAAAACACCATGGGTAGTTTTTTTTCCAAGTTTGTATGCGCGTGGAAGCAATGGAGTCTTTAAACGCGTCAGATGTAAAGTTATTCACTGTAAAAGTGACGTAAAAATGAATGGCGGTCAATGGAGTGCTAATGGTGGGTGATGTCTTCGTTGCATTAAAATGGCGACATAGGAGCTACGCTTAGAGGAGAGGCTTACCCCCTTGACACCGTCCGAGCCGCCATGACAGTGGTTTGCTATTCTCGAGTAGATGTGACACGTTTGTCCAATCAGCTGAAAGTCAGGGGTGTGGAGCATCAACCACGCTTGCAAAACTGATCTGCACTGTAACACGGTGGGTATCATAATAATGACGACAACGTAGGCATGCGTGTCTTGCTCAGCCGGCCGCCTTAACTGCAAAGTGCTGCAAGAAAACCCTGAATTAGCACACGGCCAGCGGTAGCAGCGTGGTTGAATGTCAAGTAAAAGCATGTGAACAGTGTGATATGCAAGGCAGCGGCTTGTCTACGTGTCAGATATATCACACCTTATACCTTCACACATTTTCACCCTATAGTTAAACCTTACAGACACATCTACACTCTGTAATTAAACCTAAACGATAAACAGTTAAACCTCACCCATCAAGCTCAACCCCACCCCTCAGATGCATTGCAGACCGGGCCAGCACAATTGGTTCAGACACTTAAGCCCTCTGTACTAATGGCCCTGGTCTTGAACAAATCTGTTTTATGGCTTGCTCTTTGTGTTGCCCAGCCATTTGTATTTCTCTAAGAACAGCCTGAAGCCTATAATTTGGCCCTTAACCCCCTCCTCCTTTCATATCTCAGTCTTCACATCCTCACAATCCCACATCCTGTAATGGAAACGACAGAGAGCTACAAATAGAAAGCAGTAACCCCCCTTTCACTTCCGTAGAGCGACCTAAAAGCTAAACACGGTCGCTATCTGTTCGACCTCTCACGGCAGAGGTCAAGTGGTAGAGTTCTGCTCTCCTTTGGTCTTTGAACCACACTCTGCCCTACATCCTCGAGTCCATCAGAGCAGCCTGATAGACTCCTGATGGAGTAGTGACCTCTGACCTCAGGCTATATGCTATATCTGACCAGAAAGCTAATTAGACGAAGTGCGACCAAACCGGGCTGGACAGACGCATCCTCATCACTGAACTGCATCATGTAATGTTACAGTCAGCAAAGGTTGGTCTGTTTTCACGTCCCGTTTTAAGGATGGTGATGTTTATTGGTCCATCCATCCATAAAATCAGTCAATCCGTCAATCCATCCACTTAGCGATCCAGTATCTCACCTACCATTGCAACACATGATTATGTTCATGATCCACTTATTAGCCACCTATTCATAACTTGCCTTTCCATTTTTTCCCCCATAGATTTATAATTACAACATATATAAGGCATATAATATGACATTAGTGCTGAAAGAACTAGTCAAACAAATCGGCAACATTTTAGAAACTGTCAAATTTTTGTTTTTTTTAGTTCCTCAAATACTTTCAGACAAGCTTCAAAGGATCCCGTTGGAGAAGATGGAAGCTTTTATTCAATCAATGACCTAATCCATTAATAAAATTGTTGACAATGTAATTTCTGATGATCAACAAATGGATTAATCGTATAATTACACTACACTACACTGCCATTTGTTATAGATACCAGTGAATCCTACAAGCTGGATCTGGTGATGGTCTCTTGACATTTTCCCTTCCCATCATAAAGCTTAAGTGTCCATTTTTAGCAACACGTTGATGCATGATAATTGATCTGGAAAACTAATGGCCTAATCTCCATGAAAGCTGCTCCAGACCTTTGTGGACTCAAGAGGATGATTTTTGTTAACCGTCTGACTTTTTGGGCCATAATTTCCACTTATAAAGCAGAAATGTGAGAATCTTAAAGGCCATGGTATTTCCTGATCACATTTCTACCCTGCAGAGGATGAAGCCTTCAGATTTTAATGATGACTTTTACACTGCTTCTCCACTACCAGGAAGGTTATGAGCGTAGCGTGTTGTTGGTTCAACGCTACGCCGCAGCCTGTAGGGGCGGAGGTTTTCAGACAGTCTCATGTTTTGAATGCATTCGGCGACGGTTGTGACGACCAGCCACAAAAAGAGATGTGCAGAAACGAAAGGAAGCAGAGGAAAGCCGACCCAACAAAGAAAAACCTCAACCGACTCAACGCCAGCCAACTCACCAACACCTACTTATTGCTGTGGGAAAAAGAAGGCGACTGGACCCAAGAAGCGCTGGCCGACCGGTTCTTACAGCTGCTACGAGCGCTAGTGGGACACCTAGAGGCCGGGAAGCTGCAACGTGCCCTCAGCCCTAAAGTTAACTTTAACTGCTGTGTGGAGACAAACAAATACGAGGTTGTCAGTCAATGTCACATTTACACAGCGAGATTTTAATGTCCATTCACTACAAAGTGGGACAATTTTGGAGTTTCTAGACTCAGAGGAGCCTCAGACACATATTTTAATTTACAGAGGATGTGAAACATAACATAGTTAAGTCTAAGGCAAGAGTCTAATAATCTGGTATTTCATTGTTAAATATGATGTAACCTTAAAATTAGCTTAAGACAATATAGTGCTTTAAACTGGATAATGTTGTCATTTCACCCTTGTGTTGTCTCCTCGTCAAAATATTTATCAATGTTTTTAACTTTTTTCTTATGTTTTTGTCCTTTTTCAACTTTTTTGATGTTTAACACTACGTAACACTAACTTATTAACTTTAGTTTTACAGTTATTTTTGGAATTTATGGTCAATAAAGCTCATTTATAGGAAATTATACCTAATGTTTGAGTTAGAAAAGCAGAAATTAGGAATTATTGAGACTAAAATTAAAGGAATGGATGTTGATGATAATCACAGACTGGAATATGTCAACTTTTACTCTCAATACTATTTCAAAAACACTTCAATTTGGTTTCAAATGCTATAAAATTGAATAAGACGCCCCAAAATTAATGAAAGTAGAGATTTGTACTTGGCAAAGAGCGTTGTGTGGAATCAATCATGTTATTTTGGGGAATTAAAAAGAACATTGATATAGGACAACATGAGGACAACATGAGGGCAACATGAGGGCAACATGAGGACAACATGAGGGCAACATTAGGGCAACATGAGGGCAACATGAGGACAACATGAGGGCAACATGAGGACAACATGAGGGCAACATGAGGGCAACATGAGGGCAACATGAGGACAACATGAGGGCAACATTAGGGCAACATGAGGGCAACATGAGGACAACATGAGGGCAACATTAGGGCAACATGAGGGCAACATGAGGACAACATGAGGGCAACATGAGGACAACATGAGGACAACATGAAGACAACATGAGGGCAACATGAGGACAACATGAGGGCAACATTAGGGCAACATGAGGGCAACATGAGGACAACATGAGGACAACATGAGGGCAACATGAAGACAACATGAGGGCAACATTAGGGCAACATGAGGGCAACATGAGGACAACATGAAGACAACATGAGGACAACATGAGGGCAACATGAGGACAACATGAGGACAACATGAAGACAACATGAGGGCAACATTAGGGCAACATGAGGGCAACATGAGGACAACATGAAGACAACATTAGGGCAACATGAGGGCAACATGAGGGCAACATGAGGACAACAGGAGGACAACATGAAGACAACATGAGGGCAACATGAGGGCAACATGAGGACAACAGGAGGACAACATGAAGACAACATGAGGGCAACATTAGGGCAACATGAGGGCAACATGAGGACAACATGAAGACAACATGAGGACAACATGAGGGCAACATGAGGGCAACATGAGGACAACATGAGGGCAACATGAGGACAACATGAGGACGACATGAGGGCAACATGAGGACAACATGAGGGTTAATGATCATTGTGACATGACTTTACGTAATCATACACGCCTTTCTTAAAGCGCCCATATTATGCTCATTTTCTTACAAATTTGTATGCGTGTGGAAGCACCAGAGACACAAAATAACACCCCAAATTTCAGAAAAAGTGATTTTTTTCATATTATGGGCACTTTAAGCTTTTTGACTGTTAATTACTTATTATCTGCTCTAGCTTTTCCAACGTTTAAGACACAGATATGGTGAGAATAACGGTCCAAAATTACGTGAAAAACTAGCACAAAGGGACGCAAACAAACTAAAAAGACGCCAAATGACCACAGAGACCCAAAACAACCCTGAAGAAGACAGAAATGACCAAAAAGAGACACGATATGACTGCAAAGAGACACAAAAATCCACAGTCAATGGAGCCTAAACAGCGTTGATAAACACGCTAAAAAGCGAGTATACGTCTTGATAATCTTGACACGAAATGGCGTATGTGTGACACAGATCAGTCTGTAATGATAGAACATAAATGAATAAGAGCTAGACAAAGAAAGTTGGTTATGTTGTTAAATATGGACTCAAGGAACAAAACCTTGTGTAAAACCTCAATGTGGAAGTAAAGGGCTGAGATACAAGGGAAGTGAAGTGCTAAAGTCTGAGTGTATCCAGGTCACCTGTCCCTGCCTGGTGTCCTCATTCGAGGCCTACTTTCTCTCCACACAAAGCTATTTAAACACTGTAAATACTGCATGTAGGACAGTGTATCAGCGTCTCTGTGCGTGTATCCTCATATTCTAATATCTAATCTATCTAATATTGCCTGGCGGCTGATGGGAAAGAGGTTATCTCTCATACAAAACTCCCCCCACCCTCTCTCAGGGGGTGAGCGAGGGGGGTTGAGGATCCGATTGGTTCAACAAATTAAATAAAGGGGGCGCCCGGATAGCTCAGCTGGTAGAGCGGGCACCCATATATAGAGGTTCACTACTCGATGCAGCGGGCCCGGGTTCGACTCCAACCTGCGGCCCTTTGCTGCATGTCAGTCCACCCTCTCATATCTTCTGCTATCCTATCAAAATAAAGGCTGAAAATGCCAAAAATAAAAAAATAAAATAAAGGATGATCGATAAATGTGCTACTGACATTTTCCTCATGATTTCAAAGCTTTTGCATGTGTTAGTTAATGTACTTTAAATCACAATTTGTATGTGAAGTCTGCTAAACATTAGACACAGTGTTTTAGATGTTTTTGAATTTGTCTTCACAGATTTCAGGAAGCCAGTGGATTCTAGAAATTCGAGATTAAAAGTCAACATGCAAAGGATTGAAACATGCTTTGAGATCCTGCAGCTACTGAATGCCGGTTGGCATCACGTTCGATATTAGGGGGATTCTGTTACCGTGTAGTACATTCGAGCACTTATGCATCAGAACGTATAGTCTCAGGTCAATTACAACAAGCATGGTTAACCCTTGTGTTGTCCTCCCAGGTCAAAACTGAAAATGAACAATTTTTGATGCTATTTTTCAACATGTTCTTCATTTTTGTAACACTACTATCAGTATACTGTACACATCACTAACACCAATATATCACCACTAGTGTTACAATATTTTCTTTTTTCGAATTCATGGTCAAGAAACCTTATTTATATGAAATTATATCATGTTTTTTTTTTGGGGGGGGAGAATAAAACACCCAAAATTCAATAAAGTAGTGAACTGATTGTTTGTTTAACTTGGAAGAAGCATTATATATTCCTAAGGTATTCGAAATTTGGGATTTTTTTCATCCAAATTGTCGAAATATTACATGAATAACTATTCAAGGTATTAGAAATTTGGATGAAAAAAAATCCCAAATTTCTGATGTAGAAACTTTTAAAACGGGACAAATTTGACCCCAGGACAACAGGAGGGTTAAAGAGTTTCATTCTATAAATCTGATTATTATTGCAAAAAAATGCCCTTGACAAGTATCCAACGTCCAAGGCTACACCTTTATGTCTGTTGTTTTGTCCTAATGTCAGTCCAAATGCCAAAGATGGTCTGTACAAGCTGCAAATCTCCCCTTTTAAGAAGCTGGAACAAGCATTTCTTTGCAATTTTTACTTAATAAATTACTTATGGACTAAGATCTAGATATGAATGCATATTCTGAATATGTGTGGTGAAGAGTTCGAGCTAAAACAAGGTGTTAGGATGCTCGTTAAGTCAAATTAGATACCACTCTGCATGTGAGCCATTAAATAACTCAAAGGTGGCAACAACCTATCCATCTAAAATGTCCAACACTAATAAGATAATGAGCTAAAAGGATGTATTTCTAATGTTTATAGCTCTCATAGGCTATCTTATGACAGTGTGTATTTCTGTGTGCTTCGATACGTGATGGCTTGTTCTTGCTCACTGGGCTCTGGCGTCATTAACCGATTACCACCAGAGAGAAACTGGATAGGTCTGGTGAGATGCTGTGTGTGTGTGTGTGTGTGTGTGTGTGTGTGTGTGTGTGTGTGTGTGCGCATAGAGTGCTGATATGCAGCCTTTCCCAATACCAGCTTGACATGTGATAAGAGTGAATGTGTGTGACTGTTTAAGTGCGTGTTTGAACAATGAGGCTCTATCTCAACGTGTGTACAGATCCCTTAGTGAGCAACAAGGCAGATTGTTTTCCTGCCTACATTCTTTCCTTTAACCCAATCAATCTCCGCATGACCAATTCTCAAAATTGAGACCTTCGATCCCTGTGAACTGCAGAGGAATCCTGAGCTGCACTCTTGAGTAACAAAGCGGTTCTTACCTGAAGTCCCCTGCGCCTCAAAATACTCGAATCATCCATGATTCCGGGAGCGTAGGTATCTTTTTTCCGTTTTTTGGGTTTTCTTTTTACAAAGCTACCAAGTTTCAGGCACTTTCCAGGAAATCTGTCCACATGGAGGGAGTTACATTATAACCTCCACCTGTCTTTGTCCAACAACTGTCGACAAAAAGACCAAAAACAGAGATGCCAAGCAGGTTATCCTTTATCTGAGAGTCCTCTTTTCAGAACTGTCCCCTCTGTAAAAATCTCAACAAGCCTCTCTGGTTTGGTTCTTTGAAGACCGTTCCTGTGCACTCTTCAAATGACAATTAGTGTCAAAAGGAGTGTGTTTCTAATTAAAGTCAAAACTCCCCAAAGCTTCAGGGATATTCCATCTAGCGAGCTCTGAGTTGCACCAACAAATGTTCAAAAAGACAAACAAGACGACACTGTAGACAGGAACACTAAAGGCAGGGAAAGTGTTCGTTTTGGCTCTGGATCAGAGCATCACTGCTCTGTTTTTCCTTCCTTTATCTCTTGTTTTTTCTAGCGGGATGTCGAGGAAGGTGCGGTCTGGATGCAAACGACTGTGGACCGTCCTCTCCTGTCTTTCTTCATCAGAGCACGTGTTTGTTCCTGAGATCGGCCTCCGTCAGCTGCTCTCCCATTCATCCGTTCGGCGTTGGACACACCCCTCCGCCTCGCTCTCGCACAGGAGGTAAAGAGAGTACTCTCCAGCACTCGGCTCTTCTCCTCTGTTTTCTAACCCTCTGTTCTCTTGTCCTCTCCTTTCCTGTCCGCCTCCCACTTAAGGCACTAGTCCACAGGCGACTCCACTGCCTCCATTATTCATGGGCGACTCGCAATAGAAATTAATGATGACAATGGGGCCTTAGGGGATGGATAGCGGGAGGAAGAAGAGGACTAAAGGGAGGTAAACATAAATAGGGAAGGCACCAGCTTGCAGCCCTCTGGCTTAGCCGAGCTGTCCCAAAATCGCGGCAAAAACACGCGCAGGGTGCCGGCTTTTAAGATTTTCTTTCAACAGAGGCGTCAGTAAGGAGTGTGTGGATTTATGATTGAGCCCACGAAAAAGGCAGGTGCTCTCTTAATCTCTCAATTACTTTTTTTCTGTTTGAGGACAAGAGAAAAGGGAATCCAGAAATAAAACAATAACGCAGACTGGCCACGCTTATAGCTGCCGGACCGGCCTGGGCACAAAGAGAGTAGACAGAAAACAAGAGACTGTTTGTTTGCTAGCAGCGGTCAACCGAGCGCAGAGGCACCTCGCATCCATCTCAATGCCAACCGGCCGGAGCTCAGGGACTCAAACACACACTCACACACACACTGTCGCCTCCACATGCAAGCCTGTCAAACACACGCACTAGTCATCTCGTCATCTCCAGCGTCCTTTTCTGCGTCCTCTCCTGCATCTCTTAATCTTTGGTGTTGTTCCAAAAGGCTGCAGGGAGGAGGAGATCCGGCACAGCTGAGGGTTACGATGCAAGAGGAGGACCGAGGCAGGGAGGACGAGTGGAGATGTTGTTGTCCGCCCTCTGAGAGAAGTGCAGATGTGGCCTTGGAGCAGATCCCTTCCTTCCTCTCCTCCTACTCTTTAAATGTCTCCGTCTCTCCTGTTGTTGCTTTCTTTCTGATGTGTCAGTATGCTCACATGCTGTGACTCCTCCCCCATTCTTCCCTCTCGCTCCCTCCCTCTCTC
Source organism: Percina caprodes (assembly GCA_013375575.1). Classification (NCBI taxonomy): domain Eukaryota; kingdom Metazoa; phylum Chordata; class Actinopteri; order Perciformes; family Percidae; genus Percina; species Percina caprodes. The sequence goes on from JABXJD010000602.1 coordinate 198,199, forward strand.
TCTCTCTCACTCTGTGGGGAAGCGTGAGCAGGAGACAGAGACTTTGCTCACAATGAATGGAGGGAATAAGTGCTCCGCCTCCCCTTCCTTCCCTCCCTCTCTCCCTCTCTCCCCTGCACTGTGTCCACTGCATCAGCCTCACTTGCTCAAACAAGAGGGTATGTACACACACATATGCACACGCACATACATTCACACACAAATCTGTGATTCATGTTTTATTATTGTGTTGGGATGAATTAATCATGAGTGCCCTGATCAGAGGCTTTAGATGATTACTTATTCAACACGATGAATTCAAATGCAGGCAGGTCTCTTCTTATTCAACATTTACATACAGCCTCCATCTTCTTAAATGGGACGACATGCAAACATTAAACCTAAATGTGATCACTGGGCATTGGTGTGCTGCTCTGGCAGCCTCCTCTCTTCAGGTTACAGTCTTTCCACCAGATGTTAACCTGCAGCGGAGGTTGTGGTCTGGACAGGCTTTCGGTTGGTGTTCCAGTTCCCATCCCAAAGGTGTTGGATGGTGTTGGGGAAACCCATTGTTCATGGAGCTGGCTTTGTTTATGACATTATTACGGTGTAAGAGGAAAGGGTTAAACACAAACTGTTAACCCAAAGTTGTCTAAGATACATTCTCGGAAACTATGGAGCGTAAATCCGGGGAAATAGAGCCATGCGAATAGTCCAAAAAGTATTTGGACAGCGAATCCACATACATTTGGCCACATGGAGCACATGATTTGAACTAAGTGGGCTAAAACATGCAAAAACACTGCAACTGCTGCCTTTTAAAGTTGTACCATATCTTTTAACTTTGGACTGTTCATAAAGAATCAGCTTGTTTTGCTTGGTTTAATGGAAGTTGTGACATTTATCACAATGTTTTGAGAGTTATTACAGGTTAGATATGATATATGATGAAGTAATTCTTTGTTTGTATGAGAGTTTTAGGCCATTAATGTTGCATCTTTGTAAAGACCAAAGTGTGTGTGTGTGTGTGTGTGTGTGTGTGTGTGTGTGTGTGTGTAGATGAACTGCTACCTCCTCTGTCAGCTGTAGCCACGGGAAAGAAATAAGAGGAGAAATCAGGCCAATCACAACAGCTGGTCAGCCTGATGTCATGTTGCCTGAGCTCATTAATATTCATGAGCTGGTAAAGGATGCTGATAGCCAGGCTCTCATTGGCTAGCTGTAAGCCAATCAGAGTCAAGCAGCTTTGCTAATTGAACATTCATGAGAACTGGCCCAAATGGAGCCGAGTCCTTCTGCAGGCTTTCTACACCACGCTAGAATGGATTGAAACAAGGTAACCACGGTAACCAAGTTACAGAGTCCATGATAAGACTTCATACATTACCACAAAGTCATGAAATACACGTGGCAGGGCACCTTTATGCCTACCTTAAAATAATTTTGAGAAAATTGAGAGTGCCACTCCCATCTGACCTCAAATAAAAACTATATTGCACACATCATAAAAACAACAACCAGCATCCATCGTAAAACAGGGGCGGGTGGGTTGTAATAAATAATAAGTATATTGCACAGACAGATCAGTAAATGAATGTGAAATGTGGGCTGCCGAGTCGTTATGGGTGCAGATTTAGAGTCTGGATGGTCTTAGTCTGGTGGGTCGGGTTTTGGTTAAAACCAGGATACTATTTTTAACTCTGCAATAAACAGACGGAGAAACAGAAAGGGAAAAGAAAGGCAGAATTAGGAGAGAAAACGGATATAAAGTGAAACAGAGGCAGAGCTGCTGGTGTCCTCCTACGCTCCACAGAGAGCCACGGACTGATGACTCACAAAGAGATGAGAGATTTGTTAATGAGGAGGCAAAGATAGGACGAATAACTAAGAAAAATAGCACCACTTCTGTAACAGTTACAGCAGAGAGGGAGCTGGTCTGTGTCTGCCTGCTGCAGCATGTATGCTAGGTGTAGACTCTTAACCAGACCTACTCTTCCACTGTGCAATTAAGTAATTAATAATCTACTTACATACATACCTGGACACTCTAACTGCTCTTAACTGCTAATTTATCATTTATGCTTAAGGTCTTTTTTAGAGCTAAAAGTTAATTGTTATTTTTATACAGTTTTTTTCTATACTGTATTTTTTATACCTCTTTATTTTCTATTTAAGTGTTTTGTAAGCTAAAATCTGCTGCTGGAAATTTAATTTCCTTGCAGGACTCATACCAAAAGGACCAATAAAGAGAGTTGAAGTCTACGTTAGGCCAATGAAGTGCAAGAAAGGGAGAACTTGTACGGTGACCAGGGCTTTAAACCTAACCAAATGTGGTAAAAACTAATTTTGAGGGGTAAAATTGTAAAGTCACTAGCCACTTTAGCCAGTGATGAAGGAAGCAAATGACGCTGCGTCTGTTTGAATCGGCCGGCTGCCCGAAATGTCGAATTTGTAAATGTGTGTGAATGTTTTTCTGATGAGCAGGTGGCACCTCGTACGGCAGCCTGGGCCGCAGTAGTCGTCAAGACTAGAATTTATAAAAACAGTCCATTTACATTTAAAAAAGATAAAAGTTTGGATGAAACATGCTGTTAAAGTTTTCCTTTGGGGACGTAATTTGAAGTTGGAAAAGCAGAGAATAGTGTAAAATTGCAATAATATCGTATTGTGACATCCAGTAAGTATCGTGATAAGACCGTATCGTGGGCCCTGGGGTGGTTCCCACTCCTAATGCATGCGTACACTGTGATTGTACCCCATGAACTGGACATACTGTGCTTCTATGCACGGACCAGTATGTTCAGAATCCGCTCCCTCTTTGTGAGGAGAAACCAGACCCTGAGTAATGTTGGTGAGACAGTAAGAGGCCCCTCCCCTCTCCGCCGGGCCCCCGGCTCCTGGTCAGAGGTTGTGTTAATGAGAGCAAAGGCCAAAGGGGCCACAGGGAGGAATGTTCACACAGCAACAATGAGACCGACTTGACACCGGCTCCCTGACCGACTTCACCGGCCGGTTCCACAAAACACACAGAGGCCCGGCTGAGTGGCTCTGAAATACCTCCACATGCCCAGCACGCGAGAACATCCTGAATACTTAACATCCACACCAGTACCGAGGATGACACAAATCCCTTTACAAGAACATTGATTGAGTCACAATAAACTACAGTGTGTGTGTGTTCATGGTGATGAAGGCACATGTCACCCTGGGCAACAGTGTGGCTCACTGACTGACTGTTTTTTAAGCTACATCAGGCTGTGAAACACACACAATACTTGTTAGTGGATCCATTCATTGACCCTTAGGGTCTGCACCACGGATGTATAATGGGAACTGAATACAGTGTTTGATGCAGAGCCCCGTTCATACTTATAAGAGTTGCACAGCGGCGCATGAAGCCATCATGGAGCCAAAACCACGCATATAACTACCCGAGTGATCAGCGCTGCTTTTGCACTGTGGGGCCCATAGAGCAGTATTAATGAGACATCTGTGTGACAGCCTTGAAAACTTTGGAAACCTTGAAAACGGTTGCCTTCAAAGGGGGGTGTTTTAAAATCCACATTAAATCACAGCATGGTCCACAAGCACTCACCCAAGTCCGACGGTTTGAAACGCATCCAAATAGGTTTTCGGTGGCAGTGACTAGGGCAGGCAACAACCCGGCATCCGGGTCTATAGGAGAACTCGAGTCGAGCCGACTACTTCAGGTTTAGTTCTGCGCTAACTTGAATAAGGAAATTATTCATTTGTGCGTAGTCATTTAACTGGGGTTGTGACACTCGATGTAACCAAAATGCATCCACACTGTTTTACAGACATCTTTCGCCGTGTAAGTCTAATAGGAAAAGTCTTAAAGGGCCGGAGGGCATCAGGTGACGGGCCAGGAGTTGGGATGTTGCCCGGCGCACTTCCTGGGGGTCTGGTCAGCACGTGAGATTTGTCGGCAACAAGATAAAGAAAGAATATCACACATCCAATCCTTAAAAAAATGCTCTAAAGAAACGACTTACTGTGTAAGTGAAGTGAAGAATAAAACTCATTTATCATCTGAGCAACTCTCGCTGACAACAAAGTTGTTTTAACCCTTGTATTGACTTCCCGTCAAAATTAAAATCAATACTTTTGTTGACGATTTTTATAAATTTTTTCATTTTTTTGTCCTTTTTTTCGACACTTTTGACGCTTTTCGTTGATGTTTTCAACACTACGTAACACTAACTTATTAACTCTAGTTTGATGGTTATTTTTGGAATTTATGGTCAATAAAGCTCATTTATAGGAAATTATACCTAATGTTTGAGTTAGAAAAGCAGAAATTAGGAATTATTGAGACTAAAATTAAAGGAATGGATGTTGATGATAATCACAGACTGGAATATGTCAACTTTTACTCTCAATACTATTTCAAAAACACTTCAATTTGGTTTCAAATGCTATAAAATTGAATAAGACGCCCCAAAATTAATGAAAGTAGAGATTTGTACTTGGCAAAGAGCGTTGTGTGGAATCAATCATGTTATTTTGGGGAATTAAAAGAACATTGATATAGGACAACATGAGGACAACATGGGGGTTAAGAGCGTCTCAAAGTGTCTGCATGCCAGCAACATATTTCATCTAATAGTTGGTGAGATATTTCAGTCTGGAACAAAATGGTGGACTGACCAACACTGCTATCCCTAAAAATATGTAAGCAAGCTCGTCACTGCTTCGAAACCAAGCTAAAAATCCTCCTGAGTTCCTTTAAATGTCAACACATTCTTTATTTAGAAGGAAAATGGCAACAAGCTCTTAGACTCGCATTTGGGAACGGCAGTAAAATGAAGTATTTTCCACATTCTTACTTTTACAGCTTGATATATACAGACAGACAATGAGCTTTAAATGCCAGTGTAAATATGTTGTCTTCCTAAAACAAAGGATTATGTTACTTAAGCCAGGGAACGTGATACTGTGAAACACAAGGCTCAGAAAACCACAAGAAAGAGTGATGATGAACGAGAGGGAGAGAGAAAGAGATAAGAAAGGCTGTTTTCTTCTTCATACACACAACTAATTAAAGCAAAAGCCTGGTTCTGGTCTGTTTTATGTCTCTGCTGTATTGGAGGTTAATTAAAGCGGTGGCCCAAGGCTGTCCCTGTCAATGACGAAGAACTGCAAAGACAAGCATTTTCTGTCTCTTATTTTTCATTTTTTAAATCTTTTCTGAGGCTCATGAAAAGAAAGGACAAGGCCTTGTTTCTTTGACCTCCCACAGAAACACTCAACGCTCAGATAGCGGCAGGTCTGTTTTTAGCTGACGGCGTCGGGCTGGTTGAGACCTGTCAAAACCAGAGACCCGGTCCCCTGACCTTCTGCTGTCTTCGTTGTTAACCACAATGTATTCATTTAGTTTTTAATTAAATCGGCAAATAACGAGTCCAAAACACGGCCCAACGTGAATGCGCTCAGATCTGTTCGGTTCGTAAAGACACCAGATCCCACCGAGGGGTTTTATTGGGGCAATGGTCTTGCATCGCCAGACCTTCCTCTACAGCGCTGCCGAGGAAGGTCTGGCGAGTCAACTGGCATTTCTTTAAACTAAAGCGCGACCAATAAAAGGATTTTTAAGGAATATTTGGCTATTTAAAAATCCGGGAAAAATAACAGGGACGTTGTAGAGCGTCCTCTGGTGGACAGACTATGCAACGTCATCACTAACGGGGACGTTGTAGAGCGTCCTCTGGTGGACAGACTATGCAACGCCATCACTAACGGGGACGTTGTAGAGCGTCCTCTGGTGGACAGACTATGCAACGCCATCACTAACAGGGACGTTGTAGAGCGTCCTCTGGTGGACAGACTATGCAACGCCATCACTAACAGGGACGTTGTAGAGTGTCCTCTGGTGGACAGACTATGCAACGCCATCACTAACGGGGACGTTGTAGAGCGTCCTCTGGTGGACAGACTATGCAACGCCATCACTAACGGGACGTTGTAGAGCGTCCTCTGGTGGACAGACTATGCAACGTCATCACTAACGGGGACGTTGTAGAGCGTCCTCTGGTGGACAGACTATGCAACGCCATCACTAACGGGGACGTTGTAGAGCGTCCTCTGGTGGACAGACTATGCAACGCCATCACTAACAGGGACGTTGTAGAGCGTCCTCTGGTGGACAGACTATGCAACGCCATCACTAACAGGGACGTTGTAGAGCGTCCTCTGGTGGACAGACTATGCAACGCCATCACTAACAGGGACGTTGTAGAGCGTCCTCTGGTGGACAGACTATGCAACACCATCACTAACAGGGAAAGTTCCTTATTACAGCAGCAACATTTTCTTCAATAACAGCAAAAAAACAAAAACACACAAACAAGTAAACACACAAGAAAAACAGGCAAACAATAGACAATGATCATAAGGTAAACTGAAAGTAAGCAAAGTGGCGCCAATTAAAGGTATTTTAAAGTGCGGTTGCCATGATACAAGAAACAATATTGCGGTAAGTGAAGGTGTAAGTGACGTTAAAATTAAATTGAATGTGTAATTAGAGTAATAAAGCAAAAGTAGGTAACCATGATATAAATTATATTAACCTGTGACCATAAATATTGAAAAGTAAAAGTAGTATTGACCGTCTTATAAGCCCGTGCTTCTGAAGCGGAGCTCTGTACCTAACTGGCAGACCCTTTTTCGCCTTAGAAATACTGTAGGAACCGCTAAAAACACTACAACCCCGTCGCCCTCTCCACCCAACGGACACACGCACACTTCCTCCGGTAGGAACCGGTAAAACACTACAACCCCGTCGCCCTCTCCACCCAACGGACAGACACACTTCCTCCGGTAGGAACCGGTAAAACACTACAACCCCGCCGTCCTCTCCACCCAACGGACAGACACACTTCCTCCGGTAGGAACCGGTAAAACACCACGCACAACCTCGCCGTCCTCTCCACCCAACAGACAGACACACTTCCTCCGGTAGGAACCGGTAAAACACTACAACCCCGTCGCCCTCTCCACCCAACGGACAGACACACTTCCTCCGGTAGGAACCGGTAAAACACTACAACCCCGTCGCCCTCTCCACCCAACGGACAGACACACTTCCTCCGGTAGGAACCGCTAAAACACTACAACCCCGTCGCCCTCTCCACCCAACGGACACACGCACACTTCCTCCGGTAGGAACCGGTAAAACACTACAACCCCGTCGCCCTCTCCACCCAACGGACAGACACACTTCCTCCGGTAGGAACCGGTAAAACACTACAACCCCGCCGTCCTCTCCACCCAACGGACAGACACACTTCCTCCGGTAGGAACCGGTAAAACACTACAACCCCGTCGCCCTCTCCACCCAACGGACAGACACACTTCCTCCGGTAGGAACCGCTAAAAACACTACAACCCCGTCGCCCTCTCCACCCAACGGACACACGCACACTTCCTCCGGTAGGAACCGGTAAAACACTACAACCCCGTCGCCCTCTCCACCCAACGGACAGACACACTTCCTCCGGTAGGAACCGGTAAAACACTACAACCCCGCCGTCCTCTCCACCCAACGGACAGACACACTTCCTCCAGTAGGAACCGGTAAAACACCACGCACAACCTCACCGTCCTCTCCACCCAACAGACAGACACACTTCCTCCGGTAGGAACCGGTAAAACACTACAACCCCGTCGCCCTCTCCACCCAACGGACAGACACACTTCCTCCGGTAGGAACCGGTAAAACACTACAACCCCGTCGCCCTCTCCACCCAACGGACAGACACACTTCCTCCGGTAGGAACCGCTAAAAACACTACAACCCCGTCGCCCTCTCCACCCAACGGACACACGCACACTTCCTCCGGTAGGAACCGGTAAAACACTACAACCCCGTCGCCCTCTCCACCCAACGGACAGACACACTTCCTCCGGTAGGAACCGGTAAAACACTACAACCCCGCCGTCCTCTCCACCCAACGGACAGACACACTTCCTCCGGTAGGAACCGGTAAAACACTACAACCCCGTCGCCCTCTCCACCCAACGGACAGACACACTTCCTCCGGTAGGAACCGGTAAAACACCACGCACAACCCCGTCGCCCTCTCCACCCAACGGACAGACACACTTCCTCAGATAGGAACCGGTAAAACACTACAACCCCGTCGCCCTCTCCACCCAACGGACAGACACACTTCCTCCGGTAGGAACTGGTAAAACACTACAACCCCGTCGCCCTCTCCACCCAACGGACAGACACACTTCCTCCGGTAGGAACCGGAAAACACCACGCACAACCCCGTCGCCCTCTCCACCCAACGGACAGACACACTTCCTCCGGTAGGAACCGGTAAAACACTACAACCCCGTCGCCCTCTCCACCCAACGGACAGACACACTTCCTCCGGTAGGAACCGGTAAAACACTACAACCCCGTCGCCCTCTCCACCCAACGGACAGACACACTTCCTCCGGTAGGAACTGGTAAAACACTACAACCCGTCGCCCTCTCCACCCAACGGACAGACACACTTCCTCCGGTAGGAACCGGTAAAACACCACGCACAACCCCGTCGCCCTCTCCACCCAACGGACAGACACACTTCCTCAGATAGGAACCGGTAAAGCACTACAACCCCGTCGCCCTCTCCACCCAACGGACACACGCACACTTCCTCCGGTAGGAACTGGTAAAACACTACAACCCCGTCGCCCTCTCCACCCAACGGACAGACACACTTCCTCCGGTAGGAACCGGTAAAACACCACGCACAACCCCGTCGCCCTCTCCACCCAACGGACAGACACACTTCCTCAGATAGGAACCGGTAAAACACTACAACCCCGTCGCCCTCTCCACCCAACGGACAGACACACTTCCTCCGGTAGGAACTGGTAAAACACTACAACCCCGTCGCCCTCTCCACCCAACGGACAGACACACTTCCTCCGGTAGGAACCGGTAAAACACCACGCACAACCCCGTCGCCCTCTCCACCCAACGGACAGACACACTTCCTCCGGTAGGAACCGGTAAAACACTACAACCCCGTCGCCCTCTCCACCCAACGGACAGACACACTTCCTCCGGTAGGAACCGGTAAAACACTACAACCCCGTCGCCCTCTCCACCCAACGGACAGACACACTTCCTCCGGTAGGAACTGGTAAAACACTACAACCCCGTCGCCCTCTCCACCCAACGGACAGACACACTTCCTCCGGTAGGAACTGGTAAAACACTACAACCCCGTCGCCCTCTCCACCCAACGGACAGACACACTTCCTCCGGTAGGAACCGGTAAAACACCACGCACAACCCCGTCGCCCTCTCCACCCAACGGACAGACACACTTCCTCCGGTAGGAACCGGTAAAACACTACAACCCCGTCGCCCTCTCCACCCAACGGACAGACACACTTCCTCCGGTAGGAACCGGTAAAACACTACCCCGTCGCCCTCTCCACCCAACGGACAGACACACTTCCTCCGGTAGGAACCGGTAAAACACTACAACCCCGTCGCCCTCTCCACCCAACGGACAGACACACTTCCTCCGGTAGGAACCGGTAAAACACCACGCACAACCCCGTCGCCCTCTCCACCCAACGGACAGACACACTTCCTCAGATAGGAACCGGTAAAGCACTACAACCCCGTCGCCCTCTCCACCCAACGGACACACGCACACTTCCTCCGGTAGGAACCGGTAAAACACTACAACCCTGTTGCCTTCTCCACCCAACGGACAGACACACTTCCTCGGCTTATACTTACAGTAGGAGCCGCTAAAAATAACACAAATAACCTGCAGCATGGCTGATAATTTGCTCCCACATTCCCAGCCACTTTATTGTTAACCTTTTTGTAAAAAGGCAATGTGAATAAAGATCATTATTAAGAAATATGTGATACACTCCAGAGCAGTTTCAACCTGGTGGCCTCTCATATTTAATACAGTTGTCACACAGGTCGTTTCTTCTCCACAGCTTCATGAATATGGATTTAGATTTAACAAGCAGCCCTTTTTTTTTTTTTTTTTTTTTTAACTTTCCAGCTCTTCATCCGCAGAGTTGTTAACATTTTCTTTTTCTTTTTTTTTAATGGCACCCTCCTCCTTTTATTTACAGTTTGGTTGCTTAATTAAAAACTATTGACCAGGACCCACACCACTAACTCACATTTACCAACACGTCTGTGATACATACACAAGTCACACATGCGATTGCAAAAGCATCACGCAGACACACACACAGAGAGACAGACAAACACACACACACACAGAGACAGACACACACGCGCTGTTGTTCCAGGCGAGACCGTCATCTGCATTGTGTAATAAAGGCGCGGAGATAAAGAGCTCCTGTTTGCGTGATTTCATTCATCAGCTTAATGAGCTGGTCTACTGTTACTGCGACTGTCCTGCAGCCAGCTGGCCGTCCGTCTGGACAACCGCCCGGCCGATACCTCCGCTCAGCGCATGTGTGTCCAGACACACCGAACATCAGCAAACAATGAAGGGGTAAATGAGGTTTGGGGTGATAATAGAGAGCATCAATTATATAAACTGGTAGAAACAATACCAGCGTGTCAACATTCAGAACTAGCATACTTTATTGATCCCCGTAATCCCCTTAGATGCAGTCGCTCACAGTCGAGTTCAAGGTAAAAAAGTAAGAAAAGATTGAGTCAATAAGTGTATAAAGTAACATAGCGACAGTAAGAAATACAAACGTTAAGAAGTAAGATACAAAAGTTAAATTAGGTTAAAATAATCTATTCCAGTGTGTCAACATAGTTACAGTACGAACATAAATACCGTGTGTAGTACAGTGTAAAATATAAGTAGCAGCAGTGGAAAATAATAACAGATATTGTACAAATAAAGGAAGGTTTGTGAGAAAGACAAGACAAAGGCAATTAAAGAAAGCTTGAGAGAAAGACCGAAAACAGAACTGAGCAACAATCTGTCTGGAAATGAACGCCTGTTCATTGAGATGACAGCTGAGTGTGTGTGTGTGTGTGTGTGTGTGTGTGTGTGTGTTTCTGCATTATGCTGACAGGTTGTGCGCTGCTCCGTCAGCGCATTGTGCTGACGGTGTATTTGAATGTGTGTGTCAGCCTCCTCAGACAGCACAGCAGAAGAAAAGCTCAGCCAGAATACATTAAACACGGCGGTGTTTTGTTACGGGCTGACGGAGCTCTGATGGGAACGCTGCGTCAGTCAAGTCCATCTACGACAGCGGACGGGAGGCTGAAATCTTTTGTTAAAAAGGGAAAGCTGAATCAACATCTGCACGTCCCTCTGTCTCACAATAGAAAGAGCTTTGACCTTTCATCATCACAAGCCTTGGAAATCACTTCCCAGACCCCACTGCTTTCTCTCAGCGAGATACTGATAAATCGGCTATTAGCCTGATTTATTTATTAGCTATGTGAGATTGCTCTTCGTTGCCTACACTTCGGCGTGGCACACCATAGTTCCCCTTCAGGCTCGTCCCAAAGCTCAAGGGCCTGGGATTAAACACCCCCCACTGTGCATGCGGATGCTTGACTTCCTGACAGGTAGACCCCCAGGTGGTAAGGGTGGGCGGACACATCTCTACCACCCTCATCCTAAACACCGGAGCACCCCAGGGCTGTGTTCTGAGCCTCCTACTGTACTCCCCTGTACACACACACACACACACACACACACACACACACACACACACACACACACACTTTCAACTCCAACACAGGGTTTCCCCCAGAAAAGTTGTTTAGCCCGGTGGCAAGTGTCTTTTTTTTTTCCAACGAGGGCCCGGGTGGGGCAGTCCAAGCACTGTGTGTGTGTGTGTGTGTGTGTGTGTGTGTGTGTGTGTGTGTGTGTGTGTGTGTGTGTGTGTGTGTGTGTGTGTGTGTGTGTGTGTGTAGCCCAATAGTTTCAGAGTCATGGATGGAATCGCGAAATGAAGGATTTATAAAAGCTTTGACACATTCCATATGGCCGTACATTAAGTCAGTGATAAAAGCTAACTTGAGTTTTAAAACTACGACTACGTCTAAACAGTGTTCAAAATTAACACTAATTTACACAACCACAGCCATTAGTGGCTAATGAATTATCAAATTTCACCAGCCACTCAATCGATTACCATTGTTTTTTGGCTGGTGAGTGAAGCAGATCTACCACCCACTTGCATATTTTACCAGCATTTGACTAGTAGATGGTGCTAATTTTGGACCTTGCATCTAAGTTTCCAATCAAGCCGCCCCACCCTAAAGACTCCCAGTGACTAAAGCCTGATGGGGGGCAACTTAGGCCCGGTGGGCCACCATCGGGCATGCAATACACTGGGGGAAACCCTGCAACAGCATCATCAAGTTTTGCTTGCAGCTGTGTTGGGCCTAATAACAGACAACAGTGAAGGCCTAACCCTGAAAGAAGTAGAAGACCGAACCCACTGGTGTCAGGACAACAACCTACTCATGAATGTCTGCAAGACTAAAGAGATGATAGTGGACTTTGGGAAGAAGCAGGGAAGGAACTACCCCCCATACCGTACGGAAACAGCACCGAGAAGGACCCCAACGCCCTGCTACGAGTGGTTCGTTAGGGAACTGCTGTGGAATTGGATTCTGGTTTTGGTACAGAAAAGAATGGACAGCAACTGCAACCTTAAACAGTTCAACGTGTACTTTCAAACCAGACAATAGTAAAATGATCATGACCTAGACCTAAAACTATAAGACTGAGAAATTCACCTCGCAACCTTCCCAACTTACTTACATAATTTCTGAACTCTTTTTCATGAACTTGCATTTCTGCCTGATTATGTCCGTTTCAATTACCTCATCGTTCTAAAATGAACGGCTTTGTTTTGTCCCATTTTAGATTTCCTACCATGATGGAGCCAAATTATAAAACTCATTATGATGACATTTCTCAGTAGCAGGATGCAGAACGGCCTGAAGCAGTCTTAGAGCTGCTTGTTTTAATTAGTCAAAGCCTAAAACTCAGTCGAGTTTTTTAACATTATAAATGCATTACATTTTCTAGTCATCTTTGCTGCTGGAGAAGACATTTTATCGCAGATCAACCCTCTCGCTCTGATGATAAAAGCCATGGAAAGAGGGATGTGCTCCCTATTTTAGTAACATGGAGATGGAGGCACCACATCAGATCAAAGCTTAAGAGAAGAAAGGGAATTGGAAAAGGAGAGGAAGAGGACTGAGGGGGATGAAAAGGACGCAGTGTTGCCTACAGCTTATTCCCGACTGGAGGGGGGGGTTGATAAGAAAATGCTGAGTAAGCCGGGACACGCTTTACACAGTGATGGGGAGAGAGGGCAAATAAAAGAGAACAAGGGAGAGAGGGAGAGAGAAAACGGGCAAAACAGAGGAGACACAGAGAGAATGAGGGTAGAGAGACAAACTGAGGACGAACTGTGACGTCAGAATAGTGCGGTGTCCCATTTCTTCCCTTTTATGATTTAAGTGTTCTTAAAGTGCCCATATTATGGAAAAAAAACACTTTTTCTGGGATTTGGGGTGTTAGTTTGTGTAATAGTATACATATTGAATATGTAATACAGCAACGCAACCAGTCTTTTAGAGCTCTGCAGCCAGCCTGCAGGAGAACATTAATGCAGGTTACTAACTTGACTTCTTCCCTTTTGAATTGACTATTTTCTTCAGCCAGGGGAAAAAAGGCCAACTGCAAAGACATTTCTTGATGATACAGAGGCCAAAAACACAGACACACACAGACACGCACACACACACACACACACACACACACACACACACACACGTAGGCTGATTTTAAAGAGCTGCTGAAGGCTGTTTTATCAGCGACTGGCCAAGTCCAATCTTCTCTGTGCACACAAATTTCAGCTGATCTCTATCTCAAAAAGTTGGGTTTGCTGTTTAACTAGCGAGTGGAAAAGTTCACACACACAATGTGTAAAGTGTACAGTGTGTGTGTGTGTGTGTGTACAGTGTGTGTGTGTGTGTGTACACGAGTTCAGTCGAGCCTCACTGGAGACGGTTCAGCGGCAACAACAAACAATGCCGCCTGTTTGAAACAGACGTACTGACAGACTGTTGGTGGGTCCTGGTTCCTTCCTCAGTGTAAACAGCGAGCTTTGTTTTGGACTACAGGCGCACACACACACACACACACACACACACACACACACACACACACACACACACACACACACACACACACACACACACACTTCTAAGACAGATGCGTGAACCTTTAACATCGAGGTCAGGGGACTACAGATGAAAAATAGCCTTTTGGCTAATTCTGGCTTTTTTAACCCGTGGGTAATCATGTGTTGTATTAATTTGCACTGTCCTCTTTCATAAATAAACTGAATTAAATACATTGTCCATGGGCCCAAAATTTTAACTAATTGGTACCACCCAAGGTGGCAAATTCTAGTTTGATGTATTTATTTATTTTATCTATATATCTAGATGATAGTTCAACATGATAACCTTTTGTAAGTAGTAGCTTTGTCACATAAATCAGCCGTTAATGACACTAAGCGTTAATTAAAAAAAACACTTGTCAGGAAATATACATTTGGCCTCCTACACCCTTGATGCCGGTGGACCTTGTCTAGTGGATTTTCTTAAGTCTTCTGTGAGAGAACTTTCTTTTGCAATGTTGCAGTCAAGCAGTTTCTTCATATTGTCTCACAGTATGAAGCAGTTTCTTCATACTGTGAGACAATACAGATGGTATGCTAGCTTCAGGTAAGTCTTTGGCAAGATTAAGGATGAGGGTCTTTGTAGTCTTTTATCAACTCCTACATTAGGCCAATGAGGTGGGATCAGGGGAGAACTTGCTTGAACTCGTGTTCTGCGTGCCAATAATCAATGTCGATAATTTGTCTGCATATCAGTGCTTTGACCCATTTATTTCCCTTAACGGCGTGCTCACCGTCGCATTAGCATTAATTCATTTCTGGTTTAGTTCCATTCCTTTTTCTTCCAACAATTTAAAGCATGATACAAGTGGCACGGTGATAAGCTGTATGCTTTGCCCGTTTCTCCACACACCTGTGTACCTGTGGCTGATTACCTGTATGCCTTCCCAGGCAATGCTTCACTTCAATCATAAAACTGCAGATTAATTAACATAACCAACGGTGTAAATAAACCAACACGCTTATATTAGCTGCTCTGAGTAGATTAGCAAAGATACTCATTGGAAATGTTTGAAAGTACTTATATGGACTCTACAAAACTTGTACCAAAGAGAAATTGCAACCAATTTCTGGCTTGGCTCATGGATTAATAGGACTGGAATCAAACACAGGAAACAGCACACTAGTCTCGGGGAGCCAGACCTAGCGCTGTGGCGACACCACAGATACAGTCCAGGATAGGAGATAAAACGCTCTGGGTTGTTGGCATTCCTTTCAACCAATCACAATGACCTTGGGCGGTGCTAAGCTCCGGACGCAGCGACGGTGACTCTGCAAAATGGTCTCAGAAAAACAAGTTCCTACAACTTGTTTTGGTGGAAAATGTGCACCTCACAAAAGAAAACGCCACACCCATTAAATCCATTGAATGAAGTTAACTGTTGAGACAATACAGTAACGTGAGCTATTTAAATCAGCTAATACATGGTTACACCTCATTATCTCCATGGTTACACCTCATTATCTCCATGGTTACACCTCATTATCTCTTACCAGTGTATCTCCGTGTGTACTTCGTCCACAACAATCCCACCAATCGGTCCCAAAACGTCCCATTTAGAGAGGAAATGCAGTAAGCATATTCTTTATAAGTCTTTACAGTCATTCCCCAAAAAACAAGCAGATTTGCCTTGTTGCTAAATTTCTTCAAAACTTGCGATTTTCAGCGTCCAGCATGCTAGCTCAAAGTTTGTTGTTGGAGTCATGAACTGATTTAGTGCACGTTATGGAATTAGTTGTATTGCGATTTATTTATGTAGTTAATTTACACTCCTGTTACAGGCCTGGAGGTGATAGAGGGTGAAGAAATAGGACGTTGAATTTTATAGTTTTGATTGCTGTGATTAATTTGAATATCCGTCTTCACAATATATGAAGTTGTATTTTTTCCATCAATAAAGTTACAGACTACAGCTTTGAGATCAGCGAGTCGGACATACAGCCCCATTAAAGCCCTACCTCAGCCTCTTAGCGACCACTTTGTTTTGGATTTTAAGTAGTCGCTACACGCCGGGTGTGAGGCAGTTATCCTGGAAATGTACTGTCGCTGATCCAAACTAACTGCACACTGACCATGTTTGATATATGTAGTTGATCCACTACAAAAGAAAAATAAGGGACATTCATTTTAGAACTACTCACTAAGAATACGCAGACAGACTCACCTTAGAAATGTCGGGCAGATGCTTAGCCCATAAAAGCTAACTTGCATTTATGTCCAATACAGTTAATGTTGGAGAGGTTTTTCACTGCTGTCAGGAGAGCTGAGTCAGGCCATAACATCTGAGAAAATTGATTTTCCTTCTCGTCATCGTCTCATGCTGAGTCGTTCAGACCGGACAAAAAAAAAAATCTATGACTTACATTTCTTTTTTGGGGGGGGGGCGGCTTCTGGTAACACTTTAGCAGAGACACACAAAGGCAAGTTGACATGATGCATGTGGACGTTGTGTTGTGCTCTCGGGTTAAAAAACGGAAATTTGACATCTTCGTCCCTTTTTCAGACTTTTTTTTGGAGTTTTTACTAACACCACCTTACTGCCACTAGTTTTACACTACTTTTTGGAATTCATGGTCAATAATCCTCATTTATATGGAATTTTACCTAATATTAAGTTAAAAAAAGCTGAAATTATGAATTATTTTGACTAATAGTAAAGATCAGAGGAATGAAAGTGATCAGTTGTATTTGCAAAGCGCGTTGTAAGGAATCCAATCCATGTTTTGTGGTAATTTGGTTAAAAAGAAACCCATATCTCAGATATAGACATTTTTTAAAGGGGTCAAATTTAACCCAAAGACAACAGGAGGGTTAACACTGACGAGGCCTCTGCCTCAACAGTCCCAGGAGGCAGTGAACACAACCCAGATTATACAGATCCAGTTACACTGTGGATATTACCTTACATTGAATCAGTATAGCTTGCTCTTCTCCTATGTGCTTCTTTATGCAGAAAAGTTTTAGTTTCAGACATTAAAACAATACTTTGAAAACCGTAAGCTACTCAGCGCTCGGTGTAGTCTAATATTTAGGGAGATGAAGACCCACATTTGTCATATCACGCAGTCAGACTGTTTGTTCTCTGTACACAGGAGATAACGGCAGCTTAAAACATGTAAACCGAGAGAACAGAGGGCCGACACGACACTGGGGTTTTATGAAAGGATGATTTTCCGTGGCTCACAGACAGAAAGGACAGACGTGGAGGAGAAAGAGGAGAAACACTAACAATAGAAAGAGACAGAGAGGGAAGGGGGGGGGGCACTGGTGAGATGGAAAGACAATTCAATTTCCTCTCCGTCATCAGAGATGGGCGATACGGTCAGAACTGGATTACCTCATTCCCATAGAGAACAGGACAGGGTTTGAACGTCTGGATGTTCATGTGAGTGGGCTGCAGGACGCTCGCAATGCTTCACTGGAGTCGAGGAGCTGTCTGCTAAACTCGGCCTGAGTGGAAGTCTGATGATCTGTCTGCAACCTTCCTAAATCTGCACCAATGTTACAGCACGCAGGCTCAGTTGGAGACAAGCTGTTAAAGAAAGTGAAGCGTTTAACAGCCAACGAGACGGATGTTTCTCTCAGGAGATGGTAAAGACCAAAACGGAGCCAAAAGGTTTTCCCTGCGATTAAAAGGTTTAGGTTCAACACCCGAGCTGTTTTGGGCCAAATTAATATTAGTAAAAGACTTTTCTCATATCTAATGATTGTAGTCAGACTTCTTTAAGTTTTGTCTTTAAAGTGTGCATCTTATGCTAATTTTCAGCTTTATAATTGTATTTTGAGGTTGTACCAGAATAGGTTTCCATGGTTTAATTTTCTAACAACACTATATTGTTGTTGTACTGCACATTACTGCAGATCCTGTTTTCACCCTGTGTGTTTAGGTCTCTGTTTTAGCTCCAGAGTGAGACATCACACTTCTATACTATCTTTGTTGGGAGCTGCACATGCTCAGTAGCTCGGTGAGATCCCATCAGCTGATAACTCTTCCTCCAGCTTTGGTCAGTCCAAGGCAGGATTAGCTGGGAGACTTCTTCTAGACCAGGGCACCTTGTAGAACAGGGACAGGAAGTAGTTCTTTTGGAGATTATGGTCAACTAGTGTGTGTTGTAGCAGTGTTTTGCCATTGAGAATGAGCTAGCATGCTAGCGCTAGCATGTGCAAAGGTTAGCCACCTTGTCTCTAGTGACGTAGAAAGCCGTGCAGATGTTGACCAGCTCACCCAGAGACTGAAGACAGAGGACACTCAGAAACCGGATCTCACTCAAAAACATCATGGGTATTTTTTTTTTTTACGTTTGTATGCGTGTGGAAGCACCAGAGACACAAAATAACACCACAAATCCCAGAAAAGGGGATTTATTTCATAATATGGGCATTTTAAGTTTTTTGACTGTTATTTATATATTATCTGCTCTAGCTTTTCCAACGTTTTGGACACAGATATGGTGAGAATAACAGTCCAAAATTGCGTGAAAAAGAGACTTTTACCTCGCTGACGGGCGTCTTTGTAAGAGCTTCTGCTCGGTGCAGCTCGTTCTTTGAAGGCGACCAATTAAATTAGCAAAATAATATGACAAAAATCAGCCAAACAAAACTAACGCCGATGCCCTCAGCCGATAGCGAAATCTGTCCAATTGCCCAACCCTAGAGTTGCATTCAAATGTTGATTTCAAATGTTAAATATCAACGTAACGGATGAACTTTGATCTATTTGGTACAGCCATGTACTGTATGTCATTGATTACGTATTAACAGTAAGCTGCTACCAGAACATAATGCACAGAATCTAGTTTTCTTCGTGGAAGTAGTACAAGTACATCACAATATACTGTATGATGATGAATAATTGTGTGGCGGCTGGTGATTTTCAGAGACTTTTTCTGTGGATCACTGATGAAACAAATGAGAACTCACCAGCTTCCAATAACAGCTTAAAGGAGAGAGTTTCGTATTGATGTGGCCCAATCAATCCATTTCCCTGAGCGGATTGAGGGAACACAGAGCATGGACTCACTACTTAACGCTCAATAACAATCCCTCTGCACTCCTCTCCGACTCGTTCTCTTAACAAGATCACGGGGAAAAGTGCAGAGAAACTGTTGTGTTTTTTAAGGACGATCAAAGCGCAGGAGGAAGCTCGCCGCAGGAAGACCAGCGTGAGTTGGTCGTATTCGGAGAGCCTCCACCGTCGGCTCTTTCTTTCACGCTGCAGCCAAAGCATTTTATAATTATTTCTGTTTGTTGTCGAAGCTTTTTCATGAGGATCCACTTTAGGAAATCTCTTTGGTTTTAATCAACCTCTAATGGGAGAATTAATGGTGTTTGCCATCTAGCTGCCAAGGCAGGGACTTGTTTGGGGCTTGTGGTTTGTATGTTTTTACCCTTCTTTCATACATTTTGGCTTGTGAATCCAATAAAAACATTGGCAAATGATGAAAAATGCTATTAGGAGTGGAGTGAAAGTGGAAAGCAGCAGATGACCGTGAGGAGCAAATGGAAGCCAACATCAACAATGAAACAATGACCATTGAAAGCCTCTAACAGCAGGCAAAGGAACATTTACTTGTCTGATGTTCTACTGAAACCTGGCATGTTTGTTGTGGACAGGCTTTTCAATGTCTTCCATTGTATTATATATAAAATACCGGCTTGTGTCCCATTTGGAAATTATTAGTGAGGTAGGTGGGAAATAAAATACACATGTGCTCCTCTGTAATTTAACTCTATGGTCTACACGGCATTATAACCGTTGGAAAAAGGACAGCAGATGGTCTGTAAGACCGACTCACTTCTTTCGCTATCTCTATCTCCCGCTTCACTCAAGTTTTCGAAGAGTGTGTGTGTGTGTGTGTGTGTGTGTGTGTGTGTGTGTGTGTGTGTGTGTGTGTGTGACAGGACAACTGGCCAATAAACTATACGGGCTATAAATTGATGACAACACACAGCCACCGGCGCATCTCTCCACAAAATAAATGGAATATCAAATACTATTCGGGACATTTTTTTTCAAAATTGGTATTGCACAACGTGCTATTGCAAGAAAAAAGATATTGAGTCAATAAATGGTGCACCGCTAGTGTAATAACAATAAAGTTGAATATAATCTAATCAGCTAGCTGGGTGTATAACTATAGTTACATGAAGTAAGGTTAGGCTAAGCAGTGTGTTATGTTAAGGTTGGGTTAAGAAATACGTTAGGTTCAAAGTAGTAATTAACCGTCATGTTGTCCTCGGGTCAAATTGACCCATTTTCCTATATCAATGTTCTTTTTAATTCCCCAAAATAACATGATTGATTCCACACAACGCTCTTTGCCAAGTACAAATCTCTACTTTCATTAATTTTGGGGCGTCTTATTCAATTTTATAGCATTTTTTGAACATACATTCCTTTAATTTTAGTCAAAATCTATATAAAAGAGACTTCAGATACAGTATTAGGGGACCACTAAGGTCTATATAAAAGAGACTTCAGATACAGTATTAGGGGACCACTAAGGCCTATATAAAAGAGACTTCAGATACAGTATTAGGGGACCACTAAGGTCTATATAAAAGAGACTTCAGATACAGTATTAGGGGACCACTAAGGTCTATATAAAAGAGACTTCAGATACAGTATTAGGGGACCACTAAGGTCTATATAAAAGAGACTTCAGATACAGTATTAGGGGACCACTAAGGTCTATATAAAAGAGACTTCAGATACAGTATTAGGGGACCACTAAGGTCTATATAAAGAGACTTCAGATACAGTATTAGGGGACCACTAAGGTCTATATAAAAGAGGCATCCGGCTCTGGTTGGTTTTACACGGTGATTGACTGCAGTTACTCAGGGCGTTAACGGAGTTAGCCCCGATGTCCTTGCATGCTGGGAACTGATCCGTATTTAGGTTGCTATTGATTAGCAGAAGTGATCGATGCTGACTGCAATTCTCATGGGAAACCCAACTCAAACACACAGAGACCAGATAACATTAGCACCGTGTTACTGGAAGATGAAGAGGATGGCGCTGAGGTAAGTAACAACAGAGTATCGATATATAAGCAAGTGTAAATTATGCGATGGAGCAGATTCATGCAGACACCGCTAAGAAAAAATGAAATTTGATGATCAATTTCCCAGTATCCTACAAATTTAACTGGATTTGGTTTGTTTTCAGAGGAAAAATAGGAATGTTTTCTCCCAAAAACTGTTTGATTTAGAGCCGGCCTGGTATCGTTTTGCAGGACCTCCATCTTACGCTCGGGGATACGAGGAAAAAACCCGCTCTGGGTTGTTTGTATTTCACCAAACTAATCCCAATATGGGGGAGGTGGTAATGGAGCAGTAGATATGACACATGCTAATATATACAGTAGAGATTATTAGTATATAGATACATATTGTTAGTATATAGATACGAGATTATTAGTATATAGAGATTGTTAGTATATAGATACAGATTATTAGTATATAGATACAGATTATTAGTATATAGATACAGATTGTTAGTATCCAGATACAGATTATTAGTATATAGATACAGATTATTAGTATACAGAGATTGTTAGTATCCAGATACAGATTATTAGTATATAGATACAGATTGTTAGTATCCAGATACAGATTGTTAGTATATACAGATTGTTAGTATATAGATACAGATTGTTAGTATCCAGATACAGATTGTTAGTATCCAGATACAGATTATTAGTATATAGATACAGATTATTAGTATATAGATACAGATTGTTAGTATATAGATACAGATTGTTAGTATCCAGATACAGATTGTTAGTATCCAGATACAGATTATTAGTATATAGATACAGATTATTAGTATATAGATACAGATTGTTAGTATATACAGATTGTTAGTATATAGATACAGATTGTTAGTATCCAGATACAGATTATTAGTATATAGATACAGATTGTTAGTATATACAGATTGTTAGTATATAGATACAGATTGTTAGTATCCAGATACAGATTATTAGTATATAGATACAGATTGTTAGTATATACAGATTATTAGTATATAGATACAGATTATTAGTATATAGATAGAGATTATTAGTATATAGATACAGATTATTAGTATATAGATACAGATTATTAGTATATAGATACAGATTATTAGTATATAGATACAGATTATTAGTATATAGATACAGATTATTAGTATATAGATACAGATTATTAGTATCCAGATACAGATTATTAGTATCCAGATACAGATTATTAGTATATAGATAGAGATTATTAGTATATAGATAGAGATTATTAGTATATAGATAGAGATTATTAGTATATAGATACAGATTATTAGTATATAGATACAGATTATTAGTATATAGATACAGATTATTAGTATATAGATACAGATTATTAGTATCCAGATACAGATTATTAGTATCCAGATAGAGATTATTAGTATATAGATAGAGATTATTAGTATATAGATAGAGATTATTAGTATATAGATACAGATTATTAGTATATAGATACAGATTATTAGTATATAGATACAGATTGTTAGTATATACAGATTGTTAGTATATAGATACAGATTGTTAGTATCCAGATACAGATTATTAGTATATAGATACAGATTGTTAGTATATACAGATTATTAGTATATAGATACAGATTATTAGTATATAGATAGAGATTATTAGTATATAGATAGAGATTATTAGTATATAGATAGAGATTATTAGTATATAGATATAGATTGCTAGTTAATATCAGATGAGGTTCATTGAGTCCAGCTCCTGTTGTTGTCGTCACACATTCACAGTCCTTTGTTCCTTTGTTTTTCAGCCGCACCGTAGAAATCATCCTTTGGGAGTTTTCAGAAACAACTCTCTTGCAGCGTGTTTTCATTTCTCGCAGTGAGCTAATGCCGTCTGCTTCACCTCGCTCACACAGCAGACACACGCAAGTGTCCTGAATCCACAAGTAGTCATTTAAATGCCACTCGCAGGACACTTACAGGGCAACGCATTCATCTCTTAGACCTCTGCGTCTCACAGAGTGCCTGACAGCGAGGTGGAATTAAGCCCAGACGGGACATTTTCTTCCTTTATAAAATGCTTCCAATGAAATAGTAGCTTCTGCGACTCGAGGTACGGTTATTTAACATAACAGCGTCAATGTCAGAAGAAGAAGCTGCAAGTCAGGAAGTCTCAAGACTTGTTAACACAATACTACTTGTGGAAAATATATAACCTGAAACCAATAACAAGACATTTTTGAGCAGCTTGAGACTGGTGAGCCAGCTGGCTCTGGATCAGCCAACCTAAATTTTCACAACAACAGATATCTCTTTTCATAGATGAGCAGGTCTAGACCGGACTCTGTGATGTTATAGGGAGGGAGGAAGAGAGAGGTGCTCAGTGCATCATGGGAAGTCCCCCAGCAGTCTAGGCCTATAGCGGCGTAAGTGAGGGATGGTTCAGGACTCTCCTGAGCCAGCCTTAACTATAAGCTTTATCAAAGAGGAAAGTCTTAAGCCTACTCTTAAATGTAGAGACGGTGTCTGCCTCCTGGACCCAAACTGGAACCTGGTTCCACAGGAGAGGAGCCTGATAGCTGAATGCTCTGGTCCCTGGACCCAAACTGGAACCTGGTTCCACAGGAGAGGAGCCTGACAGCTGAACGCTGTGGCTCCCTGCACCCAGACTGGAACCTGATTCCACAGGAGAGGATCCTGATAGCTGAACGCTCTGGCTCCCTGGACCCAAACTGGAACCTGGTTCCACAGGAGAGGAGCCTGATAACTGAACGCTCTGGTCCCTGGACCCAGATTGGAACCTGGTTCCACAGGAGAGGATCCTGATAGCTGAACGCTCTGGCTCCCTGGACCCAAACTGGAACCTGGTTCCACAGGAGAGGAGCCTGATAGATGAACGCTGGGGCTCCCTGGACCCAGACTGGAACCTGGTTCCACAGGAGAGGATCCTGATAGCTGAACGCTCTGGCTCCCTGGACCCAAACTGGAACCTGGTTCCACAGGAGAGGATCCTGATAGCTAAACGCTCTGGTCCCTGGACCCAGACTGGAACCTGGTTCCACAGGAGAGGATCCTGATAGCTGAACGCTCTGGCTCCCTGGACCCAAACTGGAACCTGGTTCCACAGGAGAGGATCCTGATAGCTGAACGCTCTGGTCCCTGGACCCAGACTGGAACCTGGTTCCACAGGAGAGGAGCCTGATAGCTGAACGCTCTGGTCCCTGGACCCAGACTGGAACCTGGTTCCACAGGAGAGGAGCCTGATAGCTGAACGCTCTGGCTCCCATTCTACTTTTAGAGACTCTAGGAACCACAAGTAACCCTGCATTCTGGGAGCACAGTGCTCTGGTCTTCGCTACGGGAAAAGACCACAACCTTGGAGCTAGTAAGCTACACGCTGAAAATGGTTTTGAAGAAACTTTGGAGGGTGCAGCAACGCAGGCCCGCTTGGTCCTTTCAGGGAATGATTGTAAAGTTTCACAAGGAATATGTTTAGTGCATTTCCTCTCTAACTGGGACGTTTTGGGAGAATTGCTATGGACGAAGCACACACGGCGGTGCACTGGTAAGGCATTTATCCGTGGAATTTAGGCTCGCCCAAGACGATTGTTACATTACTGTACATTAAGTGTCATTTAGCTGCCGCTTTTATCCAAAGCGACTTACAATTAGGGCTGAACGATTAATTGCATTTGCAATAATATCGCAATATGTTAAAAACAGGCTGCGATTTGGCTGCTAACATAACAACAGCCTCTCTGGGCAACTGTAACGTTGCACACGGCACACAACTTCATGTGCGCTGTAAAAGAAATACACGCTTGTGTGTGTTAGTGTGTGTGTGTCTGTATATTTTTTTACTTAATGTTTAACAAAGACACACTTGAGAGCTCTGCTTACTGTGCTCCATGGCTGCCACACAACAAGCGCCCGGACGACGGCGCCCGGACGACGGCGCCCGGACGTGTTGTTAAACATTGGTTATTTAAAAATCTAACATGCCAATATATACATTTAAAATATATAAAATAAATAAAGATATGATTTCCCTAACATTAGTTATTTGTAGTTATTTATGAGCTCTCACTAAAATAATATGATAATTTGTTTTATTGTGACAACAGAAAATCAAAATATATTAAAGTTCTGATCAATAAAATGTCTAAAAATACAAACTTAAGATATAAAACTTAAAGTCCTTTGAACAAAAACACAATAAAAAATAAAAATACTTTTTTCTTTTCTTTTTTTAATCGGCCATTATGAATGCCAATACTGATAGATCGGGAAACGTCTAATATCGGCCGATAATATCGGCCCGCTGATATATCAGTCGGGGTCTAATCCGTATATCTCCCATCATAGACCTAAATGGGCTCTTTCTCCTGTCTGTGAGGTAAACAACAACTTCAAATCACTTGTTATTAACAGGAAGTTCCTATTCATCTGGTGACATTAACTCGCAGCGAGGCATGAACGCAGCGGAGCAGAAAACAACGAGGGTCCTGCTGTGAGAGTGTCTCCACAACATAATAACTGCTGGCAGGTGATAAATAAGGCAACATCACGCTCAGGGAGTGCTCCGACCAGAACCGACTCAATAAATGTGGAATCGTTGAATTTTATTACTCTGCTGGCTGAGAAACAGTCTTGGAGGTGGATCAGTAACGTCTGGCTGATACCCAAACCGCCCAATAATACACTCCGCTACGCCGCCGATAACGATCTCCTGGATCACACGTTGAAGGTGCATCCCAATTATCTTTTCCCTTTGCAGAGGACGACCTCGTCTGCAGCTTTTTGGTAGGCAGCGTGAGCGATTCGGCCCCTTTTTCACAACACAACAGTTGTTTAACCCTCATGTTGTCCTTGGGTCAAATTTGACCAATTTTCAGTTTTTTTCATCACAAAAAATGGGCCTTTCGAAATAAGCTGAAAATGTCAACATTAGAAATATCAAATAACTTTGGAAAAAACATCAAAAAAAGCTCCCACAACACTGAAAAAGTGACAAACATGTCAGAAAAGCGATAACTTTTTTTCATGGTTCATTGGAAGACAACACAATTAGATTAGATTAGATTAGATTATACTTTATTTATCCCACAACGGGGAAATTTCCTTAGTAACAAGGGTTAATATGTAACGTATGCACCATTCACCAAGGAAAATTCCACATAAGTGTAACTTATTGTGGCAATAAACCCTTTTCTGAGTCTGATTTCTGAGATAGCAGGAGGAGGATGTCGGCTTCGGTCATGTTGTGTCGTGCTGCTCTTGTCTTGTAAGGTATTGTTCTAGTTAGTTTCCATGTTCCTGCCCTTTTTGTACCCCTCTGTATTTTTGGAGGCATATTTTGCCTGTGACTCCAGGACTCCTATTTCTTTTGCATATTAAATCTCTGAACGTAACTCTGCTCTCGTTTTAACTGCATTTGGGTCCAAGCCTCGCTAATTCCTGACAAACCCTGACAGTATAGGCTATATAATGTCAGAAAATTGTGAAATAAGTACAAAAAATATAAAATAAAATAAAATTCTAAATCGTGCAAAAGTAAAGCACAACGATATAGAAAGCTAAAGAAATTGAAAATGTGTAAAATAAAGGAAAAATACAAAATTAAAGTGGAAAAGTGTTCCTTGGAATCTAAGATGTGGGTCATAAAATATTCCGTAATAAAATCCAAAACAACAACAACAACAACAACAACCCAGAAACTGAGCCACTCTTAATGATTAGTTTTTTGTTGAATAAACTTTGTGATTATTTTTACACGCTCAAAACACGCACCTTCAGATGCACAAGGCAGGCGTTTCTCCTAATAACTAATACCTCTAGTACGGATCAATACGGCGTGAAGGATGGCTGGCAACATGATGCACAGAGAGAAAATAAAAGCTGATAGCAGATACACAGAGAAGGAGGAAAGGGGAGAGAGGGAGGAATCCATGGAGAAAAAGAAGAAGCCGTAATGGGATCTTCTGCTAAACTGATGTGGTCAATAGAGATCACATATCTGCTGAATCTGACTGAGGCCAGATCTGCGTCCAGGGCTGCAGTTGGAGCGCTAAATGACTTGTTACAGACTTTAACAAAAACACAGACTGAGCTGAACTGAGAGGCCGCCTGGCTGAACGGAGGCAAGGCAGGAAAGAGACAAAGAGCAAGGTAGCAGGAGGACATAGACGCGATGGAGACTGCTGGGCGGGCTGTAACCCAGTTAGAGTGATTGATGTGGGACCAGAGGAGACCGGTGGGTCGTATCAGACCTAGAACTATACATCAGCTCTGTACAGAATGGCTCTGCCCTGCTCCATTAGAGAGCCAATTGCTCACTCTCCTAATTAATGGCCATTTGTGTGTGTGTGTGTGTGTGTGTGTATGTGCTTACAAGACAAAAAGCTTGATGGGGTAAGCTAATAAAACTAAGTATAGAAGGTTTCCAAATAAGCCACCAAGATGTCAATAATCAAGAGCTGTCGGTTACTTTAAGAAATTCTTAGTCGTCAAACGCATCGTGATTTTGTCGACTTATCGATTAGTTGACTTCATCGGCAGATCTGTGCACTTCGAGTGGTCGTTAAGACTAGAAAAGCGCAACACATGCAACCTATTTACCATCTGTACAACTGAGTTCCTCCACAAAGAATCACTAGGAACACTTTAAATGCTGTGTTTAGTGGAAATGTGCTCATATATTTTGGGGAAATAAGTGATTCAGCATTATAAAGCATAAAGAACTGACGAAATTGTAGGCGACTAAGACCAAAATGACCAATCAGCTGACTAATGGACTCAGATGTTGGTGTACAACCATTTGCACTGAAACTCTAACCCAATTCTGTCTCATTTTAAGCCGCCTATCAGAAATGTTGTAGTGATTTCGACGACACTGTAGTTGTTTTTACCGGTAGTGAGAACAGATGGAGGTCCTAAACTACTGAGGGGGGGGGGGGAAATCACCAGACGCCTCCTGATACGATATCATCACGATACTTATGCCACGATACGATATTATTGCGATTTTAAAAATAAATTTTGCGATATATTGCAATTTATAACCTTTTTTCCAACTTCATTTCTCTGTTCATCTCACTTTTTTTTATTTTATTGCTGCTAAATGGGACAAACTGACCAACACATATATAATATATAATAAAAGATCCATACTTGGCGCTTGTGTATAGACAGTATTGCCACTGAAAGCATCACGATATTATGCTGAGTGGATTCCCCCCCCCCCCCCTATAAACTACACCATGTTGGTGCTCCCAAAAAATATTTTTTAAAAATACATAAACAAAATAACACTTCAAACACAGTTATGTGTGTAAGTTACCAAAGGCAGATAAGAAGCAGAGTCACCAAGAACAACTGGCAAATGGCCGAGACGTGTGTGTGTGTGTGTGTGTGTGTGTGTGTGTGGGGGGTTATCACTCCCACTGCCATCTCATGTGGTTGTCACACTCTGCTCTCTGTGTAAGAAACCAAATGCACACACACACTCATCTCAAAGTGCAAAAGAAAAGAACAACGCTACGTTCAAAATATCATTAACCAGAGCTACCAGGCTCCCCCACACACACACACACACACACACACACACACACACACACACACACACACACAGTAACCCAAAAATAAGGTCTATTAGTGTGGATGTTAATAAAAACACATTGAGTTTCATGCAAGAACGTTTTCGTACTCTTTCGTACCGGCTCCACTGCAGTCCTAAGACTTAGTAGTCTACAGCAATTACATAATTATTCATATTTAATCAAATGTAGGTAAATATAGGTATTGGATCGGACTAGAGCTGCAAAAATGAATCAATTAATCCATTAATTCTCCACTATTAAATGTATACTACTATTATCGTATTGCCCTGAAATGTGTTTCCCCGTGTGGAGAAAGATGGACGTGTGTCACAAGTCTGAATCCCTCGTTGAGTTTTTATCATTTATTAAAGCCACTTAAGAACAAATCTGTTCATTAAAGTATTTATCATATTAGGGCCCTTGATGTAACTTCATCAACATGTATTGCTATAATTGAAGGGTTTGAGTAATGTTTTGGCTGGTATGCATTACACTTACAATTTCCTTACCTCAAATACAGAGATTAAACTCAAACTAGTTGCAGGAGCGCACACACACACACACACACACACACACACACACATATATACACACGTTGAGGCAAACGCCAAACAAATCCTCTATAATTACAGTTGACTGTTCGACTTCCTGTTCTGATTGACAGGAGGAAGTTACGCCTCACTAGACCTCACTAATCAATCCCTGCACGCAATCAGTCCACCTGTCAGTCAATGGCTCAGAGAGAGAGAGAGAGTGTGTGTGTGTGTGTGTGTGTGTGTGTGTGTGTGTGTGTGTGTGTGTGTGTGTGTGTCTTAGTGTTCTTTACAGTCCAATAAATAAAACACTAACTACTGAGACAGCTGCCTGAGTGAGTCTGGATTGAAGGACAGGATTTGTGTTTGAGATCAATAAGAAGTGTGTGTGTGTGTGTGTGTGTGTGTGTGTGTGTGTGTGTGTGTGTGTGTGTGTGTGTGTGTGTGTGAGCTTGCTCATCCTGAGATTCAATCACCTGAAAAGAAGGGAAAGAAAATAGAAATATTTGGATGGAGGGAAAAACGGTGAGCCAGACAGAAACACGTATGGACCTAACATATTACAAAACATGTAAGCGTGTAAATGTGTGGTACACGGACACACACACACACACACACACACACACACACACACACACACACACACACACACACACACACACACACACACACACACACACACACACACACACACACACACACACACACACACACACACACACTTCTAGTCACAATACTAGTCAGATGGACAAAAGAATTACGCAAGAGTGAAAAGTTTGACCTGGAGGATGAGAAATAATAATAATAATAATAATAATAATAATGTATACTGTATTAATTTCAATTTACACTCTGTTATTACACACAGGCCTGCACTACACACACATGTGGTTATAAGGTATACATGCACTAATGGAGAGATGTCAGTGTGGGGGGGCTGCCCATTGAAAGGCGCCCCCAGCAGTTGGGGGTAGGGTGCCTTGCTCAAGAGCACATTGGCAGTGTCTAGGAGGTGAACTGGCACCTCTCCAGCCACCAGTCCACCACCAAACGGGGACCTGAACCAGCGGCCCTCCGGTTCCCAACCCAACTCCCTACGGACTGAGCTACAGCCGGATTCTCACAGGAATATGAGAGAAATCAACAGAAATACAGACTCAAAAAAGCCTCTACAACAAGAATTAGAGATTTATATTCTGAATGTATATGGGAAACGAAAGCAACTAAAGCTAAATGTAGCCCCCACCCACCCACCCACCCGGATCAAACCCAGACAGACCTTCTGGGCTCTCTGAAGACCTTCTGGGCTCTCTGAACACGGGGTGTTTCTCAATCTGTGTTCTTCTATGGACTTGTGTTCTTGTGTTCTTGTGAAACGTCATGTTCGGTCGCCAAAGTACTGACCCAACACACAAGTTAGCATTTCGCCAAAAACAGTTAAAATTCCCGGATGTGTTCTCGACGCCCATTTTACCGAGGATACATCGGATGGTAACTTGTGTGAACTTGGCAGGGCCGGTATCCCAGAATTCAATTCGGGTGTAAAGCGCGGATGGTTTCCGGTACACAGATACAATAGAAGTGGAAAGTTTTTCACAATTTACGTCTATTATTAAATCAATAATTTCATTTTTAAGACGTTTTAAGGCGAGAAACCAACTGTATAGATTTTGAATATCGGCAGTTTAACGAAAATTGATGGTGAATTAAAAAAGCCTTCGGAGTTGGAAAGCTCCACAATCCCCGGCGGGCGTAGCGAGCTCGCCAGCCGGGAATGACTCTCGCGAGCCGGTCAGTCAGTCAGCTCACAGACCCCCCCCTGCCCCCCATTTAGACAGCGCGCAATGGCAGAGATAAGCCAGGTTCACAACTGTAAGATATTTAAAACAATTAACCGCTGTTATTCTGTATTTCATTCATTACATTCGGCGTTTTGTTCTGTGTTTTGTTGTAATTGTTTTTATCGGGGGACAACTGAGGAAACCAGGGCAAGCTCTCTGTGCTGGGGGTGTTGGACCAGCCTCTCTGTGCTGGGGGTGTTGGACCAGCCTCTCTGTGCTGGGGGTGTTGGACCAGCCTCTCTGTGCTGGGGGTGTTGGACCAGCCTCTCTGTGCTGGGGGTGTTGGACCAGCCTCTCTGTGCTGGGGGTGTTGGACCAGCCTCTCTGTGCTGGGGGTTGGACCAGCCTCTCTGTGCTGGGGCGTTGGACCAGCCTCTCTGTGCTGGGGTGTTGGGCCAGCCTCTCTGTGCTGGGGGTGTTGGACCAGCCTCTCTGTGCTGGGGTGTTGGACCAGCCTCTCTGTGCTGGGGGTGTTGGACCAGCCTCTCTGTGCTGGGGTGTTGGACCAGCCCCTCTGTGCTGGGGGCGTTGGACCAGCCTCTCTGTGCTGGGGTGTTGGACCAGCCCTCTGTGCTGGGGGTGTTGGACCAGCCTCTCTGTGCTGGGGGTGTTGGACCAGCCTCTCTGTGCTGGGGGTGTTGGACCAGCCTCTCTGTGCTGGGGGTGTTGGACCAGCCTCTCTGTGCTGGGGGTGTTGGGCCAGCCTCTCTGTGCTGGGGGTGTTGGACCAGCCTCTCTGTGCTGGGGGTGTTGGACCAGCCTCTCTGTGCTGGGGTGTTGGACCAGCCTCTCTGTGCTGGGGGTGTTGGGCCAGCCTCTCTGTGCTGGGGTGTTGGACCAGCCTCTCTGTGCTGGGGGTGTTGGACCAGCCTCTCTGTGCTGGGGTGTTGGACCAGCCTCTCTGTGCTGGGGGTGTTGGACCAGCCTCTCTGTGCTGGGGGTGTTGGGCCAGCCTCTCTGTGCTGGGGGTGTTGGACCAGCCTCTCTGTGCTGGGGGTGTTGGACCAGACTCTCTGTGCTGGGGGTGTTGGGCCAGCCTCTCTGTGCTGGGGGTGTTGGGCCAGCCTCTCTGTACTGGGGGTGTTGGGCCAGCCTCTCTGTGCTGGGGGTGTTGGGCCAGCCTCTCTGTACTGGGGGTGTTGCGCAATAACAGAAAGAACGCTTCGTCTCAAAAACTGTCAACAGCGTTTTGTGTGCTTCTGAACTTGCGAGATCATTCTTCCAGGTCCAACCAGCAAGAACGGTCTCCCCAAGAACACAAGTCCGTTCTTTGCTTACTTGGCATTGAGAAACGCCCCCCGTTTGTGTGAACAAAATGTCTGTGCTCTCTCTCCTTTAACAGTGGACTCAGTTACAGGAGTTACAGTCAGCTACAGTGGCGACACACCAAAGCAGAAGCCTGTGGGGATCCAGAGAGCACGGCCATATTTTATACCCACTCTGCTTTTATCTGCGGTACGGGAACAAATAAAACCTGCATTACTCCCAAATCTCACCCCGGACACACAAACATAACCTAACACACAGATTGTTCAGGGTGCCTTGTTGAACACAAACACACTCCCAAAGTTAAACAAAAAAACAAGCAACCGAGACTTGACAAAGCCATTGATCTGCACAGGAGCCGCAGAGCGAGACAGTACAGGAGGAGAAACCACGAAGAGGTGAGTGAGTCATCTCACCCATTCACAGCATCAGTTGCCAAGGTGACAAGGACACTGTGTTCCAGTAACGTTTATGCGTGGGCCATAGAAATAAAATGGACAGAAAAGCCATTGAACTGTTTCCCATGGTCATTTGATTGGTACACAGCAAAATGGCGATTGTTGTTAGTTGTCATAGTGACAATATGAGTCAGTGGGGGGGGGGGTAAAGTGTGTTGCAGTAGTTCTTTTGGAGATGTTTTCATTCATTCATTGAAACCTTTATTTAACCTGGATAAAAAAAACTCCTTGAGATTAAAAATCTCTTTTACAAGAGTGTCCTGGCAAGTGACAGCAGCGCGGTGTCAAATAAACACAGAGACATTTACAAGTAGACACAGAGACACTTCCAGGTAGATACAGAGACACAGAGACACTTCCAGGTAAAGACATAGACACAGAGACACTTCCAGGTAGATACAGAGACACTTCCAGGTAAAGACATAAACACAGAGATACTTCCAGATAGATACAGAGACACAGAGACACTTCCAGAAAGATACAGAGACACTTCCAGGTAAAGACATAGACACAGAGACACTTCCAGGTAGATACAGAGACACTTCCAGGTAAAGACATAGACACAGAGACACTTCCAGGTAAAGACATAGACACAGAGACACTTCCAGGTAAAGACATAGACACAGAGACACTTCCAGGTAGATACAGAGACACTTCCAGGTAAAGACATAGACACAGAGACACTTCCAGGTAAAGACATAAACACAGAGATACTTCCAGGTAGATACAGAGACACAGAGACACTTCCATGTAAAGACATAGACACAGAGACACTTCCAGATAGATACAGAGACACAGAGACACTTCCAGATAGATACAGAGACACAGAGACACTTCCAGGTAGATACAGAGAC
The DNA here is from genome assembly GCA_013375575.1 of Percina caprodes. NCBI lineage: Eukaryota > Metazoa > Chordata > Actinopteri > Perciformes > Percidae > Percina > Percina caprodes. The sequence continues at coordinate 231,940 of JABXJD010000602.1, forward strand.
ACAGAGACACTTCCATGTAAAGACATAGACACAGAGACACTTCCAGGTAGATACAGAGACACAGAGACACTTCCAGGTAAAGACATAAACACAGAGATACTTCCAGGTAGATACAGAGACACTTCCAGGTAGATACAGAGACACAGAGACACTTCCAGGTAGATACAGAGACACAGAGACACTTCCATGTAAAGACATAGACACAGAGACACTTCCAGGTAGATACAGAGACACAGAGACACTTCCATGTAAAGACATAGACACAGAGACACTTCCAGGTAGATACAGAGACACTTCCAGGTAAAGACATAGACACAGAGACACTTCCAGGTAAAGACATAAACACAGAGATACTTCCAGGTAGATACAGAGACACAGAGACACTTCCATGTAAAGACATAGACACAGAGACACTTCCAGATAGATACAGAGACACAGAGACACTTCCAGATAGATACAGAGACACAGAGACACTTCCAGGTAGATACAGAGACACTTCCATGTAAAGACATAGACACAGAGACACTTCCAGGTAGATACAGAGACACTTCCAGGTAAAGACATAGACACAGAGACACTTCCAGGTAAAGACATAGACACAGAGACACTTACAGGTAAAGACATAGACAAAGAGACACTTACAGGTAAAGACAGAGACACTTACAGGTAGATACACAGACACACTTTCACTCATATTCAAACAACAATGTCATCATAAGAAACCTGGGTCCTAAATCAATGACAGTGACATAGAGACGGTGTTTCTGCAGGTCCTTTAAAAAGCCTTAAAAGGATAAAATGAGACCAACTCCTTCAACTGGACTTCATTCTGAAGCGGATTCCATTCACATGGGGCTGCAAAATAAAAGCCTTTTTGCCAAAGTCAGTGCGGGCTTTAGGGACTGTCAATAAAACCAGATCCTGTGAGCAGGTGATCTGTCCCTGCAGACCTCGGGAGGATGGAAGTGTTCAGATAAGGAGGAAGAAGTCCTAATATAATAACAACAATAACAATAACAATAATAATAATAATAATAATAATAATAATAATAATAATAATAGATGCCAGTGCATCCAACGCCGAATGGAGAGGGATGTGAGTAGTAATGGATGCCTGCTGGCTTACTGATTGCAACATTAAGACAAACAAGCTATGGTTATGATTCTGGCTTCATCAAAACACATCTAAATAAAAACACAATACTGAGAAAGGCAAATAGCATTGTGGGCGATCAGCAGCACCCCCATTTGAACTGCTACCCTCAGGACCACGATACTGTGCTCCTATGTTTATAAAACCAGATCCGAGCTCTCCTTTGTTCCACAGGCCATCAAACTCCTTAATAATGAAGGTCCTGTACGATGATCGGTATATTTGGTGTATTTATTGTAATTTCTCTTTCTCCCAGCTGGTCGACCCCCCCCCTTCATAGTGCTTTGGTCTATGGTATGAGTGGCGATGTACACATGTTATGATTTTCTTCCTGCTTGCCTTATCTGTCCTAATATTTTAATACCATGTGATATGATTTTTTTACTGCAACATAATTTCCCCATGAGGACAATAGACATGAACGAACAAACGAACGAATCTCTCCATCAATGTATTCTCATTTAAATGCAGTCTTCAAAAAGCAAAAGGGCAGAACGAATGGAATAAGTGAATGAAAAAAAATGAAAAAGGCTAATTATTTCAGAGAAATGAGTTGCCTGGAGACCCGGCTGATGCTGGGCTTTGTTTTTTCCCCTCTGTGCATTCGAAGTGTGAACTGATCGCACGCAGACACTTAATTTTTCATGGTCCGTCCCTAATTGCCGACTGCAGTCACTGCTGTGTGTGTGTGTGTGTGGATAATTAACTCAATTTAGTCCAAAATCAAGTGAATGCAAATATACCAGGAAACCAGATTCTGACGCGTGTCTGAGGGCGTTTCTGTGCATTAATTGCATTAATTAATCATGTAGGGCTGCAAAATTGATCGCAATTTTATCAAAATCGCAATATGAAGTAGTGCAAAATCCAAATTACGGTCTAGAAATCCTATCACACAGACAAAAGACTAACATCTTTACTTGGTACAGATGACATTATAATCATTTTAATTGTTTTATTTTAATATTTTTCTATGAAAATGTGAGAATAAGGACGCAAAAAGAATCCTCTCCAATATCGTGAATCATATCACAATGTTTTTCCTCGGTCCAAAATAAAAATACTTTTTTATATAGTATAATAGTCCCCCAATGTTTTTGTCATTTTTCTTTTGTGCTTTTTTGACCTTTTTGTTATGTTTCCTCCACTGTTTTAAAACTTTTTCCGTAATTTTTGTCACTTTTTTCAACTTTCATTAATCGTTTTTTTCTCAAATGCTATAAAATTTAATAAAAACACCAGAATTCAAAGAAAGTAGTAAACTGATCCTTTACTTTACTTGTAAAGAGCGTCGTTTTTGGGACATTTTAGTTGATAAAAACCCAAATTTCTGATATAGAAACTGTTTGAAAATGGGTTGAATTTGACCCGAGGACAACAGGAGGGTTAAGACAATGTCCACGGTGTCTCTAAGCTCAGAAAGTCTCCTCTGTGTCTTTAGCTGCAGACTGTTGGACGTCCCGCTGTTGGAATCATTTCCAGAGAAATACAGACACACTTTACACGGTTTAGCTGTGTTAACCGTGTTTAAGCTAGCTTAGATCTATCGAAAGATCTGAAAATCGTGCAAAGACGGTCGTTAAGTAGACACGAAAGGCAGCACTAGATTGGCTTAATTAGAGTGAAGAAGAGTCCAACGAGACGAAAGGTAACGAAAATAGAGTAGTGACGTCGTGAAGGGTAGTGACACTGAGGGTGATCATGAAAGGTGGCACTAACATGGACTAATTAGTGTGGGTTAGGGGGTTAGGGTTTTTCATCCATCCATCTTCATCAGCTTATCTGGTATCGGGTCTCGGGGGCAGCAGCTCCAGCAGGGGACCCCAAACTTCCCTTTCCCGAGCCACATCAACCAGCTCCGACTGGAGGATCCGGAGGCGTTCCCAGGCCAGGTTGGAGATATAATCTCTCCACCTAGTCCTGGGTCTTCCCCGAGGCCTCCTCCCAGCTGGACATGCCTGGACCACCTCCCTAGGGAGGCCCCCAGGAGGCATCCTCACCAGACCCCCCGAACCACCTCAACTGGCTCCTTTCAACGTCAAGGAGCAGCGGCTCTACTCCGAGCTCCTCTCGGAGGACTGAGCTTCTCACCCGATCTCTAAGGGAGACCCAGCCCCCGAGGAAACCCATTTTGGCCGCTTGTACCCTGGATCTGGTTCTTTCGGGTCCTGATCCAGCCTTCATGACCATCGGTGAGGGTAGGAACGAAAATTGCCCGGTAGATCGAAAGCTTTGCCTTCTGGCTCAGCCAGAAGGTTAGGGTTTTATCTGTCTTAATGTTTTTTATTTTTAACTGTTTCTACTTGTGTTTTATCTGTTGTTTTTTTGTTTTTGTTTTAACTGATTTTGTGTAAAGCACTTTGAATTGCCCTGTTGCTGAAATAAAGCTGCCTTGCCTTGCAGCACTTACTGTTAAAAAAATAAGTTAACCGTGTTTAAGCTAGCTACTAGCTAACAGTAAGCTAAAGTTACCTGCTGCCAAGTCTAATGTTAACTAGCATCACGAGTGATGCTTCTGTTGCGTGTAATGTCCGTTTCGAAGCACCAGAGAGAAGCGGAGGTGGCACTGAAACGAGCCGCAAGGAATCTGGGTTGTCATTCGGTCCGGTAGAGACCGTCGGTTAGGAACCCAACCCTACATGTAGAGGCAGGAGGTAATTAGCTGAATACAGCTCATCTGACCCATGTGACTTCTTCCCATTAGCTGCAAAGTAGTGGAACATCTGCAGGGCTGGAAATGGAGTAAGGCTGATATTTTCATACACGCACATACTCAGAGAGAGAAAACACTTAGGTCAATCCATCCAAAGCTCTACGTTTCCACGCTTGGCTTGGAAGGCTGGAAGCCTGTCGCTGCTGATGAGGTAGGAGGTGAAATCCAAAGTGTGAAGCAAAGAAGAGAAGATGGAGAAACATGAAGGTAGAAAAGGAGAAAACAAGTTTGTGCAAGTGAGTGATGGAGAAAATGAAAAGCAGGGTGCCCAGAAGTTCAGTTGGTAGAGCCGGCGCCCATATATAGAGGTTCACTCCTCCTACAGCGGTCTTCAGCTGTCCTGTCAATATATATATATATATATATATATATATATATATATATATATATATATATATATATATATATATATATATATATATATATATATATATATATATTCTGCTAGAGCACGAAAAGAGATTTAATGAAGATCTGCCTGCAGATATGCAGAGGTGACCACTAGTAATGACAGGTTCGGCGGCGGCTGGCGGTTGACACAAGGGCCCCTGGACTGTCGAATACCCCCCACACACACACACACACACGTTTTCACCCAATTAAAGTCGTCCACGGTGAGGAAAGATTGTAAAGGTTACGGCGATGATAGATGAGGACAGCGGGCAGCAGATAGAGCCCAGGGGCTACACAGTCAACAGCACATGAGCTTCATTCTGCAAAATAGGAGTGTAAATCCCCCCCCCCCAAAACGCCTGCTGGGGTGTATAAAGAGCTTTTATTATGCGAGACCACTTGCATGCATCAATTATTATTAGACTATTTAAGTCTGGTATTTAAGAACCTACATTAGGAGTAAGATCATAAAAAGCTGATGCAACTTTAGTGAGTTAATGCACTGACAAAAGTTTCAAAGTGGAAGTAATTTGCAGTTTAACCCTCGTGTTGTCCTCACCTTCGGGACCCTCTCGGGTCCCTCGGGACAAACTGACCCAGGACTTATTTGGGGTTTTAACCCTCGTGTTGTCCTCACCTTCGGGACCCTCTCGTGTCCCTCGGGACAAACTGACCCGGGACTTATTTGGGGTTTTAACCCTCGTGTTGTCCTCACCTTCGGGACCCTCTCGGGTCCCTCGGGACAAACTGACCCAGGACTTATTTGGGGTTTTAACCCTCGTGTTGTCCTCACCTTCGGGACCCTCTCGGGTCCCTCGGGACAAACTGACCCAGGACTTATTTGGGGTTTTAACCCTCGTGTTGTCCTCACCTTCGGGACCCTCTCGGGTCCCTCGGGACAAACTGACCCAGGACTTATTTGGGGTTTTAACCCTCGTGTTGTCCTCACCTTCGGGACCCTCTCGGGTCCCTCGGGACAAACTGACCCAGGACTTATTTGGGGTCTTAACCCTCGTGTTGTCCTCACCTTCGGGACCCTCTCGTGTCCCTCGGGACAAACTGACCCGGGACTTATTTGGGGTTTTAACCCTCGTGTTGTCCTCACCTTCGGGACCCTCTCGTGTCCCTCGGGACAAACTGACCCAGGACTTATTTGGGGTTTTAACCCTCGTGTTGTCCTCACCTTCGGGACCCTCTCGTGTCCCTCGGGACAAACTGACACGGGACTTATTTGGGGTTTTAAAAACAATTCTGAAATACAATTTTTCTTCATAATCTATTAACAAATATTGTCTTTATCTCCATTTCCAACAGCTGAGATAACCCTCGTGTTGTCTTCCCTTTTTTCCTCCTTATCTCAACGTTTTTGTTGCTTTTTACAAAGTTTTTTTTATGAAGTTTTTGTATTTTTTTGGTATTTTTGATTTTCTTTCATCGATTTTGCCGCCTTCGCCAACATTTTTCACCCTTTATTTCAACTTCCTTTATTTTGGATATAAAAAACAACTTTGAAGACAACATGAGGGATAACATATGTTTAGGGAATGCAATCAGTCTCTACTAGCACACAATTAAAGATGGAAGTGTATTATATAACTTTTGAGAGAGAATGATTGACACAGTTAGAACTTTCCCATTAACTTACCAGCTAATGCTAGCGGTAGCTAGCTAGCTAGCTTGTTGACATTTTTCATAACAAATCTAGTTGTAGTCGTGCAACGTGTGACCCTGCAAGGTCGCCACTCTTTCGTTAGATGTGACATGGTGTCAGACTTCAGTCATTTCAGAGTCTGTGTAAACTTCCTAACAGCTTGAAATATGCACAAAGAAATATTAAAATATGTGTGCATCAATTCTCAGTGATGTGATTGTTTCTTTCCCTTCCTCTGACAGAGCAGACAGCAGGTACACAAGGCCAGACAGGGCTGTTCCCTTCGCCTCCTCGACCCCCCCCCCACAACCCCATGTGAGTTTTATATTACACTCTGGCTTGATTTATTTATTCTGTCCATCACGGCCGCTGCTCTTTTCTGCCCTCCATCCCCTTCGCTCTGCATAATACTTTCCATCTCATCACTGGATGCTCCGCTGGACGTGTCGAGCCTCTCATCTGCTGTGAGATGTGAAATGGGAAGTGAGACCTGTGATGTCTCCCGGCTTCCTCGCCTGCCCTTCACTTTTAACAAAACAAGCGCCGGCTCGCATTCAGCAGCACATTTCCACGGCAGCATTGCTGCCTCATTGCTGAGTCTGACAAGCAACTGGGACTGCAGCTACTTATTTAACCCTCATGCTGTCTGCGGGTCAAATCTGACCCGTTTTTAAAGTTTTTTTATAATATCTGAAACAAAAGGAAGTCAAAATAACATCAAAAATGTTGGGGAAATAGGTGATTAGCCCCTAAGGTATGCAAAATTCTTTACACTCACATCTTTTGTTACTGTCTTAGAACTACACTTATGTTAACAAGTAAAAAGCGACATTCTCTTCTTCCATTTCTCATCACCTCATCACTGGGTGCTAGATATGACTGAGACACCACAATAATAATAATAATAATAATAATAATAAGACTCAGACACCACAATAATAATAATAATAATAATAATAATAATAATAATAAGACTCAGACACCACAATAATAATAATAATAATAAGACTCTGAGACACCACAATAATAATAATAATAATAATAATGATAATAATAATAATAAGACTGAGACACCACAATAATAATAATAATAAGACTCAGAGACACCACTATAATAATAATAATAATAATAATAATAATCAGAGACACCACTATAATAATAATAATAATAATAATAATAATAATAATAATCAGAGACACCACTATAATAATAATAATAATAATAATAATAAGACTCTGAGACACCACTATAATAATAATAATAATAATAATAAGACTGAGACACCACAATACTGCACTAAGTGAAACCTGCACAACTAGTCTATTTACATATTATCATACTATTTAAGCAGTTGCACATTCTTGTATATATTCAAATATTTGTTCTTGTATTTTATTCCTATTAATATTATTATTATTTTGTGTATATTGTATCCTAGTATTTAATTTATGTTCTGTGCGACTGATCTTGCAGCTGCAACACTGTAATTTTCCATTTTATTTGGATCAATAAAATCTATCCATCCATCCATCCATCCGTCTATCCATCCATTATCCATCTATCCATCCATCCATCCGTCTATCTACCCATCTATCTATCTATCTATCTATCTATCTATCTATCTATCTATCTATCTATCTATCTATCTATCTATCTATCTATCTCCCCCTGTTGAACAAAAGTTGCTGTAATGTTGACTTGTAGACACATGAATGGTGAAGGAAGATTGATTCAACGTAGTGAGTTATACAGAGTGCCTTGTAAAAAACAAATTAATCCAAATTTTATTATTATTACTCCTATTATTTGGGGGGGGGGGGAGAAACACACACACACACATTATAGGGTAGTTTCAGACCCCCTAAAATAGGCCCACCGATATCCATGGCTGCATCTTCCGATAATTTTCTTGATTAATCGATTAGTTGTTGAGCCTCTAAAATGGGGGAAAATGACAATGAGTGTTTCCCAATGTCCCAGGTTGACGTCTTTAAATGTCTCGTTTTGTCCCCAACTCAAAGATATTCAGTTTATTGTCCCAGACGACAGAAGAAACCAGAACATATTCACATTTAAGAAGCTGGAATCAGAGAAGTTTGACTTTTTTTCCTTTCATAAAAATGACTCAAACCTATGACCAAAATAGTTTGCAGTTAATTTAAAAGTTGACTTATCGATTAGTCGAGTCGTCTTTGCAGCGCTACGTCAAAACCCCTTTTTTTGTCCCATGTGACGAAAAGAGAGCTGAGCCAGAAGGCAAAGCTCTCGATCTACCGGGCAGTGTTCGTTCCTACCCTCACCTATGGTCATGAAGGCTGGGTCAGGACCGAAAGAACCAGGTCCAGGGTACAAGCGGCCGAAATGGGTTTCCTCAGGAGGGGGGCTGGGTCCCCTTTAGAGATCTAGTGAGAAGCTCAGTCATCCGAGAGGAGCTCGGAGTAGAGCCGCTGCTCCTTCACGTCGAAAGGAGCCAGTTGAGGTGATTTGGGAATCTGGTGAGGATGCCTCCTGGGGGCCTCCCTAGGGAGGTGGTCCAGGCACATCCAGCTGGGAGGAGGCCTCGGGGAAGACCCAGGACTAGGTGGAGGGACGTCCAGCTGGGAGGAGGCCTCGGGGAAGACCCAGGACTAGGTGGAGGGACGTCCAGCTGGGAGGAGGCCTCGGGGAAGACCCAGGACTAGGTGGAGAGATTATATCTTCAACCTGGCCTGGGAACGCCTCGGGATCCCCCAGTCGGAGCTAGTTGATGTGGCCCGGGAAAGGGAAGTTTGGGGTCCTCTACTGGAGCTGCTTCCCCCGCGACCCGACACCGGATAAGCGGTCGAAGATGGATGGATGGATGTCCAAGTTCAAACCAGGACGCAGCAGTGGTGTGGTGCCCCGCTGAGCGGACCCAAGTTACCAACACGCCCAGTGACTCGTTAGGCTTAAGCCTCTCCTTCTCAGCTTAAAGAGGATCAACGGATTAAAGCTGAGAGAAAGGAAGGAGGAAGAGTGAAGCGAAGACGGCTGAGTCGCAGTGGCAATGAAGAAAACGGAGTAAAACAACGGAGAGATAAAGTGAAATGAAATTGTAAAAGACGGCGGCAAAGAGAACGTTTAAAGGAGAGAAACTGAGCTGCAACACGTGCTAATATCAGGTCATATTAAATGTTAATCATCAAACTAAATGGATTGCAAGAAAAAGGGGGGAATGCAGGGAATGTCTCATCCATACGGGAAAAGTGCCTTTTGGTTTTATGGATTACTCCATTTAACACACACACACACACTAAGTCTGAGCATGAAGGATGGAAGAAGCTTATTAATGTTCATAGTAGGTTGGGTGATATGGAGAAAATGAAATATCACAATATTTTTGACCAAATAACTTGATATTGATACTGCAACGATATTGTAGTGTTGACTATTGGGACTTTCACAAAAAATTCACACAATGAGATTTTTCATAAATAATGATGATAAATAATCAGTAATGTGGATTTAATGACTAAGTGGGTAAAGACCAATAATGGAACAGCTGGAAGATAAGTTCAGAAAATGACATCACTTCACTGTAATGCAGCCTTTAAAACCAGGAAAAGACAACAATTACCATATCACGATATCTAAGATGATATCTAGTCTCATATTGCAATATCGATATAATATTGATATACTGCATGCTGTGCTGGAGAAGATATAATATGAGGAACGATTCGTACCGTTAGGCTGATCGGTGGTTCCTTCATTCACATTGTTGTAAAGTTAAGGGAGGAGGGTTTTTTTAATATGGGTGGACAGAACCAAAACTATCTCATAGACAGACAGGACTAGAGGTATCTGAGCAGATATCAAAATTCATCCGCTTATCCGGTATCGGGTCGCAGGGGAGAAGCTCCAGTAGATATGTTTTGGTAATTTCCAGCAAGGTCAAAGTTTATTTCTATATCACACTTACAAACAGTCACTACTGCCCCAAAGTGCTGTATAATTATAGATAACAACATAAGATAAAAGCATAATAAATAACCGGAAAAACGCATCTAAAACAGAATATGCCAAAAAACAATAAAAACAGACAACAGATAAAAAGCTCAAATCAATAACAAAATGTCACAGCTCAGCTTCTGTTAAAAGCAAAAAGATGAGTTTTTAAAAGTGATTTAAAACTCTCAATCGAGGAAGCTGCTCTAATGTTGAGAGGGAGAGAGTTCCAGAGCTTAGGACCTGCCACCGAGAAAGCCCTGTCCCCTCTGGGTCTCAGTCTGGTTCTGGGACCGTCTAAAACCACCTGGTCAGCAGACCCGAGTACTCTGACTGGAGTGTGCAAAATCAGCATATCAGACAAATATGATGGTGCCAGCCCGTTAAGAGATTTAAAAACAAACAATAAGATCTTAAAATGGATTCTAAAAAGTTAGCCTAAAGAAACCAGCAGAAAGCTGCTACCAGCCAGGCTAAAGCTAATATGGTTAGCCTAAAGAAACAAGCAGAAAGCTGCTACCAGCCAGGCTAAAGCTAATATAGTTAGCCTAAAGCTGCTACCAGCCAGGCTAAAGCTAATATAGTTAGCCTAAAGAAACAAGCAGAAAGCTGCTACCAGCCAGGCTAAAGCTAATATGGTTAGCCTAAAGAAACAAGCAGAAAGCTGCTACCAGCCAGGCTAAAGCTAATATAGTTAGCCTAAAGCTGCTACCAGCCAGGCTAAAGCTAATATAGTTAGCCTAAAGAAACAAGCAGAAAGCTGCTACCAGCCAGGCTAAAGCTAATATGGTTAGCCTAAAGAAACAAGCAGAAAGCTGCTACCAGCCAGGCTAAAGCTAATATAGTTAGCCTAAAGCTGCTACCAGCCAGGCTAAAGCTAATATAGTTAGCCTAAAGAAACAAGCAGAAAGCTGCTACCAGCCAGGCTAAAGCTAATATAGTTAGCCTAAAGGAACTAGCAGAAAACAAATGAATACAATGGTGTCATGCTAGTCAACCAGCGTATTTCTACCTAATTTCCCTACAAAACCACTGAAGAAGAGCAACGTTAGTCACATTAGAAAAGATCCTTTTTCATTTTTATCTTCTATATGGATGCACTCCCTTACAAAATCACCGCAGAAGTCGAGAATGTTTCATTATCTCCAAATAGAACGATTTATGTCATCTTTTAAAAATTACTTTTTCCATTTTCATATCGCAATATATATCGCAGGGGAAAAATATCGCAATGGCAGATTTTTCCAATATCGTGCACGCCTAGAAGAAGAAAAAAATAAATCCATCAAATCTAAAGTGGAAGTGACAAATCTGAAAGATCAAGCAGCCCTGAGCAGAAACTGAGTGTGTGTGTGTGTATATATATATATATACATATATATATATATATATACAGTGCACTGTACAGTGTGTGTGTGTGTGTGTGTGTGTGTGTGTGTGTGTGTGCGCATTGGAAGGAGAAGTGCTCTGCTGTGTCTCTCACCATTTGAAGTAAGAATAGTACAAGAACACAGTATCCTCCTTTAGCTATGAATCACGCCATGACAAGGACAACTGACAGCCTGCAGCAAGGTGTGTGTGTGTGTGTGTGTGTGTGTGTGTGTGTGTGTGTGTGTGTGTGTGTGTGTGTGTGTCGTTTCAAGTGAATGTGAAAATAAGCAGGACAGACATCGTGCAGATATGGGAGGAGAGATAAGCTGTTTAAAACACACACACACAAACGCGCGCACACACACACACACACACACACACACACACACACACACACACACACACACACACACACACACACACACACACACACACACACACACACACACACTGTTGTCTTTCTGTTCAGCATCTCCTCTGAGAGAGTCCAACCTTCAGCATGAGTCATCACACAGCGCTGCCCTAAAAACACTTCTACTCTGCTGATGTGCTTTTCACAAGAAACAACGCTGCAGTCAGAGAGCGAAACACCGTGTTTCCGGGTTTTATTTGGCCCGTTCGCTCCAGTTTCAACACCAGCACACAACTGTATTTTTTGCCAAGTGAGAAAGTCTTTCTGCTTTCTTTTATTAATCAAATCAAAGTAATTTTTCGTTCACAAAGCAAGGCCAGAAACGAGTCTGTGGTGTCAAATGAAAGCAGTAGCTCAACAAACTTGTAAAAACTCACGTCGCAACCCAGCGAGAACTTCCAGGACTCCACTGGCTCCTAAAAGAAGTCGGTTTCTATAGAAGTCTCTAAGAAAAGGAGTCCACTTCTCACTTGATTTATTACCTCAGTACACATTTCCACGATGAGTTCATGGTCTCAATCGCTAGTTTCAAGTCTTCTTCAACAGCATTTTGGTCATTTCTCTCAACGCGAGCTTTCACTTTGTTCAGCGTTCTGCTAACCAAGCTAGCTAGCTTACGGTAAAGTCTCAGTCCACCGTGATGCGTCTCAGTCCATCGTGATGCGTCTCAGTCCACCGTGATGCGTCTCAGTCCACCGTGTTGCGTCTCAGTCCATCGTGATACGTCTCAGTCCAGCGTGATACGTCTCAGTCCATCGTGATGCGTCTCAGTCCAGCGTGATACGTCTCAGTCCAGCGTGATGCGTCTCAGTCCACCGTGATGCGTCTCAGTCCACCGTGATGCGTCTCAGTCCACCGTGATGCGTCTCAGTCCACTGTGATGCGTCTCAGTCTCAGCGTGATGCGTCTCAGTCTCAGCGTGATGCGTCTCAGTCCATTGTGATGCGTCTCAGTCCACCGTGATGCGTCTCAGTCCACCGTGATGCGTCTCAGTCCACCGTGTTGCGTCTCAGTCCACCGTGATGCGTCTCAGTCCACCGTGTTGCGTCTCAGTCCCAGCGTGATGCGTCTCAGTCCACCGTGTTGCGTCTCAGTCCACCGTGTTGCGTCTCAGTCCACCGTGATACGTCTCAGTCCACCGTGTTGCGTCTCAGTCCACCGTGTTGCGTCTCAGTCCACCGTGTTGCGTCTCAGTCCACCGTGATGCGTCTCAGTCCACCGTGATGCGTCTCAGTCCACCGTGATGCGTCTCAGTCCACCGTGTGGGAAAACAAGCCGTTTCTCCGCCATTATCTCCATCAGTCACGGCAGAGGAGACTCGGTGGGAGAGCAGCAATTATTCAACGTGTTCTCATGTATATTTAAGTAGCAGCTGCGTCAGCCAGCGCCCCCCCCCCCCACCCAACACACCATGATGGAAGATGAGGTCACTGAGGCCGGACGTCTGCAGACAGCAGGTGGACTTGACAACGAAGCGCCTGCACGCTGTCTCAACACTGCTGAGTTGGTTCCAGGCTTTATTTGGCAACCTTTGTGTGTGTTGATGAACATCTTGCAAAGATGTCCTGTGTTTCTGATAAGAAGTAGATGAGTACCAATTACATAAGACACAAATGGCTAGTGAATGTTCAATTTTAATTAGCCACTCAATAGATTACAACTATGTTTGCGGCTGGTGAGGGAAGCAAATCAACCAGCCACTTGCATTTGGAGTAGAAGCAGTAGATGGTGCTAATCTTGAACCCTGGGTATAACGTATCCATACAACAAATACACGAGTTCCATAGCAACAAAAAAACTGAATACAAAAACTACAAAAAACATACATTTTCACACAAAGATCCCAAACCTCTTCAAACTATTTACTCTAAGTAAAGCTGACTTTCTCCTGCGAAATATTGACAAATACTAAAGAATAATGACAAAGAAAAACATTACTGGACACTGGTTGCACCCTGACCCTCCGACAGCTTAAGAATGGGAAGATGCAATCGATACCTAATGGAAAAAAATCAACTTCTCACTTAATTTACAAATGGATAAATTCACTAGGATATGGAAAAAATGGGTCTCCCTCATAAAAAACAACAAACAAATACAGAATAATTGATTAAATATTCCCACACCAATCCAACAGAACATACGGTAGATGCTGCATTATTTTTGCTAGCAGGAAACAAGAAAAGATTATAAATAAATACCATAAAAACATATTTAGAAATATATCAGTACCTTTAAATGGTCCTGTGTGATAAACTTTGGGAAGGTGGTCAGATTACATGACTCATTTTGATAATCTCATATGGTATTTAAAGTTAAAAACCATATTTCGCAAAACAATTTTCACAACCAGAGCCTGAAGTTAAGTTATTTTGCCTCATAAAAAGTGAAAAACAAGAATTTCTGTGTCTCTATGATCCTATCCTGTGTGTGTGTGTGTGTGTGTGTGTGTGGTGTGGGTGTGTGTGTGTGTGTGTGTGTGTGTGTGTGTGGCATAATTTCCTATCTTGTGCTGGGACACACATTCATACGGTTTGATAAAGGACTTATTGGGCTTTAACTTATCATTGCACCATCAATAATGGAGCTGCCCTCAATTTAGGTCGTCCTGTTCATCTCATCTGCGGTTTTTCCTGCATCCACTGTGGATGATTGTGTGTGTTTATGTGTGTGTGTGTGCGTCAGTCACGGGGGGGGGGCGGAACTGAGCAGCAGCAGCCTGGTTGTTGTGTTTTCTATTTAGTATTTAAATGTTTTTGTATTTTAATTTGTTGTACTGTATCAGATTTTATTGTGAAACACTTTGTGATTTTTATCTACTTACTTACGACTTACATAAAAACAGCTTTAGTTGAAATCAGCTGGTGCTTTATTTATAAAGCACATTTAAAACAACCAGGTTGACCAAAGTGCTGGACATTACCATCATGATAGATAGATAGATATATATATATATATATATATATATATATATATATATATATATATGAAGTGGACTTTCTGGGAGTGAATTTCAGAGGGTGAACAGATAAATTTCGACGCCTGAATCTGGTTGTGTTCTTCTGGTTTCAAACGGTTTGTGCCCCCCCCCCCCTGCCCCCGCAGAGCCTCACTGGTATGAAGTGATGTGCCTGAACACGAGTCGCAACACTACAGCAGCACTCCACTTTCATCTCCAGCCCCGTGTTCCCTTTCCTGCAGTCTTTCATTTCTTTTTCCCTTTCAAAACAAATGCTAATAATATGCTAATCTGGGTGTGAATGAAGTTGCTGGAGCTGTGAAATCAAGACGAGAGCTCTCAAAGACACTCTGGGCAAAATAAATAATAAAAATAATAAAAATAGGATCATTTGCTTTTATTTTTAAAGAACTGTTTGTCCATACACTGTCCAGGTGCTGAGTACTCAGAGAGAGAGAGAGAGAGAGAGAGAGGGAGGGAGAGAGAGAGAGGGAGAGAGAGAAAGAGGGAGAGAAAGAGAGGGAGAGAGGGGGAGAGCGAGGGAGAAAGAGAGAGAGAGAGAGAAAGAGAGAAAGAGGGAGAAAGAGAGGGAGAGAGAGAGAAAGAGAGAGACAGAGAAAGAGAAAAAGAGAAAGAGAGAAAAAGAGAGAGAGAGAGAGGGAGAGAGAGAGAGAGAGAGAGAGAGAGAGAGCGAGAGAGAGAGAGAAAGAGAGAGAGAGAGAGAGAGAAAGAGAGGGAGAGAGAAAGAAAGAGGGAGAGAGAGAAAGAGGGAGAGAGAGAGAGAGAGAAAGAAAGAAAGAGGGAGAGAGAGAAAGAGGGAGAAAGAGAGGGAGAGAAAGAGGGAGAGAGGGAGAGCGAGAGCGAGAGAGAGAGAGAGAAAGAGGGAGAGAGAGAGAGAGAGAGAGACAGAGAGAAAGAGGGAGAGAGAAACAAACACAAACAGTACTTGAAGGGGTTACCAGGCAATGCTTGGTTGTTAGTCTTGGAACACACACACACACACACACACACACACACACACACACACACACACACAGACTTAAAGTGTGTCAGAGAGAGAAAACGAGCAGACCCTCGTCCATTAGTCAAGAGGTAAACACCATCTGGACGTCCAAAAACACACAAACACACTCCATTCATTTAACTTCATACCACAGACACACACCCAGGGACACACTAACAACACAGGTGCTAACAACACAAACAGGGACGGAGAGTGAGACCCTGAGGGAGGACGTTTTCAGCCCATTAACATCCTGGGTGGCAACGCACAACTCTTAAATCCACAGCACAGAGGGGAAATACATCGTTTAACACTCCTCCTCTTCCTGCATTACAGAGACTTTATAGGCGATGTCATGTCAATACAAGCAGAGACGACCGATAAAGGACGCTTAAGAACGATACTAACACGAACATTTGGTTATTTAAAAATATGTTTTATTGTCTCTGGTGGACAGACTATGCAACGCCATTACTAACAGGGACGTTGTAGAGCGTCCTCTGGTGGACAGACTATGCAACACCATCACTAACGGGGACGTTGTGGAGCGTCCTCTGGTGGACAGACTATGCAACGCCATCACTAACAGGGACGTTGTAGAGCGTCCTCTGGTGGACAGACTATGCAACGCCATCACTAACAGGGACGTTGTAGAGCGTCCTCTGGTGGACAGACTATGCAACGCCATCACTAACAGGGACGTTGTAGAGCGTCCTCTGGTGGACAGACTATGCAACGCCATCACTAACGAGACGTTGTAGAGCGTCCTCTGGTAGACAGACTATGCAACGCCATCACTAACAGGGACGTTGTAGAGCGTCCTCTGGTGGACAGACTATGCAACGCCATCACTAACAGGGACGTTGTAGAGCGTCCTCTGGTGGACAGACTCATAACATGGTTGACCGTCCGTTTTTTCTTAAATGTTTATTTATCAGAATCATTTGTCATTATAAATGATTATTATTTTTTTTAATCGGCCATTATAAATGCAGATACCGATAGATCGGGAAGTGTCTAATATCGGCCAATAACATCGGCCTGCCGATATATCGGTCGGACTCTAACTAAAAGCCAGGTGACTTTATTTTAAAAAGATCGGCAAAAAATAAGTACAAATAAGTTTGAAAATGCTAAGAAAATTAAGGTGAAAATACAGACGTGATAGAAATCCCTCTCCACAAAATCCAGTACTTTATTTCATCAAATATGACACAGGCGGTGAGAAGAAAAGAGGGCCTCAGGTGGTCTTCCTAAATCCTAATGCAAGTCAATTCAAGGCATAATATGGAGCTCTAAGCTCGGTAATATTAAAAACTCCGACAGCCGTGACCCTGAGGAACGCCACTGGCCTGAAATATGGCGTGCATGACCCGCTGTGTACTTGTGAAAGGGAGAGAAAACAGTGCACAGGAGAGCGTCTGCCAAGCAAGGAAGGAGGAGAACATTAATAAACCTGCCCTTGAGAAAATATAATAACCTGTGATTATTTGCTCAACTAGAATAACTCTGCAGATCACATTTGCCGTTTTGAATCCATGCAACAATTTCCTGGAGTCAGAGAGTCACACGGAGGGAAGGGAAGGCTCAACGTGAAGCCGAGCCCAACGAGCCAAAATATACGACAAAATATACGACAAAATATACGACAAAATATACGACAAAATATACGACAAAATATACAACGGGTACATTTCATTTTAGCTTCATGGATTTCTGTCCTACTAACTAAAAGGTGGTCTTCAAACCAGCCCGACCACAGAGATGATGGAAAATATGTGTTTTTTTATCCCTGGGGGTGTATACTTATGCCCCCTGTATTTTAACATAGGGGGGTGTATACTTATGCCCCTGTATTTTAACATAGGGGGGTGTATACTTATGCCCCTGTATTTTAACATAGGGGGTGTATACTTATGCCCCTGTATTTTAACATAGGGGGTGTATACTTATGCCCCTGTATTTTAACATAGGGGGTGTATACTTATGCCCCCTGTATTTTAACATAGGGGGTGTATACTTATGCCCCTGTATTTTAACATAGGGGGTGTATACTTATGCCCCTGTATTTTAACATAGGGGGTGTATACTTATGCCCCCTGTATTTTAACATAGGGGGTGTATACTTATGCCCCTGTATTTTAACATAGGGGGTGTATACTTATGCCCCTGTATTTTAACATAGGGGGGTGTATATTTATGCCCCTGTATTTTAACATAGGGGGTGTATACTTATGCCCCTGTATTTTAACATAGGGGGGTGTATACTTATGCCCCTGTATTTTAACATAGGGGGTGTATACTTATGCCCTGTATTTTAACATAGGGGTGTATACTTATGCCCCTGTATTTTAACATAGGGGGTGTATACTTATGCCTGTATTTTAACATAGGGGTGTATACTTATGCCCTGTATTTTAACATAGGGGTGTATACTTATGCCCCTGTATTTTAACATAGGGTGTATACTTATGCCCCCTGTATTTTAACATAGGGGGTGTATACTTATGCCCCCTGTATTTTAACATAGGGGGTGTATACTTATGCCCCTGTATTTTAACATAGGGGGGTGTATACTTATGCCCCCTGTATTTTAACATAGGGGGTGTATACTTATGCCCCCTGTATTTTAACATAGGGGGTGTATACTTATGCCCCCTGTATTTTAACATAGGGGTGTATACTTATGCCCCTGTATTTTAACATAGGGGGTGTATACTTATGCCCCTGTATTTTAACATAGGGGGTGTATACTTATGCCCTGTATTTTAACATAGGGGTGTATACTTATGCCCCTGTATTTTAACATAGGGGGTGTATACTTATGCCCCCTGTATTTTAACATAGGGGGTGTATACTTATGCCCCTGTATTTTAACATAGGGGGTGTATACTTATGCCCCTGTATTTTAACATAGGGGGTGTATACTTATGCCCCTGTATTTTAACATAGGGGGTGTATACTTATGCCCCTGTATTTTAACATAGGGGTGTATACTTATGCCCCTGTATTTTAACATAGGGGGTGTATATGCCCCTGTATTTTAACATAGGGGGGTGTATACTTATGCCCCTGTATTTTAACATAGGGGTGTATACTTATGCCCCCTGTATTTTAACATAGGGGGGTGTATACTTATGCCCCTGTATTTTAACATAGGGGGTGTATACTTATGGCCCCTGTATTTTAACATAGGGGGGTGTATACTTATGGCCCTGTATTTTAACATAGGGGGTGTATACTTACCCCCTGTATTTTAACATAGGGGTGTGTATACTTATGCCCCTGTATTTTAACATAAGGGGTGTATACTTATGCCCCTGTATTTTAACATAGGGGGTGTATACTTATGGCCCCTGTATTTTAACATAGGGGGGTGTATACTTATGCCCCCTGTATTTTAACATAGGGGGGTGTATACTTATGCCCCCTGTATTTTAACATTGTTTTGAATCAAGGCATTAAGATCAATTTCCAAAAGATGTCTTTTTATTCCTCTTTTTAATCAACTTTAGCCTGGGGGGGTAAACTTTCTCAAGCCACTGTACACGCACAGTACAGTACACACAGTCGCCATAGCATACAACAGGTATTGGTGATGTTCTTCACATAAAACACTGATGCCATCTGCTGGCTTCCTGCTGCAGGTTGTGTTCAACCAGGGTTCACTGTCGAGTATCAGAGGATTGGGTTCTACTCCCATCCTAAAACCTGATCCTCTATAAATCAGTTTTCAGCTTTACTATTGCCATATGTGTTATTATATATAATATATTTTTCATGTAATATGATGCACATTTTGATGTGTGACTGCACATATTACAGTGAAAAGTTCAATGTTCTTGTTTTAGTTCAATGAATGCAACATCTTTCCAAAAGTCAATGAGTAATCGTGTTGATTAATCCTCATTTCAATACTGAGCAAAAACAACTGACTATGATGCCCTAAGGTGACTGAAAGGTAAAACCTTACAGCAGGCCACATTCCTGTAGTAATCCCCTCTTCTGCAGGGAGGTCAGAGTCAAACTTACACACACACACACACACACACACACACACACACACACACACACACACACACACACACACACACACACACACACACACACACACACACACACACACACACACACACACACACACACACACACACACACACACACACACACACACACACACACCAATGAATCTAGACTAGAGGCATATTACAAGCGAGCAAACAACAAAAGTCCCCTTTCTGTTCCATTTCTTCCTCCCAGCACTAAGCAAGTGTTTCTGCAGATGTTGTGTGTGTGTGTGTGTGTGTGTGTGTGTGTCTCCATCTGCACGTGTGTGTATGTGCATGCGTGTCCATGTGTTTGTGTGTGTGTGCGTGTCATGTGTTTGTGTGTGTGCGTTTGTATATATATGTATATATGTATGTGTGCGTGTGCGTTTATGCTGTGTGTGTGTGTGTGTGTGTGTGTGTGTGTGTGTGTGTGTGTGTGTGCGTGTTGCAGTAAAAGACTGAGTCATCCCCTGTCGGCCTCCCTGCAGTCAGCTGGCAGAGATCCAGTCCAACAGATCCATGCAGAACCAGCCTGACTCACTGTGAGTCTGCAGATATCAGACATCCTGAATGACAACGTGGAAGACTTTTTACGAGATCAAAACATATAAGACTGATTTTGAAAACATGCTATAGATTTTTAGTGGTATTCTGCTTCTCTCCACTGATAAAATCATGGGTAAATGTATTCTGGTCTTGCTTGTCTTGAACACATTTTCATGGATATAACTTCAAGACTTTTCAAGGACCCATAATACATTTCCACGACCATTCACAACATTACGAATGCGGATCAAAACAGCAACCACACCCAAATCAAACGTGATTTCAGCTAGCCGACATCCATGGAGAGCTAGAACGGAACAAAATGAGGAATAAGGACGTGATTGTACACAAAATGTCAGCGTGCGTTAGAGATCGTTATATCAACAGCTGCAGAAAATATTACATGGACGTTATCCACGGACCATTACTGTAACAATTAATTTCATTAAACACAACAAAGGAGTTTTTCACCACTTTTAAAACTTTCAAGGATTTCACCAATGTGTGTGTGTGTGTGTGTGTGTGTGTGTGTGTGTGTGTGTGTGTGTGTGTGTGTGTGTGTGTGTGTGTCTTACCAGTCCAGTGGTGACGGCGCAGACTGTCCCAGGTTTGACTCCTCATACGGACCAGGTTGTTCCATCTCCTCCTCCTCCTCCTGCAGAGATCCACCGGGGAGGCAGGGCCCTCCATAACCTCCAGAGGCCCCTGCCAGGTCAGCTGACTCACGCCCCCATGCAGACTGCTGGACAGGGCAGCAACTGCTGTGAAAGGAAAAAGGCTCAAACCCATTGATCTCGCGATAATTGGTGGATCACATATCACTAAAAACAGAAGTCACGTGTTTGTGTCTGAACAGCAGCGGACCAAAAGGTGCAGATCACGTTTTGTCATATTCGATATTTTTTTAATTTCTTGGGCATTCCAGGCCGCCATTTTTATAGACAGCTGAAGACATGAAGGAGAGAGGAAAATGAGATGCAGCAAAGGGCCGCAGGCCGAAGTATCTATTGTATCTGTCTATATGTCCATCTATCTATTGTATCCATCCATCCATCCATTGTATCTATCTGTCGTATCTATCTGTCGTATCCATCCATCCATCCATTGTATCTATCTGTCGTATCCATCCATCCATCCATCCATCCATCCATCTATCTATCTATCGTATCCATCCATCTATCTATCTATCTATCGTATCCATCTATCTATTGTATCCATCCATCCATCCATCTATCGTATCCATCCATCCATCCATCCATCCATTGTATCTATCTGTCGTATCTATCTGTCGTATCCATCCATCTATCTATCTATCTATCTATCTATCTATCGTATCCATCTATCTATCGTATCCATCTATCCATCTATCTATCGTATCCATCTATCCATCTATCTATCGTATCCATCCATCCATCTATCGTATCCATCCATCTATCTATCGTATCCATCCATCTATCTATCGTATCCATCTATCCATCTATCTATCGTATCCATCTATCCATCTATCTATCGTATCCATCCATCCATCTATCGTATCCATCCATCTATCTATCGTATCCATCCATCTATCTATCGTATCCATCTATCCATCTATCTATCGTATCCATCTATCCATCTATCTATCGTATCCATCCATCCATCTATCGTATCCATCCATCCATCTATCGTATCCATCCATCCATCTATCGTATCCATCCATCCATCTATCGTATCCATCCATCCATCTATCGTATCCATCCATCTATCTATTGTATCCATCCATCCATCTATCCATTGTATCTATCTATCGTATCTATCTGTCGTATCCATCCATCTATCTATCCATCCATCTATCCATCCATCGTATCCATCCATCTATCTATTGTATCTATCATATCTATCGTATCTATTGTATCTATCTATCTATCTATCTATCGTATCTATCCATCTATATCGTATCTATCCATCTAGCTATCGTATCTATCCATCTATCTATTGTATCTATCTGTCTGTCTGTCTGTCTGTGTCCATCCATCTATCTAGACTAAAATCCCCTGTGGACCTGTCTGTGTCTCAGTACAGTTGAGTAGTTTATTTGTTGAGTACAGCTGAGTATTCATTTTCAGCTGTGATTCAGATATTAATGGTCCCCACCCTGAATAACCGGATGAGATTCCAACTAGCATTAATCATCCCTGATGCAGCTGTCACATATCCTAAACCCAAAAGACAGAGAAACAGAAAGAACAAACCCGTCCTTGTGAAGGACTCAAATACGAGCTGATGACCTCTGTTTGGTGAAACATGGCAGTTAGTCGTGGTTGTTCACTTCACTACAGATTATGACATGGCAGATTGGCGGCGGATTAAGAAGGCGAGAGATCACGAATCCCAGGATTAGCTCAGGTAACACCGGCCCTGTGTGAGTGGCGCTTTCCACACAGCTAAACAGCAAATGGGTCATCGGTTCAGACCGGGTAAGATCTCATTCACATCTCATGGGAAACATTATTATACAAAGAACATGTGGATGTGTTAGGGCTTAAATGACCAAAATGACATTAAAAATTCATTCTAAAAAACATAGGTTAAAAAATATTCTAATTTTATTCTATTTGTAGCATATATAACATATAACTTAATTTAATCACGTAAAACTTACTTTTATCAGTATATCTGTGCCAACAGCATCGACTGATGCCCGTCTACCGAGTGCCTGGGTCTGTCTGAGGTATCTGCCTAAAAGGAAGTGTTTCCTCTCGACACTGTGGCAATAAATGCTTGCTCTTGGGGAACATTTGAGGTCGGGAAGTTCGGTCTGGATTTGATCTTTTGTGGAGCTATCTATAAGAACCAGCTGTTCGGACCAATCAGATCATTGGGGCGGGCTTTATCGATGATGGACAGATGATCAACAGTCACGTAATCAACCACGTCAACAAAGATATCAACAGCAGGTTCATTTTAAAGAGGAACAGAACCGCCATCGAGGCGTTTGTTGATAGGAAAAATGTTTTTGCCGTCCTTCCCTGGGATTTGGCAGAAGTTCAACGTCGTCACATACTCCGTTGTTCTGATTGGTTGTAGGTCTATCCGTTGATCTGATCGGTTGTGGGTCTATCCGTTGATCTGATTGGTTGTAGATCTATCCGTTGATCTGATTGGTTGTAGGTCTATCCGTTGATCTGAGCGGTTGTAGGTCTATCCGTTGATCTGATGGTTGTAGGT
>JABXJD010000633.1:0-120000 GCA_013375575.1 Percina caprodes
GGAGATGTGAGTTTAACAGCTACTGTTAAAAACTAATGTAAACCTGTTGAAATGACAGTAACAAGGCTGAAACGTCACAAAAAGCTCAGAACAGGCCAAAACGCAAGTTTCCTGCATGTAGATGTGAATAACAGCTTCTGTTAAGAAACTAATGTAAACCTGTTGAAATGACAGTAACAAGGTTGAAACGTCACAAAAGCTCAGAACAGGCCAAAACGCATGTTTCCTGCATGGAGATGTGTGAACACAGCTTCTGTTAAGAAACTAATGTAAACCTGTTGAAATGACAGTAACAAGGTTGAAACGTCACAAAAGCTCAGAACAGGCCAAAACGCACGTTTCCTGCATGGAAATGTGTGTTTAACAGCTACTGTTAAGAAACTAATGTAAACCTGTTGAAATGACAGCAACAAGGTTGAAACGTCAAAAAAAGCTCAGAACAGGCCAAAACGCAAGTTTCCTGCATGGAGATGTGTGGTTAACAGCTACTGTTAATAAACTCATGTAAATCTGTTGAAATGACAGTAACAAAGGTTGAAACATCACAAAAAGCTCAGAACAGGCCAAAAAGCACGTTTCTGCATGGATGTGTGTTTAACAGCTACTGTTAAGAAACTAATGTAAACCTGTTGAAATGACAGTAACAAGGTTGAAACGTCACAAAAGCTCAGAACAGCCAAAACGCACGTTTCCTGCATGGAAATGTGTGAATAACAGCTTCTGTTAAAAACTAATGTAAACCTGTTGAAATGACAGTAACAAGGTTGAAACATCACAAAAAGCTCAGAACAGGCCAAAACGCAAGTTTCCTGCATGTAGATGTGTAAATAACAGCTTCTGTTAACAAACTAATGTAAATCTGTTGAAATTACAGTAACAAGGTTGAAACGTCAAAAAAAGCTCAGAACAGGCCAAAACGCAAGTTTCCTGCATGTAGATGTGTGAATAACAGCTTCTGTTAAGAAACTAATGTAAACCTTTTGAAATGACAGTAACAAGGTTGAAATATCACAAAAAGCTCAGAACAGGCCAAAACGCACGTTTCCTACATGGAAATGTGTTTTTAACAGCTACTGTTAAGAAACTAATGTAAATCTGTTGAAATTACAGTAACAAGGTTGAAACGTCAAAAAAAGCTCAGAACAGGCCAAAACGCAAGTTTCCTGCATGTAGATAACAGCTTCTGTTAAGAAACTAATGTAAACCGGTTGAAATGACAGTAAAAAGGTTGAAACATCACAAAAAGCTCAGAACAGGCCAAAACGCACGTTTCCTGCATGGAGATGTGTGGTTAACAGCTACTGTTAAGAAACTAATGTAAACCTGTTGAAATGACAGTAACAAGGTTGAAACGTCACAAACAGCTCAGAACAGGCCAAAACGCACGTTTCCTGCAAGGAGATGTGTTTATAGCAGCTTCTGTTAAGAAACTAATGTAAACCTGTTGAAATGACAGTAACAAGCTTGAAACGTCAAAAAAAGCTCAGAACAGGCCAAAACGCACGTTTCCTGCATGGAGATGTGTGACTAACAGCTTCTGTTAAGAAACTAATATAAACCTTTTGAAATGACAGTAACAAGGTTGAAACATCACAAAAAGCTCAGAACAGGACAAAACGCACATTTCCTGCATGGAGATGTGAGTTTAACAGCTACTGTTAAAAAACTAATGTAATCCTGTTGAAATGACAGTAACAAGGTTGACATATCACAAAAAGCTCAAAACAGGCTAAAACGCAAGTTTCCTGCATGTAGATGTGTGAATAACAGCTTCTGTTAAGAAACTAATGTAAACCTGTTTAAATGACAGTAACAAGGTTGAAACGTCACAAAAAGCTCAGAACAGGCCAAAACGCATGTTTCCTGCATGGACATGTGTGAACACAGCTTCTGTTAAGAAACTAATGTGAAAGTGTTGAAATGACAGTAACAAGGTTGAAACATCACAAAATGCTCAGAACAGGCCAAAACGCACGTTTCCTGCATGGAAATGTGTGTTTAACAGCTACTGTTAAGAAACTAATGTAAACCTGTTGAAATGACAGCAACAAGGTTGAAACGTCAAAAAAAGCTCAGAACAGGCCAAAACGCAAGTTTCCTGCAAGGAGATGTGTGTTTAACAGCTACTGTTAATAAACTAATGTAAACCTGTTGAAATGACAGTAACAAGGTTGAAACGTCAAAAAAAGCTCAGAACAGGCCAAAACGCACGTTTCCTGCATGGAGATGTGTGGTTAACAGCTACTGTTAATAAACTCATGTAAATCTGTTGAAATGACAGTAACAAAGGTTGAAACATCACAAAAAGCTCAGAACAGGCCAAAACGCACGTTTCCTGCATGGACATGTGTGTTTAACAGCTACTGTTAAGAAACTAATGTAAATCTGTTGAAATGACAGTAACAAGGTTGAAACATCACAAAAAGCTCAGAACAGGCCAAAACGCACGTTTCCTGCATGGAAATGTGTGAATAACAGCTTCTGTTAAGAAACTAATGTAAACCTGTTGAAATGACAGTAACAAGGTTGAAACATCACAAAAAGCTCAGAACAGGCCAAAACGCAAGTTTCCTGCATGTAGATGTGTAAATAACAGCTTCTGTTAACAAACTAATGTAAATCTGTTGAAATTACAGTAACAAGGTTGAAACGACAAAAGCTCAGAACAGGCCAAAACGCAAGTTTCCTGCATGTAGATGTGTGAATAACAGCTTCTGTTAAGAAACTAATGTAAACCGGTTGAAATGACAGTAAAAAGGTTGAAACATCACAAAAAGCTCAGAACAGGCCAAAACGCACATTTCCTGCATGGAGATGTGTGGTTAACAGCTACTGTTAAGAAACTAATGTAAACCTGTTGAAATGACAGTAACAAGGTTGAAACGTCACAAAAAGCTCAGAACAGGCCAAAACGCACGTTTCCTGCAAGGAGATGTGTGAATAGCAGCTTTTGTTAAGAAACTAATCTAAAACTGTTGAAATGAGTAACAAGCTTGAAACGTCACAAACAGCTCAGAAGAGACCAAAACGCATGTTTCCTGCATGGAGATGTGTTTATAGCAGCTTCTGTTAAGAAACTAATGTAAACCTTTTGAAATGACAGTAACAAGGTTGAAACGTCACAAACAGCTCAGAAGTACGGTGGCCGACAGAGGCAAATGCCCTGCAACTTAAGAAAACACATGCAAATAGGCAAAACACAAGCAAATTAAGAAAACAACTTCATTAATTTGACAACACATGCGCAACATTCAGCAAACGCGCTGCATATACACACAACACAACCTAATACACAAACGCGCTGCATATACACAACACAACCAAATACACAAACGCGATGCAAATAAAAACCGATGCAAACAGAAAAGCACACAAACCACGAAAACAAATGCAAGTACAAAACGCGCTGCATAAAGAATCCACAACGGAAGTGCTCCAGGCCTGTAGAGGAGCAGCTGAGCGGAACAGCTGATTTTAGATCCCACGGAACGAGAGAGAGAGAGAGAGCAAGCGAGCTGATGAGCGGTTTGTTTTGAAACGGGACCAAAAGTGAAGATAGCGACGACATAACAAGGTTAGTATTCATTTTAACATTTGGCCCTCCTCTTTTACAGTATTTTAACAGAGCAACAGGTTTACGTAGCTAGCTGCTGTGTTGAGACTGACTTCTACAATAGTTTGCTAGTGACAACATTGTGTGTCTGATCTTTCATCGCTAACGTTGGTCCGCAGTGGTGAGGATAACTAACTGCTTAACTGGGCACCTGAGTGTTTGGATTGCATTAACGTTAGTTTCCTCTTCTCTGAATCGTCTCTACATATGATAGAATAGGTGTTGATCTGCGAGGTAACTTTGCATAAGAGGAAGGTGGAGAGAGGAAAACTGGAAAAAGAAAAAGGGGGGAAAGGAGAGTAGAAAAGGTATGTAAAAATAAATGTAAATTAATCTACGTTTAAGGGGCAAAAGAGAAGCAGAGAGTAGATAAACAGAGCGAGCACAGCGAGATGAGGATGAGAGAGAAGTTGAAAAAACGGATAAAATGTGAAGATTAAGGACGAAATTAAGGAAGCAGAGAAAGGACCTTAAGACAAAATAGGAAGATGGTTAGAGAGAGGAAGAGAGCATAAGATCATTATTTTGCTCAAGGCGTAATAAATAGCAGGGAAAGGTGACAAGGAAAGAAAGAGGTGACAGAATTAAACTGAACACAGGGTAAACATCCATATACAGAAGATCAGCAGACACTTTTTACTATAAACAAAATATCCACTCTCTGATATTAACTTGTCGACCTTGCAAGCATTTGTCTTTTTGTTGTTTTTCCCCCCACAGATGTACTGTCCATATTGTGGATCTGCCTTGACAGCTTTCCTGGGTTTTGTTGTGCGTGTGGCAAAAACATCAGATTTCTAAAGATGTGGCAAACAACGTCCCTGAGGAGATGCCTA
The DNA here is from genome assembly GCA_013375575.1 of Percina caprodes. Taxonomy (NCBI): domain Eukaryota; kingdom Metazoa; phylum Chordata; class Actinopteri; order Perciformes; family Percidae; genus Percina; species Percina caprodes. The sequence continues at coordinate 4,450 of JABXJD010000633.1, forward strand.
CAACCAGTACACATGCTAATGCACAGCCTAGTGCTGGCAAATGGATTTTTAGTTGTATTACAGAAAATCAGTAGTTAGAAGACTTTTACAGAAAATTTACATTGTGTTCTTTTATTGAAATACCGTACACCTCTGCACTATGTGGCTTGTCTACTTCAATAACTAGCATATTAAATGTGTTCTAAAATGCTCTGCAGGAAATATTAATGATGAAGAAACAGAAATTAGCAAAAGGTATGCTCTTTTAACATAGTTTCTATTATAATTAAATATATCGCTCACATCTAGTGCCATTTTCCATTTCCTTTACTTTCTGCAGATTTATGTTGGAGTTATGAAGATGACAGGTGATTCCCTTAAACCTGTGAGAGGAAAGTCACTTCCCCTTGATATTCAACCTGAATGGTCATCTAATCAACTGCTGGCTGCTGTAAAGAAGCTGAAAGATTTTAACCAGGATATGGAAGATGGTTTACATGTTTTATTGTACCCTGATGCTCAGGAAGTAAGATACATCCCAGGAACAGACCCCTTTACAGTGCAGAAATACAAGGAGGAAATTGGAAAGGCCTACCAAAGAATAACAATGTACATTTCACTGTTGAAGACTTTGCAAACAGCTTTATGTTCTTCTTATTTTAACATTGTGAGTTGTTGCCACTGCTGACCCTGACAAACATAATTCAATTCAATTTCATTTATAGTATCAATTCATAACAAGCGTTATCTCAAGACACTTTACAGATAGAGCAGGTCTAGACCACACTCCATAATTTATAAGGACCCAACAGTTCTAGTAGTTTCCTCCAGAGCAAGCAACAGTGTGACAGTGGCGAGGAAAACTTCCTTTTAGGCAGAAACCTAGGACAGACCCAGACCCAGACCCAGGCTCTTGTAGGCGGTGTCTGACGACCGTTGGGGTTAGAATGAAGAGTGGCAATAACAGTCACAAAAATAGTAGTTTGTAGTAGTTCTTTGTAGTAGTTCATGACATAGCAGGGCACTGTGCAGCATTACAAGGCACAGCAGGACGTAGCAGGGCACAGCAGAGCGTAGCAGGATGAACACGGCATCGCAGGACGTGTAGCGGGACCATGGCGACAGCTGCTACCATGATTTTGGAGCCTCCTGATCCAAGGAAACATGCTAAAAAACATAAGGACTCCGGGAATGACTCCCAGAGTTAGGTTAGTAACAAGCATTTCGAGAAAAATATTAAAAAGCAACATGTTTGACAAGGACAGGAACATCATCCGGTCTACAGAGAAGATATTCAGCTGCAGTCTGCCATCTCCTCAAGACTTATCCAGAACCAGGAGTGCAGAAGATTCAGCTTTAATATTTAATTCTATGTACCAAGAACTACTACATTATTATAGAAGCTGTTAAAATGTTGAAATAAATCAGTCAAATCTAATCATGACCTCTTCATATTTTAAACTATATATGAGCTATTGTGTGTTGCTACTAATTAGTATTCAAAATAGTGTGGTGAACCCTTTTATTTTGCGTCTACTTGTGTTGTCTTGAGCTTGTGCCAAAAACTGTAAATTTTTCCACATGAGCACTTGAACAGTGCTCTGGTGTTGGCCACAGAAGGACAAAACATGGAAGTCTGAAATATTGACATTGATATGATGAATCAACTAAAAAACAAACATTACGTATAGCATACATATCATCACTAAATAAAGAGAAAGGTTACATCAGAGGAATGAAATGTCTGCTGATCTTATATCTCTCTGTATATTACTGTTTACCCTGTGTTTTGTTTAATTATTTCACCTCTCTTTCCTTGTCACCTTTCCCTGATCTTTATTTCTTCTTGAGCATATCTAATGCTCCTTCCTCTTATGCAAAGTTACCTCGCGGATCAACACATATTCTATCATATGTAGAGACGATTCAGAGAAGAGGAAACTAACGTTAATGCAATCCAAACACTCAGGTGCCCAGTTAAGCAGTTAGTTATCCTCACCACCGGACCAACGTTAGCGATGAAAGATCAGACACACAATGTTGTCACTAGCAAACTATTGTAGAAGTCAGTCTCAACACAGCAGCTAGCTACGTAAACCTGTTGCTCTGTTAAAATACTGTAAAAGAGGAGGGCCAAATGTTAAAATGAATACTAACCTTGTTATGTCGTCGCTATCTTCACTTTTGGTCCCGTTTCAAAACAAACCGCTCATCAGCTCGCTTGCTCTCTCTCTCTCTCTGCCCGTGATCTAAAATCAGCTGTTCCGCTCAGCTGCCTCTACAGGCCTGGAGCACTTCCGTTGTGGATTCTTTATGCAGCGCGTTTTGTACTTGCATTTGTTTTCGTGGTTTGTGTGCTTTTCTGTTTGCATCGGTTTTTATTTGCATCGTTTGTGTATTTGGTTGTTTGTGTATGCAGCGCGTTTGTGTATTAGGTTGTGTTGTGTGTATATGCAGCGCGTTTGCTGAATGTTGCGCATGTGTTGTCAAATTAATGAAGTTGTTTTCTTAATTTGCTTGTGTTTTGCCTATTTGCATGTGTTTTCTGAAGTTGCAGGGCATTTGCCCCTGTCGGCCACCGTACAGAAGAGGCCAAAACGCATGTTTCCTGCATGGAGATGTGTTTATAGCAGCTTCTGTTAAGAAACTAATGTAAACCTGTTGAAATGACAGTAACAAGCTTGAAACGTCACAAAAAGCTCAGAAGAGGCCAATACGCACGTTTCCTGCATGGAGATGTGTGTTTAACAGCTACTGTTAAGAAACTAATGTAAACCTTTTGAAATGACAGTAACAAGGTTGAATATCACAAAAAGCTCAGAACAGGCCAAAACGCACGTTTCCTACATGGAAATGTGTGTTTAACAGCTACTGTTAAGAAACTAATGTAAATCTGTTGAAATTACAGTAACAAGGTTGAAACGTCAAAAAAAGCTCAGAACAGGCCAAAACGCAAGTTTCCTGCATGTAGATGTGTGAATAACAGCTTCTGTTAAGAAACTAATGTAAACCGGTTGAAATGACAGTAAAAAGGTTGAAACATCACAAAAAGCTCAGAACAGGCCAAAACGCACATTTCCTGCATGGAGATGTGTGGTTAACAGCTACTGTTAAGAAACTAATGTAAACCTGTTGAAATGACAGTAACAAGGTTGAAACGTCACAAAAGCTCAGAACAGGCCAAAACGCACGTTTCCTGCAAGGAGATGTGTGAATAGCAGCTTCTGTTAAGAAACTAATGTAAACCTGTTGAAATGACAGTAACAAGGTTGAAACGTCACAAACAGCTCAGAAGAGGCCAAAACGCATGTTTCCTGCATGGAGATGTGTTTATAGCAGCTTCTGTTAAGAAACTAATGTAAACCTGTTGAAATGACAGTAACAAGCTTGAAACGTCACAAAAAGCTCAGAAGAGGCCAATACGCACGTTTCCTGCATGGAGATGTGTGTTTAACAGCTACTGTTAAGAAACTAATGTAAACCTGTTGAAATGACAGTAAAAAGGTTGAAACGTCACAAAAAGCTCAGAACAAGCCAAAACGCACGTTTCCTGCATGTAGATGTGTGAATAACAGCTTCTGTTAAGAAACTAATGTAAACCTTTTGAAATGACAGTAACAAGGTTGAAATATCACAAAAGCTCAGAACAGGCCAAAACGCACGTTTCCTGCATGGAGATGTGTTTAACAGCTACTGTTAAGAAACTAATGTAAACCTGTTGAAATGACAGTAACAAGGTTGAAACGTCAAAAAAAGCTCAGAACAGGCCAAAACGCAAGTTTCCTGCATGTAGATGTGTGAATAACAGCTTCTGTTAAGAAACTAATGTAAACCGGTTGAAATGACAGTAAAAAGGTTGAAACATCACAAAAAGCTCAGAACAGGCCAAAACGCACATTTCCTGCATGGAGATGTGTGGTTAACAGCTACTGTTAAGAAACTAATGTAAACCTGTTGAAATGACAGTAACAAGGTTGAAACGTCAAAAAGCTCAGAACAGGCCAAACGCACGTTTCTGCATGGAGATGTGTGGTTAACAGCTACTGTTAAGAAACTAATGTAAACCTGTTGAAATGACAGTAACAAGGTTGAAACGTCACAAAAAGCTCAGAACAGGCCAAAACGCACGTTTCCTGCATGGAGATGTGTGTTTAACAGCTACTGTTAAGAAACTAATGTAAACCTGTTGAAATGACAGTAACAAGGTTGAAACGTCACAAACAGCTCAGAACAGGCCAAAACGCACGTTTCCTGCATGGAGATGTGTTTATAGCAGCTTCTGTTAAGAAACTAATGTAAACCTGTTGAAATGACAGTAACAAGCTTGAAACGTCACAAAAAGCTCAGAACAGGCCAAACGCACGTTTCCTGCATGGAGATGTGTGTTTAACAGCTACTGTTAAGAAACTAATGTAAACCTGTTGAAATGACAGTAACAAGGTTGAAACGTCACAAAAAGCTCAGAACAGGCCAAAACGCACGTTTCCTGCATGGAGATGTGTGAATAACAGCTTCTGTTAAGAAACTAATGTAAACCTGTTGAAATGACAGTAACAAGGTTGAAACGTCACAAAAAGCTCAGAACAGGCCAAACGCACGTTTCCTGCATGGAGATGTGTGTTTAACAGCTACTGTTAAGAAACTAATGTAAACCTGTTGAAATGACAGTAACAAGTTGAAACGTCACAAAAAGCTCAGAACAGGCCAAAACGCAGTTTCTGCATGGAGATGTGTGAATAACAGCTTCTGTTAAGAAACTAATGTAAACCTGTTGAAATGACAGTAACAAGGTTGAAACGTCACAAAAAGCTCAGAACAGGCCAAAACGCACGTTTCCTGCATGGAGATGTGTGGTTAACAGCTACTGTTAAGAAACTAATGTAAACCTGTTGAAATGACAGTAACAAGGTTGAAACGTCACAAAAGCTCAGAACAGGCCAAAACGCACGTTTCCTGCATGGAGATGTGTGTTTAACAGCTACTGTTAAGAAACTAATGTAAACCTGTTGAAATGACAGTAACAAGGTTGAAACGTCACAAAAAGCTCAGAACAGGCCAAAACGCACGTTTCCTGCATGGAGATGTGTGTTTAACAGCTACTGTTAAGAAACTAATGTAAACCTGTTGAAATGACAGTAACAAGGTTGAAACGTCACAAAAGCTCAGAACAGGCCAAACGCACGTTTCCTGCATGGAGATGTGTGAATAACAGCTTCTGTTAAGAAACTAATGTAAACCTGTTGAAATGACAGTAACAAGGTTGAAACGTCACAAAAGCTCAGAACAGGCCAAAACGCACGTTTCCTGCATGGAGATGTGTGAATAACAGCTTCTGTTAAGAAACTAATGTAAACCTGTTGAAATGACAGTAACAAGGTTGAAACGTCACAAAAAGCTCAGAACAGGCCAAAACGCACGTTTCCTGCATGGAGATGTGAATAACAGCTCTGTTAAGAAACTAATGTAAACCTGTTGAAATGACAGTAACAAGGTTGAAACATCACAAAAAGCTCAGAACAGGCAAAAACGCATTTCTGCATGGAGATGTGTGTTTAACAGCTACTGTTAAGAAACTAATGTAAACCTGTTGAAATGACAGTAACAAGGTTGAAACGTCACAAAAAGCTCAGAACAGGCCAAAACGCACGTTTCCTGCATGGAGATGTGTGAATAACAGCTCTGTTAAGAAACTAATGTAAACCTGTTGAAATGACAGTAACAAGGTTGAAACGTCAAAAAGCTCAGAACAGGCCAAAACGCACGTTTCCTGCATGGAGATGTGTGAATAACAGCTTCTGTTAAGAAACTAATGTAAACCTGTTGAAATGACAGTAACAAGGTTGAAACGTCACAAAAAGCTCAGAACAGGCCAAAACGCACGTTTGCATGGAGATGTGTGTTTAACAGCTACTGTTAAGAAACTAATGTAAACCTGTTGAAATGACAGTAACAAGGTTGAAACGTCACAAAAAGCTCAGAACAGGCCAAAACGCAAGTTTCTGCATGGAGATGTGTGAATACAGCTTCTGTAAACCTGTTGAAATGACAGTAACAAGGTTGAAACGTCACAAAAAGCTCAGAACAGGCCAAAACGCACGTTTCCTGCATGGAGATGTGTGAATAACAGCTTCTGTTAAGAAACTAATGTAAACCTGTTGAAATGACAGTAACAAGGTTGAAACGTCACAAAAAGCTCAGAACAGGCCAAAACGCACGTTTCCTGCATGGAGATGTGTGTTTAACAGCTACTGTTAAGAAACTAATGTAAACCTGTTGAAATGACAGTAACAAGGTTGAAACGTCACAAGAAGCTCAGAACAGGCCAAAACGCACGTTTCCTGCATGGAGATGTGTGAATAGCAGCTTCTGTTAAGAATCTAATGTAAACCTGTTGAAATGACAGTAACAAGGTTGAAACGTCACAAAAGCTCAGAACAGGCCAAAACGCACGCTTCCTGCATGGAGATGTGTGTTTAACAGCTACTGTTAAGAAACTAATGTAAACCTGTTGAAATGACAGTAACAAGGTTGAAACGTCAAAAGCTCAGAACAGGCCAAACGCAAGGTTCCTGCATGGAGATGTGTGAATAACAGCTTCTGTTAAGAAACTAATGTAAACCTGTTGAAATGACAGTAACAAGGTTGAAACGTCACAAAAGCTCAGAACAGGCCAAAACGCACGTTTCCTGCATGGAGATGTGTTTAACAGCTACTGTTAAGAAACTAATGTAAACCTGTTGAAATGACAGTAACAAGGTTGAAACGTCACAAAAAGCTCAGAACAGGCCAAAACGCACGTTTCCTGCATGGAGATGTGGTTAACAGCTACTGTTAAGAAACTAATGTAAACCTGTTGAAATGACAGTAACAAGGTTGAAACGTCACAAAAAGCTCAGAACAGGCCAAAACGCACGTTTCCTGCATGGAAATGTGTTTAACAGCTACTGTTAAGAAACTAATGTAAACCTGTTGAAATGACAGTAACAAGGTTGAAACGTCACAAAAAGCTCAGAACAGGCCAAACGCACGTTTCCTGCATGGAGATGTGTGAATAACAGCTTCTGTTAAGAAACTAATGTAAACCTGTTGAAATGACAGTAACAAGGTTGAAACGTCACAAAAAGCTCAGAACAGGCCAAACGCAAGTTTCCTGCATGGAGATGTGTAATAACAGCTTTGTTAAGAAACTAATGTAAACCTGTTGAAATGACAGTAACAAGGTTGAAACGTCACAAAAGCTCAGAACAGGCCAAAACGCACGTTTCCTGCATGGAGATGTGTGTTTAACAGCTACTGTTAAGAAACTAATGTAAACCTGTTGAAATGACAGTAACAAGGTTGAAACGTCACAAAAAGCTCAGAACAGGCCAAAACGCAAGTTTCCTGCATGGAGATGTGTGAATAACAGCTTCTGTTAAGAAACTAATGTAAACCTGTTGAAATGACAGTAACAAGGTTGAAACGTCAAAAAAGCTCAGAACAGGCCAAAACGCACGTTTCCTGCATGGAGATGTGTGTTAACAGCTACTGTTAAGAAACTAATGTAAACCTGTTGAAATGACAGTAACAAGGTTGAAACGTCACAAAAAGCTCAGAACAGGCCAAAACGCACGTTTCCTGCATGGAGATGTGTGTTTAACAGCTACTGTTAAGAAACTAATGTAAACCTGTTGAAATGACAGTAACAAGGTTGAAACGTCACAAAAGCTCAGAACAGGCCAAACGCAAGTTTCCTGCATGGAGATGTGTGTTTAACAGCTACTGTTAAGAAACTAATGTAAACCTGTTGAAATGACAGTAACAAGGTTGAAACGTCACAAAAGCTCAGAACAGGCCAAACGCACGTTTCCTGCATGGAGATGTGTTTAACAGCTACTGTTAAGAAACTAATGTAAACCTGTTGAAATGACAGTAACAAGGTTGAAACGTCACAAAAGCTCAGAACAGGCCAAAACGCACGTTTCCTGCATGGAGATGTGGTTAACAGCTACTGTTAAGAAACTAATGTAAACCTGTTGAAATGACAGTAACAAGGTTGAAACGTCACAAAAGCTCAGAACAGGCCAAAACGCAGGTTTCCTGCATGGAAATTTGTGTTTAACAGCTACTGTTAAGAAACTAATGTAAACCTGTTGAAATGACAGTAACAAGGTTGAAACGTCACAAAAAGCTCAGAACAGGCCAAAACGCACTTTTCCTGCATGGAGATGTGTGAATAACAGCTTCTGTTAAGAAACTAATGTAAACCTGTTGAAATGACAGTAACAAGGTTGAAACGTCACAAAAAGCTCAGAACAGGCCAAAACGCAAGTTTCCTGCATGTAGATGTGTGAATAACAGCTTCTGTTAAGAAACTAATGTAAACCTGTTGAAATGACAGTAACAAGGTTGAAACGTCACAAAAAGCTCAGAACAGGCCAAACGCAGTTTCCTGCATGGAGATGTGTGAATAACAGCTTCTGTTAAGAAACTAATGTAAACCTGTTGAAATGACAGTAACAAGGTTGAAACGTCACAAAAGCTCAGAACAGGCCAAACGCACATTTCCTGCATGGAGATGTGTGTTTAACAGCTACTGTTAAGAAACTAATGTAAACCTGTTGAAATGACAGTAACAAGGTTGAAACGTCACAAAAAGCTCAGAACAGGCCAAAACGCACGTTTCCTGCATGGAGATGTGAATAGCAGCTTCTGTTAAGAAACTAATGTAAACCTGTTGAAATGACAGTAACAAGCTTGAAACGTCACAAAAGCTCAGAAGAGGCCAAAACGCACGTTTCCTGCATGGAGATGTGTTTATAGCAGCTTCTGTTAAGAAACTAATGTAAACCTGTTGAAATGACAGTAACAAGGTTGAAACGTCACAAAAGCTCAGAACAGGCCAAAACGCATGTTTCCTGCATGGAGATGTGTTTATAGCAGCTTCTGTTAAGAAACTAATGTAAACCTGTTGAAATGACAGTAACAAGCTTGAAACGTCACAAAAGCTCAGAAGAGGCCAAACGCACGTTTCCTGCATGGAGATGTGTGTTTAACAGCTACTGTTAAGAAACTAATGTAAACCTGTTGAAATGACAGTAACAAGGTTGAAACGTCACAAAAGCTCAGAACAGGCCAAAACGCAAGTTTCCTGCATGGAGATGTGAATAACAGCTTCTGTTAAGAAACTAATGTAAACCTTTGAAATGACAGTAACAAGGTTGAAATATCACAAAAGCTCAGAACAGGCCAAAACGCACGTTTCCTGCATGGAATGTGTTTAACAGCTACTGTTTGAAACTAATGTAAACCTGTTGAAATGACAGTAACAAGGTTGAAACGTCACAAAAGCTCAGAACAGGCCAAAACGCACGTTTCCTGCATGGAGATGTGTGAATAGCAGCTTTGTTAAGAAACTAATGTAAACCTGTTGAAATGACAGTAACAAGCTTGAAACGTCACAAACAGCTCAGAAGAGGCCAAAACGCATGTTTCCTGCATGGAGATGTGTTTATAGCAGCTTCTGTTAAGAAACTAATGTAAACCTGTTGAAATGACAGTAACAAGCTTGAAACGTCAAAAAAAGCTCAGAACAGGCCAAAACGCACGTTTCCTGCATGGAGATGTGTGAATAACAGCTTCTGTTAAGAAACTAATATAAACCTTTTGAAATGACAGTAACAAGGTTGAAACATCACAAAAAGCTCAGAACAGGACAAAACGCACATTTCCTGCATGGAGATGTGTGTTTAACAGCTACTGTTAAGAAACTAATGTAAACCTGTTGAAATGACAGTAACAAGGTTGAAACGTCACAAAAAGCTCAGAACAGGCCAAAACGCAAGTTTCTTGCATGTAGATGTGTGAATAACAGCTTCTGTTAAGAAACTAATGTAAACCTGTTGAAATGACAGTAACAAGGTTGAAACGTCACAAAAAGCTCAGAACAGGCCAAAACGCACATTTCCTGCATGGAGATGTGTGAATAACAGCTTCTGTTAAGAAACTAATATAAACCTTTTGAAATGACAGTAACAAGGTTGAAACATCACAAAAAGCTCAGAACAGGACAAAACGCACATTTCCTGCATGGAGATGTGAGTTTAACAGCTACTGTTAAAAAACTAATGTAATCCTGTTGAAATGACAGTAACAAGGTTGACATATCACAAAAAGCTCAAAACAGACCAAAACGCAAGTTTCTTGCATGTAGATGTGTGAATAACAGCTTCTGTTAAGAAACTAATGTAAACCTTTTGAAATGACAGTAACAAGGTTGAAACGTCACAAAAAGCTCAGAACACGCCAAAACGCAAGTTTCCTGCATGTAGATGTGTGAATAACAGCTTCTGTTAAGAAACTAATGTAAACCTGTTGAAATGACAGTAACAAGGTTGAAACGTCACAAAAAGCTCAGAACAGGCCAAAACGCATGTTTCCTGCATGGACATGTGTGAACAGCAGCTTCTGTTAAGAAACTAATGTGAAAGTGTTGAAATGACAGTAACAAGGTTGAAACATCACAAAATGCTCAGAACAGGCCAAAACGCACGTTTCCTGCATGGAAATGTGTGTTTAACAGCTACTGTTAAGAAACTAATGTAAACCTGTTGAAATGACAGCAACAAGGTTGAAACGTCAAAAAAAGCTCAGAACAGGCCAAAACGCAAGTTTCCTGCATGTAGATGTGTGAATAACAGCTTCTGTTAAGAAACTAATATAAACCTGTTGAAATGACAGTAACAAGGTTGAAACATCACAAAAAGCTCAGAACAGGCCAAAACGCACATTTCCTGCATGGAGATGTGTGTTTAACAGCTACTGTTAATAAACTAATGTAAACCGGTTGAAATGACAGTAACAAGGTTGAAACGTCAAAAAAAGCTCAGAACAGGCCAAAACGCACGTTTCCTGCATGGAGATGTGTGGTTAACAGCTACTGTTAATAAACTCATGTAAATCTGTTGAAATGACAGTAACAAGGTTGAAACATCACAAAAAGCTCAGAACAGGCCAAAACGCACGTTTCCTGCATGGAAATTTGTGAATAACAGCTTCTGTTAAGAAACTAATGTAAACCTGTTGAAATGACAGTAATAAGGTTGAAACATCACAAAAAGCTCAGAACAGGCCAAAACGCAAGTTTCCTGCATGTAGATGTGTAAATAACAGCTTCTGTTAACAAACTAATGTAAACATTTTGAAATGACAGTAACAAGGTTGAAACGTCACAAAAAGCTCAGACCAGGCCAAAACGCACGTTTCCTGCATGGAAATTTGTGTTTAACAACTACTGTTGAGAAACTAATGTAAACCTGTTGAAATGACAGTAACAAGGTTGAAACATCACAAAAAGCTCAGAACAGGCCAAAACGCAAGTTTCCTGCATGTAGATGTGTGAATAACAGCTTCTGTTAAGAAACTAATGTAAACCTTTTGAAATGACAGTAACAAGGTTGAAACGTCAAAAAAAGATCAGAACAGTCCAAAACGCACGTTTCCTGCATGGAGATGTGTGGTTAACAGCTACTGTTAATAAACTCATGTAAATCTGTTGAAATGACAGTAACAAGGTTGAAACATCACAAAAAGCTCAGAACAGGCCCAAACGCACATTTCCTGCATGGAGATGTGTGTTTAACAGCTACTGTTAAGAAACTAATGTAAACCTGTTGAAATGACAGTAACAAGGTTGAAACGTCAAAAAAAGCTCAGAACAGGCCAAAACGCACGTTTCCTGCATGGACATGTGTGTTTAACAGCTACTGTTAAGAAACTAATGTAAATCTGTTGAAATGACAGTAACAAGGTTGAAACATCACAAAAAGCTCAGAACAGGCCAAAACGCACGTTTCCTGCATGGAAATGTGTGAATAACAGCTTCTGTTAAGAAACTAATGTAAACCTGTTGAAATGACAGTAACAAGGTTGAAACATCACAAAAAGCTCAGAACAGGCCAAAACGCAAGTTTCCTGCATGTAGATGTGTAAATAACAGCTTCTGTTAAGAAACTAATGTAAACATTTTGAAATGACAGTAACAAGGTTGAAACGTCACAAAAAGCTCAGACCAGGCCAAAACGCACGTTTCCTGCATGGAAATTTGTGTTTAACAACTACTGTTGAGAAACTAATGTAAACCTGTTGAAATGACAGTAACAAGGTTGAAACATCACAAAAAGCTCAGAACAGGCCAAAACGCAAGTTTCCTGCATGGAGATGTGTAAATAACAGCTTCTGTTAAGAATCTAATGTAAACCTTTTGAAATGACAGTAACAAGGTTGAAACATCACAAAAAGCTCAGAACAGGACAAAACGCACATTTCCTGCATGGAGATGTGTGTTTAACAGCTACTGTTAAGAAACTAATGTAAACCTGTTGAAATGACAGTAACAAGGTTGAAACATCACCAGTTGAAATGACAGTAACAAGGTTGAAACATCACAAAAAGCTCAGAACAGGCCAAAACGCACATTTCCTGCATGGAGATGTGTGTTTAACAGCTACTGTTAAGAAACTAATGTAAACCGGTTGAAATGACAGTAACAATGTTGAAACATCACAAAAAGCTCAGAACAGGCCAAAACGCACGTTTCCTGCAAGGAGATTTGTGAATAGCAGCTTTTGTTAAGAAACTAATGTAAATCTGTTGAAATGACAGTAACAAGCTTGAAACGTCACAAAAAGCTCAGAAGAGGCCAATACGCACGTTTCCTGCATGGAGATGTGTGAAAAGCAGCTTCTGTTAAGAAACTAATGTAAAACTGTTGAAATGACAGCAAAAACTTGAAATGTCACAAAAAGCTAAGAAGAGGCCAAAACGCACGTTTCTTGCATGGACATGTTTGAAAAGCAGCTTCTGTTATGAAACTAATGTAAAACTGTTGAAATGACATTAACAAGCTTGAAACGTCACAAAAAGCTCAGAAGAGTCCAAAACGCATGTTTCCTGCATGGAGATGTGTTTATAGCAGCAACTGTTAAGAAACTAATGTAAACCTGTTGAAATGACAGTAACAAGCTTGATACGTCACAGAAAGCTCAGAAGGGGGGAATCCACGTTTCCTGCATGGAGGTGTGAGAAAAGCAGCTTCTGTTAAGAAACTAATGTAAACTTGTTGAAATGACAGTAAAAAGGTTGAAACATCACAAAAAGCTCAGAAGAGGCCAAAACGCATGTTTCCTGCATGGAGATGTCTGTTTAAGAGCTACTGTTAAGAAACTGATGTAAACCTGTTGAAATGACAGTAACAAGCTTGAAACGTCACAGAAAGCTCAGAAGAGGGGAACGCACGTTTCCTGCATGGAGGTATGAGAAAAGCAGCTTCTGTTAAGAAACTAATGTAAACCTGTTGAAATGACAGTAACAAGGTTGAAACATCACAAAAAGCTCAGAACAGGCCAAAACGCACTTTTCCTGCATGGAAGTGTTAGAAAAGAAGCTTCTGTTAAGAAACTAATGTAAACTTGTTGAAATGACAGTAACAAGGTTGAAACATCACAAAAAGCTCAGAAGAGGCCAAAACGCACTTTTCCTGCATGGAAATGTATGTTTAGGAGCTACTGTTGAGAAACTAATGTAAACCTGTTGAAATGACAGTAAAAAGGTTGAAACGTCACAAAAAGTTCAGAAGAGGCCGAAACGTACGTTTCCTGCTTCGAGATGTGTGAAAAGCAGCTTCTGTTAAGAAAGTAATGTTAAACTGTTGAATTAACAGTAACAAGTGTTGGAGCTCAAATCCCACTCCGATGTCAGGGTCCAGATAAATACACTCAGAAACTAAAATGTTGATGAATGATCATTTATTCAATATAAATATATATTATATATATTCCAGAGACAAGTCATGAAACTCAGCATGCAGCAGTCACAGAGTTGTCTGACCTTCCTCTCTAAGTCTTACCCTCTTTATTTACTTCAGGGCAAAAGCTCATTAAACCTTGTTCCTGTTCTCCTGGGGCCTGTTGCACGAAACCAGGATAAGGGATTAAGCCGGGACATTCAAGTTATCCTGGATGAATTTAGCTTTGACTCGGTTGCACGTAACCAGATTGAATTAAACCCAGCCAAGTAACCATGGAGATTTATTCTTTGCGGCTAGCCTGGTCCAGAGCAGGCTAAGATTAATCCTGGAGTCTCATGTGTTAAATCAGCTGCCACTCTGAATCGAAATAAACGTGTTTAACAGTTATTACGTTGTCTTCTGCGTGTGTTCTGCTTTATTTTTATTAACATGCAGTATTTGTCATTATTGTTGTCACGAGTTTGATTTAAACCCTACTATAGCAGTTGTTTAGATGGTTAGAAATGGGTGCACTGGCACCCAGATGCGGAGTGGAAATCAGGAGAGTCGAGACTTTCCCGGCGGGACGGTAGTGTGTCGAGGCTGCCTGGCGTGCGGCCGCTGCCCGGCGGCCGCTGCCCGTTGGTCGCTACGGTGGCCGCTGCCCGTTGGCCGCAACCCGTTGGCCGCTGCCCGGTGGCCGCTGCCCGGTGGCCGCTGCCCGGTGGCCGCTGCCCGGTGGCCGCTACGGTGGCCGCTGCCCGGTGGCCGCTGCCCGGTGGCCGCTGCCTGCCGGCAGACCTGTGCATCACATCAGTGTCCACACTCTCTGTAAAAGTAAAGATGAGCAGCGCGGCGTCCATGGTCTGTGCAGCTTCAGGTTTATACAGGACGCGCTCCGGAGATTAAGTGGGACAATGAAGCTATATTCCCAGATATATTAATGGCAGACTGGTCAGAGACCAATACATTCATGATTTTATTTTCTTGTTGCTTGTCCTTCTCTAATAAAGGACAGTTTGTATTAGGCTAGGCCTACTCCTTAATATATAGGCTGATGTTTTTTCATTATAACTTACTTTGGTTTCATAACCTTCTCATAAGTCTTACATTCCTGGACCAAAACATGGCCTATATACAGCACGTATATAGTGTAGTTTACATTCAGCACACAGGGAACAACACAATGCTTCTTAATATATTTATTTAGATGCTGTTACTTGTCAGAAGAATAAAAAAACAAAAAAAACACGAATATTGTTTTACACATGCTCACAGCGTGTATTGAAGTCACTTACTTTTTCTAGTTGTTGTACCTTTCTGATTGTTCTGTATGAACATTAATTGTACAAAGATATTTAGAATTAGACATCGCTTATAGAGATTTATGGTTGTAAAACATGTTCTCGCGTTGTGAATAAGGGTTTGAAATAATAATAATACGCCTTAGGGTCCATCTCCCGAGGAACATTATTTCCCTCTGCTCACTTTTAAGGCAACGTAGGCTAAATAATAATACATTTTATTTATATTGTGCTTTACATGGTAGGCTACTCAAAGACACTTTACTATCCAGCACATTTATCACCTAAAAACGAAACATGAAACTAGCATATTTAGAGCAAAAGTTGTGTAGCCTACAACTTTGTAAAATAAAAAAAGTAGAGTGACTAGTCGGCTAAGTAGATATTTTTACATCCTTACACATTCAGTCAGTCCGCTATAGTCTGTTGGGCTTTTTCTCTCCGTTTGATAATTTCCCTTTCTGCATATTATATGCTTCACCTCCTCGTTACTTTCCATTAGAAGCTGCTGCTCATTGGGTGAAACATATGCCGCATGCGTCGTCTCCATTTCTGCATCAGTAAATCTGCGATCGATACTGTGGTCTATTTAAGAAAGCCGTGAACGTGCACTTATCCCAGCTATCTACACCTGGCTTGACATAGCGTCACCTTCTCATCCTGGCTTGGCGAACATGCAACCGATTAAGCCGCGATGAGCAGATCACACTAAGTCAAGCGGCGCTTTTTCACTTATCCTGGATATCTTTATTCTACTTTCGTGCAACAGGCCCCTGGTCTCCTCAGATAAGATGCCTTCACTCCCATCCTGCAACTGTCTCTCCCTAACACATCCTGACCTGCTTTAGCAACAATAGTTACACTAAGAATTCAGTTAATTGCACAAGCAGTGTCCACTTCTCATATGTCATTAAGCATTGGAACATTATAAGCATACATTCACGGTAAATATGTGGTTAATCATACTTCAATATATGGTTTAAACAAATATATTTCCAACATTTCCCCATTTTGGTCCCACCCTTGTGAGACCACCTTTATTGAATACCTTTTCAGTGAACACAACGAAATGACAAGGGTCCCGGCATTAATCATGGAGCATCCCTGAATACATTATGGAGTTTTACACTTCCCCTTTTGATCTCACTTCAAGCGATCACCCACAGAACAGCAGTTAGTCACGATATTCAGCTTCTGCTTCATCTTCGACCTTACTGAGTTCTCCTAATAATGGCAATGTATAGGCAGAGGGTTGATGTTGGTTCAGGGGTGTTTGGTTGTTCAACAAAAACTTTGCATACAGCAAAAATGGTGGTTACAATGAAAAATGACAACACAATAATGGCTACTTTCATTTTACA
The DNA here is from genome assembly GCA_013375575.1 of Percina caprodes. NCBI lineage: Eukaryota > Metazoa > Chordata > Actinopteri > Perciformes > Percidae > Percina > Percina caprodes. Next base: position 20,859 of record JABXJD010000633.1, read on the forward strand.
CAAGGGAGGGGTTTCCATCTTGTCACGTTGATCAGGAACACTTTGTACCGGGCTCAGAACCTCTAGCCTGGGCGTTTCAAAATTTCACTGTATGAACCGTTGCACCTTCTTTCTTCAACCAGGGGACTGGACTGGTCCCCTGGAGGTGGAGCTCGGGAGGGGATTATTCTGCCCCTTTGCTGGTCCCTTGCTCTGCTGCACCTGTCTCTTCGTCCGAAGGGGTACTGTGACAGTTTGTCTTTTATCCCTTTTATGGTTTGTTTTTAATTGGTCAACGGGTGCCAGCCAGGTCTCTCTCCTGACATTGAAGATAGTCTTAGTCCAGTTAAAAGGTGTATATTTGTTGTATTTTGTATGTAGGATAAAGATCAAAACCACACAAGCATGCACATATAAAATGTACACCCTAAACAAACAAAAAAAGATATACCCAGCAAAACACCACACAATTCAAGATTTCAATCAAATGTTCATATATTTAAACAGAAAGAATTAAGCAAAACAGAAAAGTCCCACAGAATAATTGTATTGTCCAAAAACACCAAAATAAGAAAGTCCACAAAAATCCAACAAAAAAACTCCACTTCTGGTTTTCTTATAGCACCGTTCGTTTGTGGAGTTAAACAAAATCATAAATCATTTAGTCTCAAAGCATATTTTAGTCCAACCGTACATGCAACAGAAAGTAACGACATTTCATGTATGAAATAATGTAAGTTAAAAAATGAACACTCACAGACCTCTAGTTTAATCAGTCAGTCAAGTAGTCTAGTCAGTCAGTCCGAAATCCGGTCCGGGGTTTAGCGGGAGTAATAGTGGACGTCCGATGGCAGTGAACAGCTGAGAGGTGGAAGCGGTTGAAGTGGCGTGATCCGGAGTTTTCAGGTACACAGATCGGTCAGAGCGGGGGTTAACGGAGCCGTCAGTAGCGATTCAGACAAACGTGCTATGTTAAGGGATTAAAACGACTTTCACTGCCACGCAACTGAGCTGTAGCTCCGCTGACTCTGCGTACTGCTTCCTCTCCGACTCGGTCCACTCAATCCTCATACAAGGAAATACTCTCCCCTCCTTTCTGTTGCGCACCGGAAAATAATTAAAGTAATCAGTGTTGAAGGGGTGGTTCCTCTGCCCTAGAACAGCTGATGCACCTGGTGATCTCCAAGCTGTCACACTCCTTCCCCCCTGAAAAAAGCCGTACATTAGGAAGGCTTCCTTTTCCAAGAACAGTGTCCTAGCATCTTCAATCACTAGGAAAACCAGGAAAGTCCTCCTCCTCACTTTCCTCTTCCAATATGTCCATTATTTGTTTACGCTGCAGTGCATCCACCTGTTCAGCAGTAGGATAACATGGCTTTAGTTGGGCCACATTAACGACACGCAGATCTTCACCGTTGTCTTCCCGAACCACCTCAAAGGTCAGAGGACCAACCGATCTGGTGACGCGATAAGGACCTTTCCACCGTGGTGCAAGTTTGGCTGAAAATGACTTTTCCAATTTGGAATACGGGTGAGATCTCAACCAGACCCTGTCCTTATCCACAAAAGTTTGCTCCCTTCTGTATCGATCATAATTGGCTTTCTGTCGCTTCTTTGCCTTCTGCAGGGTTTCTGATACCAATTTTTGCATATCAGCTATTTGAGCCATTTTGTGGTAGGATGGGTCATCTGGTGTACAGAACTGGGGTCTCAGCTCGGAATCCATTGGACCTTTAAGTGTCCGGCTAACATTAAGTTCTGCCGGTGTCACCCCAATGGACTCATGCACGGCCGTGTTGAGGGCAAAGCGGAACTCTGGTAAATACTTATCCCAGGTTTTATGCTTCCCATCCACGTATGAGGAAATCATGGCCTTCAAGTTTCTGTTGACTCTTTCTGTCAGGTTTGTCTGAGGATGATATGGTGTGGTTCTCTTTTGAGTCAAGTTCCATTTCCTGCAGGTTTCTCCGAAAACAGTTGAGACGAATTGGGAGCCCTGGTCTGAAAGAATATATTCGGTACTCCCCAACGTGTAAGTATCTCCATGTTTAACACTCGGAAACGGATTCTGCTGTGGCACGACGTAGCGGAAACAACTCTATCCAGCGTGAGTAGTAGTCCACAAAGACGAGTAAGTAGATGTTTCCAGCAGAACTCCTCGGCAAGGGTCCCATGAGGTCAACTCCCAACATTTCCCATGGTCGACTCACCACCGTCTGTTGCAATTTACCTGGGGGTCTTCGATTCTCTGGTTTTTGAACCTGACAGGTTTGGCAGCACTGGACATAGGTTTTACGTCCAAACTCATGCGGGGCCAGTACGCCAGGGATTGTAGTCTTTTATATGTTTTATATCTTCCTAAGTGACCTGCCAATGGATGGTCATGGAAGAGATGGAGTAGCTGCTGACGAAGAGAGTTGGGGACGTAGATCTGATACAGGCTTTTATGAGGAAGTTGTAAAACCCTGTACACTTTGTCCTCCAAGATTATGAATCGAGTGGCTGAATTGACGTTCTGTTCCCCGGAGTCAAGTATGGTCTCATACAGTTTCAGAATCTCTGCATCATCCTGCTGAGCCTTCCATAAGACTTCATCTGAGATTTGGAGATCCTCCGTCATTTCCCTTTTAGCGGGGTGGACTGCTGCACAAGTGGGAAACTGATAGTCTGTACTATCAACAGGAGCTCTAGACAGGGCGTCAGGAACAGTGTTGTATTTTCCTTTCCGATACTCAACTGTGAATGAGAACTCCTGCAACCGTAGTGCCCATCGAATCAGACGAGAGCTAGGTTTCTGAGTTTTGAAAACCCACACCAGAGATGAATGATCCGTGACTACCGTGAATGTTCCCCTTCCAAGTAGTAGCGCCATTTCTCTAATGCCCAAACCACCGCTAAACATTCCTGTTCTGTTGTGGAATAATTTCTCTCTGCTGGATTCAAGGTGCGACTGGCAAAAGCAATTACTTTCTCACTTCCCAATCCCATCTTCTGGGCCAAGACGGCACCCAATCCAACATCGCTAGCATCTGTGTAGACAATGAAGGGTAAAGTGAAATCTGGGTGGCCGAGAATTGGTGGTGAGATAAGATGCTGCTTCAGTGATTCGAAAGCTGTTTGGCAAGCAGATGTCCAGATGTATCTTGAATCTTTCCTTTTCAATGCATTAAGTGGATCTGCTATGTGTGAGAAGTTGGGCACAAAGCGATGGTACCAGCCAGCCATTCCCAGGAATCTCTGTAACTCTTTAATAGTCCTTGGGGTGGGGAAAGCCTGTACAGCTTGAGTCTTTTCCTCGTCTACTTGTATACCAGCCACTGAGACCACATGACCAAGGAACTTGAGAGAGGTTCTGCAGAATTGACACTTTTTATATTGATGGTCAATCCAGCCTTCCTCAGACAATCCAGAACGGCTTGTATATCATAATAGTGCTGCTCCAGTGAAGATGAATGTATGATTATATCATCCAAGTAGACCATGCAGATTTTGCCACGGAGATCTCCAAGAACCAACTCCATCAGTCTTTGAAATGTTGCAGGCGCATTTTTCAATCCAAAAGGCATTACTTGAAACTGAAACAGGCCAAATGGACATATGAAAGCCGTTTTGTCCTTGCTGCTTTCATCCATTGGCACCTGCCAATACCCACTGTTGAGGTCGATGGTAGTGAAGACAGATGATCCAGCCAATGATTCCAGAATTTCTTGAATATTTGGAATGGGATATGCGTCAGTCCGGGTTGCAGCATTTATCTTGCGGAAATCTACACAGAATCGTGACTTGGTATTGTTCTTCTTAGGAACCAGTACCACTGGAGCGGCATATGGTGATGTAGAAGGGGTGATGATTCCATCCGCCAACATTTCCTCAATATGATCTTTCATTTCTTGGAGTTTTGCAGGTGAACAACGGTATGGTTTCTGTCTGATAGGGATGTCATTAGACAGCAGAATATGGTGGAAGGATACATGTGTTCTGCCAACTTGTTTTGTACAAACATCCCTGTTCATTTGGAGTTGGCTACTCAACTTTTCCTTCCCAGCCTCATCCAGATGTGCAACTTGGATGACAGCATCTAGGTTAGCATCCACAGAATCCATTGAGGAAAACCCTTGCACCACTGTAATAGGAGAAACTGCAGAGTAGAAAGCAAATTGAGATGTTATTGGCCTCTCCGAACGGACCCATGTTCCGTTAGGAAGGAGTATTTCCTATTAGCAGCTGATTTGAACCAGTAAGTGTTCTCTGAGACGTCAAACTGAAATCCGGAAAGAAAGACAAAGTCAAGTCCGAGGACAACCGTAAGGGCAAGGCATGAGGTTGGCAAGACCACCACAGGTACTTTGACAGAGTGACGCTGAATGTTGAGCACAAATTCACCACAGCCGAGAGGATATTTCCCTGTTCCATCCGCCAGATACAAAGGACCTTGAGACCAGGGTTTCAACCCTTCTTCACTCCTCCGCAATACCTCCCAGACAGCCTCATTGATCAACGTGTAAGAGGACCCGCTATCTAGGATAGCTGATCCTTTCCAGGAACCAACAGTGATAGGGACCACTAACTGACGTGGCAAGACCCTCGTGGGTGGTGTTGAGTGAAACTGAGTATTCTGTATGTGTGAGAGTGCATTAACAGTATGAGGATTTCTTGGGCTTCCATTACCTGGGGTCGATGGTTTTAGGAACCTGTTCTTTCCAGGTTGATACAGTGGACAGGCTGATGGAGAATGGGAATTTTTGCAGCGCCAACAGTAAACTTGGGAAACCCCGGGGTTGTCTGGTGTAGAAATATTTTCAGGTTTGGATGGTTTTTGCATCATCGGTCTTTTCCTTTGTTCATACAGACGTTGGTTTTCTTTATCCTTCTCCAACTGTTGTCCAAGACGAACCAATGCCTCCACAGTAGGAATACTGCTACCTCTTAGCTGACTGGCCAGTGCAGGGTTAATATTTTTCAACGTCAACTTAACAACTTCCTCCTCGGTGACTATTGGGTTCCACCTCTTGCAAAGTGACCTGTACATGTAGGCAAAATCTCGTATGCTCTCATTTTCTTGTTGTATCCTGGTTCTGACCCTCTCAGCCAGTTCATCCTGGTAGTCCTCAGCCAGAAATGCTGACTGGAAACGTTTCTCAAATTCTTTCCAGGTGGAAATGTCGAGACGGGCAACCCCCCACCAATCACGGGCTGTTCCGTGCAACACATTGCGTAGAGTGGCAAGAAGTTCAACGTCAGAAAGCGGATTTAGAGCCAGGAAATCATTACATCTTTCCAAAAATAGCAGGGGGTCAGGGTTATCCTCCATTCTCCCAAACATTGGAAAGTGCATTTTAATTGGGCTTTTTCCCCTGTAGGCCAGACTAGCCTCATTGTTTTTCTCGATTTGCACTGGGGAAAAAGAATCCACTTCAGTAACCCCCAGACACATGGTAGACTGCAGTCTTTGACGTCGCATTTGCATTTGCGAATTTCTTATAGCACCGTTCGTTTGTGGAGTTAAACAAAATCATAAATCATTTAGTCTCAAAGCATATTTTAGTCCAACCGTACATGCAACAGAAAGTAACGACATTTCATGTATGAAATAATGTAAGTTAAAAAATGAACACTCACAGACCTCTAGTCTAATCAGTCAGTCAAGTAGTCTAGTCAGTCAGTCCGAAATCCGGTCCGGGGTTTAGCGGGAGTAATAGTGGACGTCCGATGGCAGTGAACAGCTGAGAGGTGGAAGCGGTTGAAGTGGCGTGATCCGGAGTTTTCAGGTACACAGATCGGTCAGAGCGGGGGTTAACGGAGCCGTCAGTAGCGATTCAGACAAACGTGCTATGTTAAGGGATTAAAACGACTTTCACTGCCACGCAACTGAGCTGTAGCTCCGCTGACTCTGCGTACTGCTTCCTCTCCGACTCGGTCCACTCAATCCTCATACAAGGAAATACTCTCCCCTCCTTTCTGTTGCGCACCGGAAAATAATTAAAGTAATCAGTGTTGAAGGGGTAGTTCCTCTGCCCTAGAACAGCTGATGCACCTGGTGATCTCCAAGCTGTCACAGTACGTCATGTCTGCTTCTAGTGCGGCTTGCACTTCGCCCACTGTACTCCCTGGCTCCGGCGCTGGCGCACACCGACTCCAATGGTACCAGGTGTCCCCCTTTCCGCGTAGTCTTACTGCATGGCTGGTGCGCTCAGCTACCTCGAATGGGCTGGTCCACTTGGGTTGGTGCCACTTCCTCTTGATGATTCTCAGCAGGACCCACGATGCCTGGGGAACCATCCGGGCTGTTGACTTGTCCCCCACCTGCTTAGAGAAATTGGAGACAAAAACTTAATCATGAAATCATGAAAGACGCCAAAGCGCACGTTTCCTGCAAGGAGATGTGTGAATAGCAGCTTCTGTTAAGAAACTAATGTAAAAGTGTTGAAATGACAGTAACAAGCTTGAAACGTAACAAAAAGCTCAGAAGAGGCCGAAACGCACGTTTCCTGCATGGAGATGTGTGAAAAGCAGCTTCTGTTAAGAAAATAATGTTAAACTGTTGAAATGACAGTAACAAGCTTGAAACGTCACAAAAAGCTCAGAAGAGGCCGAAACGCACGTTTCCTGCATGGAGATGTGTTTCAGACACACATGCACAGACTAATCAGGAGATGTGGTGATTCAGTTTGAAGATAGGCACATAACAGTTAATTGGTGCGGGATGACCTAATGTAGCTCCCGTCTGGCTGGGTGATTATTCACTTAACTAAGAATGCTCAGCAGGCAGACTTAATGCTCCACCAGAACAGTACTGTCTTGCCCAAGGACACTTTGACATGGCAGGGCTATGGATTGAATCTCCAATCTTCCAATAGGTAGGCAACTGCTATTTCACTGAGCCACAGCAAGCGACAAAGCTCTCTCTCTCTCACTCACTCTCTCTCTCTCTCTCTCTCTCTCTCTAACGGAACTAACAATCTCTAAATTATCTGAAACTATTGTGTTGTTTTGAATAACGTTATATAAAATTACAGCTAACGTTAACGTAGGATACTGACGTTACTTAACATATTGACCTTACTTTACACATAACGTAATTGTAACAGGTTTAATGGACGACATTCAACGGTGACGTTTAGCCTAGCCTACTGTACTAGCCTACCGTTTGCAGTAGCATTAGCAATACGCAATATCCTTGTTCTTAACCAGCACGTTGCACCAAAATATGACATTGCGGGCAAATAAATACATACATTACATGAACATGTAACAGGTTTAATGCACGACATTTGACGGTAACGTTACTGTAGCGTTAACACACTAGCTACTACCGCTTATAGTAGCAATAACGTTATAAGCTTATTATTAACTAGCAAAGTGCACAACAATATGACATTACGGTCAAACAAATACATCAATTAAATGAACTTTTGACATGTTTAATTCATGAGATTTGCCAGTAATAACTTTATTTTCCGCAGATAAAAACACTGAGATGTGTCTTCTTCTCTTGCGATTGCGGCAAAGCTGCCATTGAGCAGAAAATGCGTTTTGATTGGTAGGAAATGGCAAGAGTGTATGGCTGCAGCCTGGAGCGTCCCATGCGGAAATGGAGATGGGCGTTGCCAATAGGAGGCACTTTTTTGATTGCCAAGAAATGGATATGTGGTCTCTCTTGATTGGCAAAAAATGGAAGGGAGCTTTGATTCATTTCATTCCCCCTCTTTCTCCCTTTCATGTCTTCAGCTGTCCTCTATAAATGAAGGCTTAAAAAAGCCCCAACATATTATCTTTAAAAAACTATAACTCTACATCTATCAACATTTATTTAGATGTTATTATTCATTTCTTTATTTTAATAATATTATTTAAGGTTTTATTACCGGTGAAATATTACAGTATGCTGTAAGACACAGTACGATATGGGCCAAGCTGGGCGCATTCAAAGCCAATATCCCACAATGCAATGTGGGCATTCATATCGGAGAATGGGGCAGCGATCAGCGGTTCTTTAATGACAGTATCGCTTCAATGTACATATTTAATCAGTGGTTTTGTCACCAGCAACAACACATTGCTCAGTTTTGTTCCAGTAAGTTATGCACCGTGATAACGTTTTAAAAAGCAATACTCCAGAAGTGACTTAGTAATTACAGCTTGGTGTATAGAAAAGATAAAAATACATACTATTCGTAATATTGATGATTTTGTCTAATGTTTTATATGAGTATCTAAACAATGAAGATAATAATAAATTACTGTATTTGTCGCATGTACTGTTGGCTCGGTCGGCCAGCAGCAAGCCCATTAGTAGTAATATGATTCACTTTTGCGCGTGCATGTGAAAAGGGGAGGGGTGAAATCCCCCCTCTCTAAGTACACTTTTGCGCGTGCATGTGAGTCTGCGCGCGCATGTGACGCTCATGCATGTGATTCATTAGAGGGGTTGAAATCGCCCGTGAGTGAGGCTGCGTGCGCAGTTTGACAAATATGACGGAATTAAATCAAGTGGAATTTTTAAAAGAAGAAAAAGGACGGTATGTGAATAATGATGAAGTTTGAGTGCTAAGGTTGGGTGATTAAACAGTTATGCAGGTTGTGTGTGTGTGTTTGCATGGGTTGTAGAGTATTTTGTGTGTGTGTGTAAATGGGACGCATCCAGCAGCAGAGAGAGAGAGAGAGAGAGAGAGAGAGAGAGAGAAATGATTTGACTAGCCGCCTGGCTGTCTGTTGGTGTATCAGTGGCGGCGAATGCCTCACTAATTAATATGATGGTCGGCTCACCACCCCCCGAAGTCGTGTAAGATGTTGAGATGAAGCCACCGTTTATCCTACTGTTTAAAGGCTGCTTATCTTAGAGCCAGGTGCCTTGGTGCCTTGGCGTTGAAGCAGTTGGGTGGGGGGGGGGTGGCTTTAGTGATGAGGGTGCTCCGGAAGAAGACCGCAGGCGCCTATGAATGTTAGTTTCTATTGCTTACGCTAGCTGCAGGGTTGCAGCGTGAGCTTTTCACCGCAATCCTTTCCATGTTGTATAAACAGAGACAATCTCTTTGCGTCTGCAGAGCTTGTTTTGATACTGAATTCTGCGATGTAAATAAACTGTTGTGTGTGTGTGTGTGCGTGTGTATGCGCACAAGTGTGTGTGAGTATGTGTGCGTGTGTGTGTGTGTGTGTGTGTGTGTGTGAGGTGAAGGTCTTAAAACGCGTTGGTCAGACTGACTGTGATGATTCTAATACTGTGACGTGTTTAGCTAGCTATCTGGCTAACTGTTTTAATGTCTTGTAATAGATAATGATGACGCTGGCTGTAGCGTGTCTGCGTTTTCCAGGACGCTATAGTTTCGTGCAGTGCGTGCGTGTGTGTATGCGTGAGGGAGCGATGTTTTTAAAAGTTTTTAATGGGGTAAGGCCTAAAAATGACATTGTTGTAGCCGGTGTGCGTTTTTCCAGGACGCCATAATCATGTTCTTAACCATGCTATTACGGCACTATAGCTATTTTTTGTGAAGATGATGACGTTAACTGTAGTGCGTGCATTGGGGAACCAACGGGTAGCAGATAGAACTGTGACGACGCATTAATGTATAGATCTCATCCTTTAAATAACGAGGGCAAGTCCGGACCTGCCGCTTCATTCCTTCTCGTTTCAGCTGTTCTGTTAGCTAGTCGGTGTAGGCTGAATTTCCTCGTGTTTTTTGTTATTAAATCCTCAATTTTTGGCTTGCAGGACAATGAATTAGCTGCCATAGGTAAGTAAAACCGAATTTTCTGTTTTAAAATGTCTACTTTAAGTTCATTCAGTTATGATTATAAACATAGGAGCAGTCTTCTTCAACAGATGACGATGTGTGTGTGTGTGTGTGTGTGTGTGTGTGTGTGTGTGTGTGTGTGTGTATTTGTGTTGTAGTGTGTGTGTGTGTGTATTTGTGTTGTAGAGTGTGTGTATTTGTGTTGTAGCGTGTGTTAGCTGTATCAGTCATTTGCCTGGAGCCTAAGGCGTGGTGACGTTGGGTGGTGTGCGTGCATTGGTGGCCAATGAATAGAAGTTAAAATCGTGACAAGCATTAATGTGTCGAGCTGGGGCGTGGTTTTCAGACTTTAAGTACCACCAATAACGTTTCAGTTACCGTGCTAGCTAGGCTTCATACAGTGTGTTACTACGCGTTTTTCTTGTTAAATTCTCCTTTCGAGGTGCCAATATGTCTGGTAGTTTTTATGCTGTTTTTAGCTAGCTTTTGCTGGGTAGTTGTGTCAGCCTTGAATCACATACAACACAAAGCGGAAAACATAAGGCTGTACCTTATGTCATTACTGTTTATGAATAAAAAAGTAGCTTGCAAAACAAAAAATTAACTATATTTTCTAAAGGGCTATTATCAGAAATCATAAATCTTTTATGCTAAGAGGGTAAGGTGACTTAAAAAGGTGACTATTTAAGTCCTTGAGAAATATTTCAGTTTTCTCACATTCAAAACATATGTGTGATAGTGTTTCATCCGTATCACCACAGAAGTGACAAGCACTGCTTATGTTTGGATATTTGGCTACAGTAACATTTACGGGGTATATATTTTATCAAGAATTTTATATTTGAACCTACTTTTTTTTTGTAATTCAGTATTTACTAGGTAACAACCAAGCTCTTTTCCAGTTGATATCAGGAATTAAAGATCCCCAGTAGAATTTCCCTCTAGGAGGTATTCTTTTTCTAATTGAAAGATCTGATGAATATGTTTATTATCACATTTCTTATCTAGCACACTAACCCCATTTAAAATTAACTTATGTTGTGTTACATTATTCAATCCAAAAGACAGGTGACCTATAATCATGGTGTTAAATTCCTTAAATAGGGCTGTATTGACGCAACAACAAAAAATGTTATATGTTAAAATAGCGCCAGAACTATCAAATAAATAATGTCATGGATGCCACATTCAAACCATCTAGAGAAAACAAGGGATTTGTTTTTAGTTGTAATGCCGGTAGTGTTCCAAATACGGGGTTTATGAGACAAGAAGTTGTGAAGGAAACAGTTTCCAAGGCAGAAGACACTGATGGTGAAATTTAGATAATTTGATAGGTAATTTGGATGGAGCATAGTCACGTTTTAATATGGAGGAAAGACCACCAACATGGTTAAATATATGATTAGGAATAAAAACCACAAGGGAATAGAATATATAAAATATCTTCTGATACAACCAATTCTAAATGTCTGTGAAGTCCAAACAGTCTAAACCATCCAGTGCTTTACAGCCAGAAAGTTTGTGAGGTTTATTTTCAGAGGAAGTCAAGACAGATTTTATTATTCTCTTTAAGGGTTTTGTCATTGATAATGTTAGAAAAATCTTACTATCACGTGTTCCTTGATGTGATGAAGACAAAGAGAGGCTGAGGGTCCAATTGAGAATTAAGAAAAGGGTTATATCATGTAAATGACAAATTCAACAAAAATACTGTTAATCAACATTCTATTGACTTAGCCTAGTCTAAGACACATGAGGCTAGAAGACAGAAGGTTACTTCCTGGTGGGAGGACAAAGGCTTCTTTCTAAATGCCAGACTTGACCTGATCAAGTCTTTAGAGTCAGAGGAAGAGAGGGGGGAAGGTGAGAGACAGTAGGCCGTCTTGACCTCTTCACAGAGACAAAATGCATCTTTTACTAACCTGGCTGCAGCATACATAAACAGTAATACATTGTTTTTCAATACATTGTTTTAATTTTTTATAACTCAAAACTAATTAGAGAGAAGGGTAAAACAAAATGGGAGAGAGCGTCTGCGTTCTACCAAACATACTTAAACCTCTTTCAACCAAGAGTTAAGATGACCTTTAGTTTTGGTCATTTTTGATGTAGAGAATTGTTCAGCCAAAGTTAAAGCACAAGGAAGCTAATTTTTTGTCCTTTAAAACAAAATGGTGTCAGCTGTCAAAATCAATATTATTAATTCCACTTATCGCCAGCAGTTCTGTAACCATCTGAAATAGAAAGGGGGAAACGGGCCATCCCTGTCAAATTCCACATTTTATCTCAAATCTATTAGTTGGATTGTGATTAATTTATCACATAACTATTAATGTCTTTATAAAGCATCTCAATAACATTAATAAAAGCATCATCAAAACCCTATAATTTAAGAGTCTTCAAAAGAAAAGTATGCTCAATAGTATCAAAAACCCTTGTAGAAATCTAGAAAAAGATTAAGATGTGACAATTTTCAATAAAGCCAGACTGTGTTTCAGAGATGATGTCCCCAAGGCCTGTTTTAAGGCTATTGGCATAAACTAAGGCTATTATTTTATAGTCAGTTGTTTATTAGTGAAATTAGACACCAGTTGTAAACAAACCGTGTGTCCTTACCCTGTTTAGGGATAAGTGAAATAATACCTTGTTTTATAGTGGTGGTCGTCATCTCTTTCTGCTCCATACATCCTTTATACATACAAAGCAGCGGAACCTGAATATATTGTATACTGAATATATTCCCAAAAATGCTCATAGAATTCTACAGAAAGCCGTTCCTTTTTTCATGAAATGGATATCTTTCATTATTTCAGCAGCTGTTATATTAGAATCACAAAGGTGATTACAAAGTAATGTTAGGGATGTACTTACTTACTTCTTCAATAAACAAGGGGCAGTTACTGAGACTAAACTTGGAAGGGTAAACATTTTTATAAAAAGCTGTGCCAAATTCTGAAATTGAAAAAGGGACAGTAGATTGGGGGCTATTTATATTAAGAGAAGTTAAAGCTTTTCTTTGACCATTTCTTTTCTGTAATGCAAAAATCAAAAAAACAAACTTGCATTCTTCTCGCTCTCTTCTAACCATTTGGCCATATAAAGGCCCATCTGGTTAAATTCAAACAGAGCTCCTCAAGTTGTAATTAAGCTTTTTAATTTCTCTTTCTTCTTCATATATAGTATATTTAGATAAATCATTTAATCTATCAAGTAATTTAGTTTACATGTGATTTTAAATCAGCTTTTAACAATCTCTTAATAGCAATACATCTGGTCTTGTACTTAAAAATGTTTACAACAAGTTGCTGTAACAGGCTAGTTGAACATTGTTTTGCTTTGCTGCAAGTTACCCAACAGTCCAACTTTACTGGCTGAAAGTGAAAATAAAGATATGTTAGCCTAACTTAACGTTACACTGATTCTGACTAATGTTTATACTAAATGCGTGGCAATGAATGACTGAAAAAGTACTCGCTTAAATATCACAATTTTGAAGTGACTTTTCCAAATATAACGTTACAGATAACCAGCTAACGTAATCTACTAACAATTATCCTGATATCGGCCTGCGCTTCCAGCTAAATTAGCTAAATTAGCTAACGTTTGTCTGGCACTGTGTTGGCGCACGCTCTGGAGGGAAGGCTCCATGTTAAGTAATGTTAGCTGCGCCATTTCATGGCACAATTCACGGTAACATACAATGAGGCCCAACGAGAGATGGCATACCCTTTTTTCAGTTTTTCTCTGTCGGAGTATGCAAACAAACCGGTTTCAGCGTGTGCTGACAGATTACGCTGGCAAGCTGCGTCTGAGCTGTGTAAATCAGAGCATGGCGAGGAGTGTGCAGTAGAATAGAGAGGTTTCGTCCGTTTGCATCAACAGATTTAACACTCTTGCATGTCATGCTCAGTACATTCAAATTCTGTCAACAATGTGTCTCCACAAAACAGAGTAAATCACTAATTTAGGTGAAGGACCTTTTTTTTAGAATAATTAGACCAAAATAAAATACCAGAATGGCAGACCATAATTCACACAAAAAAGGATAAGAGTACCTTTTATAAATAATTTTCGCCTGATAATTTTTCAAACACTTTTTACACAAAAGTTATACACAAATTATAAAAACGCCACAACACTAGACATTAGTAATTTTCTTTGTCAGGTTTACTCTTCATTCTCTGCATACAACATGTTTCAGTAGTCCCAAACTCTAATAATTACTGTTGCAAACCACAGTTTTTATGATTTACCATATTTTGTGGAAGTAAATGTCCTGTAAGTGTATCTGCATAGTTTGACTGTGTTATTTTAATGCAGTTTGGTAGGCCTACTTATGTAAGTATAGTTCATTATATAGGTAGGTGTTATCATGGTGTGGCGGTCAGTCACAGACTAACTACTTTTTCCTGAGAAAGATCACCTGTGGTTGAAACAATTGTGGTACAATTAATGCACATAATTACAAGACAGAGGTGTGCCACTTTTTCTGGTACGGCATGTTCAGAATCTCGAGGTTACACATCTTCACTTTGTTTCCTGGGTGTTTAATATGTTCCTGACAAAAATGTGCATTATGTTTTTTCCAAACTGTTTAATACATTATTCTGTTATCTCAGTGACAATGTTTGAATAAAGCTAAGTTTTCTTCATATGTGAACAAACATGTGGAAACATTTGTTTGTTTTAGTCACTCTTTATATGATACCTCTTATGTATGGGCAAAATACGAATTACAAAATTTTCCAATGTAATTTTAGATCATTTGAATTTCTTTCCCCCCCATCTGCGGGTGATGGGGGGGAAAACTCTGACTGTTGTTTGTGCATATGCACCAAACAAGAGTTCGGAGTATTCGGCCTTCTTGGAGACCTTGAATGGAGTCCTGTATGGGGCTCCAGTAGGGGACTCCATAGTTCTGCTGGGGGACTTCAACGCACACGTGGGTGATGATGGAGATACTTGGAGAGGCGTGATTGGGAGGAACAGCCTCCCTGATCTAAACCAGAGTGGTTGTCTGTTGTTGGACTTCTGTGCTAGTCATGGATTGTCCATCACAAACACCATGTTCGAAAATAGGGATGCTCATAAGTGTACGTGGTACCAGAGCACCCTAGGCCAAAGGTCAATGATCGATTTTATAATCGTTTCATCTGATCTGAGGCCGTATGTTTTGGACACTCGTGTGAAGAGAGGGGCAGAGCTGATCTGAACTGAACTGAACTGATCACCATCTGGTGGTGAGTTGGGTCAGGGGGTGGGGGAAGACTCTGGACAGACCTGGTAAACCCAAACGGGTAGTGCGGGTGAATTGGGAACGTCTGGAGGAGGCAGTTGCAGGGTACCGACGGGCCCGAAGGGCTGCAGCCTCTGCCGTGACAGGGGAGGTAATAGAACGGTGGAAGGAACACTTTGAGGAACTGATGGGGGATTGTCGTCAATTTCCCTGGTGGAAGTCGCTGAGGTAGTCAAACAACTCCACAGCGGCAAAGCCCCAGGGATTGATGAGATCCGTCCAGAAATGCTGAAAGCTCTGGGTGTGGAGGGGATGTCTTGGTTGACACGCCTCTTCAACATTGCGTGGAAGTCTGGGACGGTGCCTAAGGAGTGGCAGACCGGGGTGGTTCCCCTATTCAAAAAGGGGGACCAGAGGGTGTGTGCCAATTACAGGGGTATCACACTTCTCAGCCTCCCTGGTAAAGTCTACTCCAAGGTGCTGGAAAGGAGGGTTCGGCTGATAGTCGAACCTCGGATTGAAGAGGAACAATGTGGATTCCGTCCTGGCCGTGGAACAACGGATCAGATCTTCACTCTCGCAAGGATCTTGGAGGGGGCCTGGGAGTATGCCCAACCAGTCTACATGTGTTTTGTGGATCTGGAGAAGGCGTATGACCGGGTCCCCGGGAGAAATTGTGGGAGGTGCTGCGGGAGTATGGGGTGAGGGGTCCTTCTCAGGGCCATCCAATCTCTGTATGACCAAAGCGAGAGCTGTGTCCGGGTTCTCGGCAGTAAGTCGGACTCGTTCCAGGTGAGGGTTGGCCTCCGCCAGGGCTGCGCTTTGTCACCAATCCTGTTTGTAATATTTATGGACAGGATATCAAGGCGTAGTCGGGGCGGGGAGGGGTTGCAGTTCGGTGGGCTCAGGATCTCATCGCTGCTTTTTGCAGATGATGTGGTCTTGATGGCGTCATCGGCCTGTGACCTCCAGCACTCACTGGATCGGTTCGCAGCCGAGTCTGAAGCGGCTGGGATGAGGATCAGCTCCTCTAAATCTGAGGCCATGGTTCTCAGCAGGAAACCGATGGAGTGCTTTCTTCGGGTAGGGAGTGAGTCCTTACCCCAAGTGAAGGAGTTTAAGTACCTTGGGGTCTTGTTCGCGAGTGAGGGGACTATGGAGCGTGAGATTGGTCGGAGAATTGGAACAGCTGGTGCGGTATAACATTCAGTTTATCGCACCGTTGTGACGAAAAGAGAGCTGAGCCAGAAGGCAAAGCTTTCGATCTACCAGGCAATTTTCGTTCCTACCCTCAGCTATGGTCATGAAGGCTGGGTCATGACCGAAAGAACGAGTTCCAGGGTACAAGCGGCCGAAATGGGTTTCCTCAGGAGGGGGGCTGGCGTCTCCCTTAGAGATAGGGTGAGAAGCTCAGTCATCCGAGAGGAGCTCGGAGTAGAGCCGCTGCTCCTTCGCGTCAAAAGGAGCCAGTTGAGGTGGTTTGGGCATCTGGTAAGGATGCCTCCTGGGCGCCTCCCTAGGGAGGTGTTCCAGGCACGTCCAGCTGGGAGGAGGCCTCGGGGAAGACCCAGGACTAGGTGGAGAGATTATATCTCCAACCTGGCCTGGGAACGCCTCGGGATATCCCAGTCGGAGCTGGTTGATGTGGCTCGGGAAAGGGAAGTTTGGGGTCCCCTACTGGAGCTGCTGCCCCCGCGACCCGATACCGGATAAGCGGATGAAGATGGATGGATGGATGGATATTTCTTTTAGCAACGTTTTGTTATAGTGTACCGAGCACCTGGTCCATACTCTGAATTCTTATCAGAATTTGCAGCGTTTTTGTCAAATTTAGCCCTTAAAACGGACAAAGTTCTTATTGTCCTGAAGGCCCATTTGAAGTTTATCTCTCTATTAGATTCTATTGGCTTCTCTCAAAGTGTTCATAAACCGACTCACCGTCTTAACCACACCCTAGATCTTGTTCTGATTTGATAGTGTTCCCACAGAATCCCTTTTTATTTGACCACTGTCTGATAACTTTTGAGTTTATACTGCTGAACTAAATGTAAATAAATGTGCTGTATTTATATAGCGCTTTTCTAGTCTTGACGACTACTCAAAGCGCTTTTACAGGCAGGCCACAGCTCTACCACTGAGCCACACTGAGCCACTACACGCCAGTAGGCAAAAAACTTCTATACAAGATGTCTATCTGATAGTGCTGTAGCTAAATTTAAGGCTGTGATTCCATCAGCTTTTAATTCATTACCAAGCACGGGACCAGGTGCTCGGTACACTATAACAAAACATTGCTAAAAGAAATACTAATTGGTAAATATTGTATTGCAACACAAAACGGCGTATAACCTCTACACAACATGTCCTCTATGTGAAATGTGTTATCACAGCATTTTGTGTTTTGCATACAAGTTAAATACATACCTGGTGATAAATTTCAGTCAAAGAAATTCAAATGATCTAAAATTACATTGGAAAATTTTGTAATTCGTATTTTGCCCATACATAAGAGGTATCATATAAAGAGTGACTAAAACAAACAAATGTTTCCACATGTTTGTTCACATATGAAGAAAACTTAGCTTTATTCAAACATTGTCACTGAGATAACAGAATAATGTATTAAACAGTTTGGAAAAAATATAATGCACATTTTTGTCAGGAACATATTAAACACCCAGGAAACAAAGTGAAGATGTGTAACCACGAGATTCTGAACATGCCGTACCAGAAAAAGTGGCACACCTCTGTCTTGTACTTATGTGCATTAATTGTACCACAATTGTTTCAACCACAGGTGATCTTTCTCAGGAAAAAGTAGTTAGTCTGTGACTGACCACCACACCATGATAACACCTACCTATATAATGAACTATACTTACATAAGTAGGCCTACCAAACTGCATTAAAATAACACAGTCAAACTATGCAGATACACTTACAGGACATTTACTTCCACAAAATATGGTAAATCATAAAAACTGTGGTTTGCAACAGTAATTATTAGAGTTTGGGACTACTGAAACACGTTGTATGCAGAGAATGAAGAGTGAACCTAACAAAGAAAATTACTAATGTCTAGTGTTGTGGCGTTTTTATTATTTGTGTATAACTTTTGTGTAAAAAGTGTTTGAAAAATTATCAGGCGAAAATTATTTATAAAAGGTACTCCTTTTTTGTGTGAATTATGGTCTGCCATTCTGGTATTTTATTTTGGTCTAATTATTCTAAAAAAAGGTCCTTCGCCTAAATTAGTGATTTACTCTGTTTTGTGGAGACACATTGTTGACAGAATTTGAATGTACTGAGCATGACATGCAAGAGTGTTAAATCTGTTGATGCAAACGGACGAAACCTCTCTATTCTACTGCACACTTCTCGCCATGCTCTGATTTACTGAGCTCAGACGCAGCTTGCCAGCGTAATCTGTCAGCACACGCTGAAACCGGTTTGCTTGCATACTCCGACAGAGAAAAACTGAAAAAAGGGTATGCCATCTCTCGTTGGGCCTCATTGTATGTTACCGTGAATTGTGCCATGAAATGGCGCATCTAACATTACTTAACATGGAGCCTTCCCTCCAGAGCGTGCGCCAACACAGTACCAGACAAACGTTAGCTAATTTAGCTTGTTAGGGCGGAGGAGGGGTGGAAGCGCAGGCCGATATGAGGATAATTGTTAGTAGATTACGTTAGCTGGTATCTTAAAGGCCATTATCTGTAATGTTTTATTTGGAAAAGTCACTTCAAAATTGTGATATTTAAGCGAGTACTTTTTTCAGTCATTCATTGCCACGCATTTAGTATAAACATTAGTCAGAATTAGTGTAACGTTAAGTTAGGCTAACATATCTTTATTTTCACTTTCAGCCAGTAAAGTTGGACTGTTGGGTAACTTGCAGCAAAGCAAAACAATGTTCAACTAGCCTGTTACAGCAACTTGTTGTAAACATTTTTAAGTACAAGACCAGATGTATTGCTATTAAGAGATTGTTAAAAGCCGATTTAAAATCACATGTAAACTAAATTACTTGATAGATTTAGATTTATCTAAATATACTATATATGAAGAAGAAAGAGAAATTAAAAAGCTTAATTACAACTTGAGGACGGACGCTCTCTCCCATTTTGTTTTACCCTTCTCTCTAATTAGTTTTGAGTTATAAAAAATTAAAAACAATGTATTGAAAAACAATGTATTACTGTTTATGTATGCTGCAGCCAGGTTAGTAAAAGATGCATTTTGTCTCTGTGAAGAGGTCAAGACGGCCTACTGTCTCTCACCTTCCCCCCTCTCTTCCTCTGACTCTAAAGACTTGATCAGGTCAAGTCTGGCATTTAGAAAGAAGCCTTTGTCCTCCCACCAGGAAGTAACCTTCTGTCTCCTAGCCTCATGTGTCTTAGACTAGGCTAAGTCAATAGAATGTTGATTAACAGTATTTTTGTTGAATTTGTCATTTACATGATAGAACCCTTTTCTTAATTCTCAATTGGACCCTCAGCCTCTCTTTGTCTTCATCACATCAAGGAACACGTGATAGTAAGATTTTTCTAACATTATCAATGACAAAACCCTTAAAGAGAATAATAAAATCTATCTTGACTTCCTCTGAAAATAAACCTTAACATAAAAAGGAGGTTCTTTCTGGCTGTAAAGCACTGGATGGTTTAGACTGTTTGGACTTCACAGACACCGTACACTCATTTAGAATTGGTTGTATCAGAAGATATTTTATATATTCTATTTCCTTGTGGTTTTTATTCCTAATCATATATTTAACCATGTTGGTGGTCTTTCCTCCATATTAAAACGTGACTATGCTCCATCCAAATTACCTATCAAATTATCTAAATTTCACCATCAGTGTCTTCTGCCTTGGAAACTGTTTCCTTCACAACTTCTTGTCTCATAAACCCCGTATTTGGAACACTACCGGCATTACAACTAAAAACAAATCCCTTGTTTTCTCTAGATGGTTTGAATGTGGCATCCATGACATTATTTATTTGATAGTTCTGGCACTATTTTAACATATAACATTTTTTGTTGTTGCGTCAATACAGCCCTATTTAAGGAATTTAACACCATGATTATAGGTCACCTGTCTTTTGGATTGAATAATGTAACACAACATAAGTTAATTTTAAATGGGGTTAGTGTGCTAGATAAAGAAATAAACATATTCATCAGATCTTTCAATTAGAAAAAGAATACCTCCTAGAGGGAAATTCTACTGGGGATCTTTAATTCCTGATATCAACTGGAAAAGAGCTTGGTTGTTACCTAGTAAATACTGAATTACAAAAAAAAAGTAGGTTCAAATATAAAATTCTTGATAAAATATATACCCCGTAAATGTTACTGTAGCCAAATATCCAAACATAAGCAGTGCTTGTTACTTCTGTGGTGATACGGATGAAACACTATCACACATATGTTTTGAATGTGAGAAAACTGAAATATTTCTCAAGGACTTAAATAGTCACCTTTTTAAGTCACCTTACCCTCTTAGCATAAAAGATTTTTGATTTCTGATAATAGCCCTTTAGAAAATATAGTTAATTTTTTGTTTTGCAAGCTACTTTTTTATTCATAAACAGTAATGACATAAGGTACAGCCTTCCTTCCAGGTATTTAAGTTAGAAATAGATTTGCTCCTTAAATCACTTCATTTCATTAAAAATAAGCAATAAAATGATCGCTTATGTGTCTCCTCTACACAGTCTGAAAATCCTGAAAAGTTTTCCGCTTTGTGTTGTATGTGATTCAAGGCTGATACAACTACCCAGCAAAAGCTAGCTAAAAACAGCATAAAAACTACCAGACATATTGGCACCTCGAAAGGAGAATTTAACAAGAAAAACGCGTAGTAACACACCGTATGAAGCCTAGCTAGCACGGTAACTGAAACGTTATTGGTGGTACTTAAAGTCTGAAAACCACGCCCCAGCTCGACACATTAATGCTTGTCACGATTTTAGCTTCTATTCATTGGCCACCAATGCACGCACACCACCCAACGTCACCACGCCTTAGGCTCCAGGCAAATGACTGATACAGCTAACACACACTACAACACAAATACACACTACAACACAAATACACGCACACACACATTACAACACAAACACACACACACACACACACACACACACACACACACACACTGTACATCGTCATCTGTTGAAGAAGACTGCTCCTATGTTTATAATCATAACTGAATGATTGACTGATTGACTAATTGACTAAAATGACTGAGTAGACATTTTAAAACAGAAAATTCGGTTTTACTTACCTATGGCAGCTAATTCATTGTCCTGCAAGCCAAAAATTGAGGATTTAACAACAAAAAACATGCGGAAATTCATACACCGACTAGCTAACAGAACAGCTGAAACGAAAAGGAATGAAGCGGCAGGTCCGGACTTGCCCTCGTTACTTAAAGGATGAAATCTATACATTAATGCGTCGTCACTTCTATCTGCTACCCGTTGGTTCCCTAATGCACGCACTACAGTTAACGTCATCAATCTTCACAAAAAATAGCTATAGTGCTGTAATAGCATGGTTAAAAACATGATTATGGCGTCCTGGAAAAACGCACACCGGCTACAACAACGTCATTTTTAGGCCTTACCCCATTAAAAACTTTTAAAAACATCGCTCCCTCACGCATACACACACGCACGCACTGCACGAAACTATAGCATCCTGGAAAACGCAGACACGCTACAGCCAGCGTCATCATTATCTATTACAAGACATTAAAACAGTTAGCCAGATAGCTAGCTAAACACGTCACAGTATTAGAATCATCACAGTCAGTCTGACCAACGCGTTTTAAGACCTTCACCTCACACACACACACACACACACACATACTCACACACACTTGTGCGCATACACACGCGGGCACACACACACACACACACAACAGTTTATTTACATCGCAGAATTCAGTATCAAAACAAGCTCTGCAGACGCGAAGAGATTGTCTCTGTTTATACAACATGGAAAGGATTGCGGTGAAAAGCTCACGCTGCAACCCTGCAGCTAGCGTAAGCAATAGAAACTAACATTCATAGGCGCCTGCGGTCTTCTTCCGGAGCACCCTTATCACTAAACAACACAGGCCTTCCAGCCAAAGGTGTTGTCCATATAAACACCAAGGTGCCCATAGGGCCAGAGCCGATGGATTGGTTTATCATTTATGACCCCTGATACCCTCTGACCCATGGCACAACCCTTTCCTCAGTTTGTAAAATGGTTGAATGAGATTGACTGGTACCAAAGGGCTAGGGATGGATGGATGGATAGATAGATAGATAGATAGATAGATAGATAGATAGATAGATAGATAGATAGATAGATAGATAGATAGATATTGATCCCCAAAAAAATGGGAAATTATGGTGTAACAGCAGCACACGTACATCAGTCACACAGCACACACAAATGTATTAACACAAATGTTAAAAAGTATGCTAAAATGTAAATAAACCAATTGTGCAGGTTGCATTAGTGCAGTTTTGTCAGTTTGTTCAGTCTATTAGTGTCGCTGGCGCCGATGCTGCTGCCCCAGAAGACAGCGGAGGAGAACAGAGCGCTGGCCACAACAGACTGTTAGAACATCTCCAACATTCGGCTGCACACGTTCAAGGATCTCAGTTTCCTCAGGAAATAGAGTCTGCTCATCCCCTTCTTGTAAACAGCAGTGCTGTTGATCTTCTAGTTCAGCCTGCTGTCGATGTTGACACCCAGTTATCTGTACTCCTCCCAGGATGCAAAGGGGCTGCGAAGCCGTTCCCTTCCTCCTGAAGTTGATCACCATCTCTCTGGTCTTATCAACATTCAGCAGCAGGTGGTTCTTACCAGACCACTCCACAAAGTCATCCACCAGCGGTCTGTACTCCCCCTCCTGTCCATCCCTTACACACCCAACAACTGCAGAGTCATCAGAAAACTTCTGTAGGTGACATGACTCTGAGTTGTACTGGAAGTCTGTGGTGTATAAGGCGAACAGAAAAGGAGACAGCACAATCCCTCGTGGGGCCCCCGTACCACTCACCACCACATCAGACAGAACACGGTCCAGGCGGACAAACTGTGGTCTGTCTGTCAGGTAGTCAGTGATCCAGGAGACTGTGGACCCAACGACACCCAGAGGCTGGATGGTGTTGAATGCACTGGAGAAATCAAAAAATGTGATTCTACAGTGCCGCCACCGCCCTCCAGGTGCAAATGAGCTTGCTTCAGAAGATAGATGACAGCGTCATCCACTCCCAGACATGGCTGGTATGCAAACTGTAGAGGGTCCAGAGAAGAACTCACCTGCTGTCTCAGGTAGGCCAAGACCAGCGTCTCGAGCACCTTCATCACATGGGATGTGAGAGCCACTGGGCGGTAGTCCTTAAGGCCAGATGGAGTCGACTTCTTGGGTACCGGGACAAGGCAGGACGTCTTCCACAGCACCGGCACCCTCTGCAGGTTCAGGCTCAGGTTGAAGAGGTAGTGGGTGCCTAAAGTGTCAGTGTGGGGAGAGGAAATGTGCTGTAGTGGTGGTGGGGGGAGTGGGCTGACTGCTGGGGGGCTGACTACAGGAGAGTGTGGAGGGAGGTGTGGGAACAAAAGAGGGGCAATGGGGGGTGTAGGGGTTGGTGGGGTGGTAGAGGAGGCAGGGGATGGCTGTAAGCTAAACCGATTGAAATAACGATTTAGCTTGTTTGCTCTCTCACAGCTGCCTGGTGTTTGTCCTCTTCTCCCCCCACACCCGGTGATCTCCTTCATCCCTGTCCACACCTCCCTCATATTGTTCTGCTGGAGACTGGCCTACAGCATCCTCCTGTAGGTGTTTTTACACTGCCTCAGTTTATCCCGCAGTCTGTGCTGTACTTCCCTTAGCTCCTGTCTGTCCCATGACCTGAAACCTTTCTTCTTCTCATTATTTATTTATGTTACATATTTATTTTTGTTGCTTTTGCACTAAATTGGACAATTTAATTTTTTGGTTTTATGGGACAACTAAATGTGCTGGAAAAGAATGTGCTTCATTTTCTTTTGTATTTACTTAAAGCTACAATTTCTACAGAGCTAATAGTCTTCATTTAGGGAAGATATGCACAGTAATTGTAAGTTTTGACTAATATTGAGTTTATCCAAGCATAGGATTTGGTTTGTTTTGTTCTGTTCTGAAAGTTTACTTAATACAGTAATGGTAAATAAATACTGTATATTTGACACATCACTTGGGTTTACTTGGGTTTAATATTCCACATATTAAACAGAATGTTTTATTCTTATATATTCTGTACTTCGTGTTGTTTAATGAAGGGTACATTGAAGTATTTTTTTAAAGGCTCAGAAGGTTATGTAAAACATATTATGACCATTGTTGAGTTGTGGGTTCTGAGACGACTCTTTGAGGTAAGATGCTTCAGAAAGAGAAGTATGAGCAAGTTTGTTCAGTGATGACATGTCTAGGAGATGGGGGGATATGGGAGGGGACAAGGGCAAGAGACCAGGTGTCCTCACAAGTGGTGGAGGGGCGATTTTAGGGAATGGGCTGGTAAAGTGACCTTTTTATTTGTTTTGTACTGACGTGTTTCACTGTTTTATGGTTTGTTAAGTTTTTGATATAATTTGTCATGATTGCACTTACATTCTTCTACCTGCACCTTAGACCTGATGCCCTTTCTACCATTAGCTGTAACATGACTGACTCAATAGATGGAGGGACAACCGGTGGGTGTCTTTATTATCCCCGAGGGGCAATTTGTTGTGCAGCAGCATATAACATAAATAACACACAGGTTATACAAGACAACAGCCATACATCTAGAACAAAATAAATACGTAATACACAGAAGTCCACACCTCACATTGACTTATTAAGAAAGCCTATAGCAGCAGGGACAAAGGAGTTTTTGTGTCTGTTTGTCCTGACTGAATCTGCAGCCAGACGGCAACAAAATTAAGCAGCTGTTCAGGGGGTGATTTGGGTCGGCCAAGACTGATAGGGCCTTCTTGAGGGACCTTGTCTTGTCTTAAAACTGCGAAGTTTACGATGAAAAAACATGCGTTGATGTGATTTCTTACAGACAGCATCAACTTGTGGCTTGAAGGTGAGTTTGTCATCGATTATAATACCAAGGTATTTGTATTGCTTCACCACTTCTATAGCTTGATCATTAATGAGAGTAGAAGAGAGGGTGGGGGGGGTTCTTTCTAAAAATCGATTAACATTTCTTTAGTTTTTGCCACGTTAATGTTAATAAAAGTCGAGTTGCACCACTCCGTAAAATCATTTAAAATAGCGCCATGCTCGTTGGCGTTGTTTGTCAGCAGCAACACTATCACCGAGTCGTCAGCAAACTTAATGATATGACGCCTGGTGTGCTGGCTTTGGCATGCATTTGTAAATAGAATAAATAAAATCGTTGAGAGGACGCAGCCCTGGGAGGAACCAGAGGAGGAAAAGAGGACATTGGATAAAATGCTATTCACTCTCACGCGTTGAGACCTGTTAGTTAAAAAGTTTATCAACCGACAGATAAGACAAGGATTGATATTAAAAGTACTCTTTAAAATCCCCGCTAAAATATGTGGTTGTATGCAATTAAAAGCTGAAGAAAAGGCAATAAAAAGCAGCTGCACAAAGCTCTTTGCACTCTTAAGATGTGTATGGATCAAGTTAAAAAGAGTACATGCTGCATCTTCCACTCCCCAGTTTGGTCTGTAGGCAAATTGAAACGGATCCAGTAGATCCTGGACAGAGTTCAAAAGTTCATCCTTCACGATCTTCTCTAACGTCTTCATAGTGACGGACATGAGTGCCACAGGCCAAAAGTCATTAAGAGACTCTGGAGCCTCTTTTTGGCACTGGAACAATAATTGAGTCTTTCCAAAGGCGATGAACAGTGTGGAGATGTAAGGGCATTTTGTAAATAAAACAAAAAATGTCTGCCAGCTGTTCTGCACAGTTCTTAAATATACGGCCGTAATATACCGTCTGGGCCGGGGCTTATCCTTTTGTTCATGCCTCTGAAGAGTGTCAGGACCTTGTTTCTGTCAACCTGGACTTTACCCTGCCCAGGGGCAACGTTATTAAAAACTGACAACTCCTCACTGAAATCATAAATATTAAAACGATTATAAAAAGTGTTCATTTGAGAGGGCAAGGTCTGACATGCCATAGAGGGAGATCAGACACTTCTTAGGTTGCATCCCCATTGCTTTCACACCCTCCCATGCAGGACGTGAGTTGCCTGTATTGCATATTCTCAACTTTGTCATTATAATTAAGTTTTGCAAGCTTAAGTTCCTTTTTAGCTTGTTTTTGGAGTACTCTGTATTGAGTCATGTTACCTTGGTTGAAGCTAATATTTCGTTGATTAATTATGCTTTGACAGATTTGGAGACCCATAGTTTATTATTTGGATATATGGAGATGGATTTACGAGGGATGACTAAGTCTTCACAGAAGGTGATGTATGCAGAAACAGTCTCTGTGTGCTCATCAATGTCCTTACATTCGTTTTTGAATAGATCCCAGTCAGTGCAGCAATAGCATTCCTGTAGACACAGGATTGAGTCCTCTGACCAAACCGGAACTAACTTTTGTTTTGGCTTGTTTCTCTTCAGTGCCGGTTTGTAAGATGGAACCAAATAAACAGAGTTGTGGTCAGACATGCTGACTGGAGCTCTGCTGTAGGATTTCTAAGCACCTTTGACGGATCCATAACAGAGGTCCAGACTGTTGGTCCGTCGTGTTGCGCAGGTGACACATTGATAAAAGTTACACAAAGACTTCCCTGGTTTACAGTTATTTAAATCGCCCATGATGAAGTTTGGTGCTTCAGGTGAAATCCCCTAAAGTCGCTGCACGCATTTCACCAAAGCCCGAGTTGCTAAATCTGCATTAGCCTTCGGGTGAATGTAAACAAGTGTGATGAATATTTGTGGGAATTCCCTGGACAGATAAAAAGGGCGCAAAGACACAGACAGAAGTTCGATATCAGAGGTACACAGTGTTTCTCTGACAATCACCGTATTGCACCATTTCTTATTTATATAAAGACATAAGCCTCGACCTAGTGATTTTCCCGTCATTGTGGAGTCTCTGTCAAGACGGACAGGTTCTCCAAACCCGTCCAACTCAAGACCAGAGAGTGGATCTTGTTCTTTGAGCCATGTCTCTGTCAAGGCGAGAAGACAGGCATTTCTTTACTCCGAAAGGAACTTTACGTTTGCCTGGAGCTCGTCCACTTTCTTACGAAGGGACTGGACGTTGGCAAAGATAATTGAAGGAAGAGGTATCCAACGATGGCCTTGTCGCTTCAGTCTTTGCCGTACGCCGCCGCGTCTCCCCCTTTTCCTCACTCCTGTCCTGAGTGTCCAACTCTGGTTCTCTGCGGGACGGGTGGCTGCCGACCGGATGATCTCTGGTGGAAGAGCCGCTGGGGGTTCCACGATGCCCGCATCGGAGTTACGCAGGAACAAGAGAAACTCACAGGTGTAATGGAGGGACTCCTGATGTTCACAGAGTACGCCCAAAAGTTTGCATAACAGCATAAAAAGGTTAAAACAACCCGTCAAACTGAGGTGGGTCATCGTTACCACCGTCACACACGTAAGACAACACTCTCACTCTGCACTCTACTGCTACCTGTCGCCATTACAGCGCCAAACAGATTCACCTCTTTAAACATGGGGGGCTTGAATGCTGCATTAAAACAAACAAAGATTATGACTTATATCCCAAATCTGGATGCAGATGTGATGCTTCTACAGGAGACACACCTGCTAAAGTCTGAACACAAAAAGTTGAGCCGACCCGGATAGGACAAATCTTTCACTCCCAGTTTAATTGTAAAACAAGAGGTACAGCTGTATTAATCAGGAAAAACTTTCAGTTTACCTCCAGTAATATTATCACAGATCCAGAAGGACTTTATACAATTATCTCTAGCGTATTATACCAGAAGCCTGTGGTTTTAGCATCAATCTACGCCCTCAATTGGGGTGATCATAGCTTCTTTAATTCGGTGTTGTCTTTAATTCCCAATCTGGACTCCAACACTTTGTCACAAGCTTTGTCCACCTTCATGAACCAGTTTGGATCCCCTGGAGATTCATGTCCCCATCTTTCCATCAATATTCCATTTTCTTGCATGCCAGTCATTCTTTTTCTCATATGTATTACTTCCTAGTGGATGAAAATCTTATTTTTTCACTTATTTCTGTACAATATTTACCCATAGAAGTTTTAGATCACTCAGCAGTATTACTGGATATTTGTTTTGACCTAAAACCCAAACATTTTAGATTCTTGCGCCTTGACCCTCTCCTACTTAAAGAAGAAAAATTCTGTAATTATATTTATCACTCACAATCAGTCTTTTGCGACACCAACAAAAATAAAAAGACCTCCCCATCAATACTATGGGATACACTGAAAGCTTTTCTCAGAGGCAAGATAATTTCATATACATCCTATGCCAATAAACAACGCAGACTGCATAAGGAAGAATTGGACAGACTGATCGCAGATCTGGATAGATCGTTAGCAGTAGCAAGTACTCCGGACTTGTATAAAGAGAGACTTAGACTTAAGACAGAACTTGACTTACTCCTTTCAACAGAAGCTGAACAACTACTTCTTCGTTCCTATGGATCACTATATGAACACCTCACTCAGCAGCTAAAAGCCAGACAAGCATCCAACCAAATTATCCAGATTAGAGATGAGTCAAGCACGGTAGTGACTGACCCAATTAAAATGAATGCTTTGTTCAATTTATTTTAGCAACAATTGTATACATTTGAATCCTCCAGCAATGACACCCAAATGGATGCCTGCTTTCAAAAACTAGGCTTACCAAGAGTTTCACCCAATGACATTCAGATAATGGACGCTACTTTAACACTTCCTGAGATAAAAGAACCAATAACTTCAATGAATTCTGGCAAATCTTTGGGCCCTGACAGGTACCCTGTTGAGTTTTAGAAGCAATTTTCTAACCAGCAGGCCCCTCTACTTTTGGAGATGTTTAATTATTCATACAGTCATGGCTCTCTACCACCCACCTTAGTGCAAGCCTCCATTTCCCTCATCCACAAAAAAGATAAGGACACTCCTTTTCCATTGTCAGAAGACTTCTTGACGTCCCTCTTCTCTTCCCTGCAATGATTTGAGTTTAGTACCGGTTTTATTTCTTGGATCAAATTATTGTACTCCTCTCCCCCAGGCGCACAGTGCTCTGATCCCTTCTCCCTCTCTCCATTGTTGTTTGTGCTTGCAATTGAGCAGCTGTCCCTAGCATTGAAATCAGAAGGAGGATTCAGAGGAATGAGGAGACAAGGAAAGGAACATACATAGTCTATGTATGCTGATGACCTACTCCTGTGTGTAAGCAATCCCCTGTCAAGCCTTCCACCTATTCTCTCAATCCTGGACCCTTTCAGCATATTCTCTGGGTATAAATTGAACATTTCCAAAAGTGAGTGTTTCACAATAAACCAATTGGCTACAGAAATTCCAACTCACTTCAAGACCGCTCTGGTGGGCATAAAATACCTAGGAATAATGGTCACACAATCTATGCGCACACTAAAAGAACAGAACTTCTCGGTACTGACGGCAGAAGTCCTTCAAAAACAAAACAAGATCTTCAAAAATGAAAACGTTTACCGCTGTCTTTGACGGGTAAAGTGCAAATAGTAAAATTAAATATCTTACCACGTTACCTTTACCTTTTTCAATGCTTACCCAGATAGCAAAATTGTTGTGGCCCGGAGCCGGCCGACACTTGACACTTTCACCTGGCCCACATACCGCATGGAATGATGGCACTTGGGCGGTCCCCTCCTGCTTGCCAGAAGTGAGCCGCAAGAAAGCCGTAACCATGCCGCTTGTCAACCAAGAACAAACCAAATAAAGCAGAACTGGCCCAAATCTGGGCCACAGTCCATTTTTTTTCTGGCCCAGATTCCATATTCTCATCTGGCCCGCATACCGCGTGGAATGATGGCGATTGGGCGGTCCACTTCTATTTGCCAGATCTGGGCCACAAGCGAGCCGTAACCAGGCCGCATGTCAACCAAGAACAAACCAAACTAGAACTGCACGCAGTTTCAACGGGGTCCAAGCCACCCCGCGCAAGTCAGCGCCCACGACCAGCGGAGCGCACAAAAGCGGAACCCGAAGCGAAACGGCGGGGGAGGCAGACGTCGGGAAATACGGAGAGGCGCCTGTAACGGTACGGATTAATAGCACAATGACCCCAAATAAACTCTGGGCTCCTAGGCTGGATGCAAAAGCTTGATAAAAAGGCCCAAAATAGTCTACGTTGATTATAGCGCCCCCTAATGGCCCATCTTTACCAAATGTGGTACAGAGCCTCCGGGCGGCATGGTAAACAATCATCACAGGTTTGGTATTGATAGCATTTATTGTGGCAGAGATATTGCAATTGCAAATTTCCCATTTAAATGCATTGTGTTTTGACAAAACCAATAAACGTTGAATTTAGCGCCTCCTAAAGGCCAATCTTTACCATATTTGGGTCAGAGCATCGGGGAAGCATGTTGAAGACTTCCCTAAAGTTGTGTATTGATACCATATAACATTGCCGAGATATGATATGATATGTGTTTGGTACGTTAATACAGAAACTTTGTTTGGTCGTCAAATGAGCACACGTTAATGTAGCAACGTTCTTTATATAACTTTTTGTCAGGGCCATCTGAAGATGTACAAACCAGGTTTCGTGCAGATCTGTCACACGGCCTAGGACGAGTTCGAAAAAGTTATTTTTGCACTTGTCACAATATTGCGAAAATAATTGTCAACAAAAATGGGCGAAGCCTATATCATGTGACTTGGACTGATGTAGTGAACACGTGGATATGAAAAATGTTAATGTGGGATGTATAATGTGGAAGTTATAAGCAAAAACACGTTTGACGTCATTGCAGCGCCACCTAGTGGTCCACATGTGTAATATTCGGTAGGTCTGGTCAGCTACCCATTGTACATCTGCCCTGTTAATTTCAAGTAATTCACTTTAGTGGAAGTGGTTAATCCAGACATTGGCCCATAGGACACGCCCACTTGAACCAATCAGTACCCCACTGTAAGGACCAGCTCAGGAGTGGCCCTAGATGGTACCTATCAAATTTCGTAAAATTCGGATGAGCGGTTCATGAGATATAAACTATTTGTATTTGTAGCGCCACCTAGTGGCCAATGTTTGTTAAATTTGTTTCAGATCCTCAGAGGGTCATGCCAAGGAATATTCTAAAGTTTGGCTTTGACAGCATTTATTTTGGCCGAGATATGGCAAAGTCGGTGTTTTCATAGTTAGCTACACAAATTTGTTTGCCCGTAATATGCGCAATATTTATTCTATAAAAAATGGAATGGGGCGTGGCCTATATCACGAGATTCAGTAGGATCCAGTGAACGCGTGGATATAAGATTTTTAAATTTCCGATGTACGGTTTGGGAGTTATAGGGCCAAACGCGTTTTTTCTGCTATAGCGCCACCTAGTGGTGGACGTGGGTAAATTTTTGCGTCTGAGGTCTTTGCGCAGTTTTGGACCAGTCCTGAAAATGGCGCGTCGCCACCATGTACGGTTTAGGCTGCAGTACCACTTTTATGCGGGGAAGAATAATGAAGAAGAAACCGTACGAAAACAATAGGGTTCCACAGCCCTGATGTGTGAACCGCGTATTGCTATGCAATACCGGAGGGTGCACGCATCCTCGGGCTTGGACCCCTAATAAAGAAGAACTGGCCCAAATTTGGGCCACTGTCCATTTATATTCTGGCCCAGATGTGGCCCACATTCCATATTCTCATCTGGCCCACATACTACATGGAATGATGGTTGGACGGTTTGCTAGATGTGGCCCACAAGTAGGCCACAACAATGCTTCATGTCAACCAAGAAATAAACCACAACTGGCACTAACCATGGTCTATAACTAATTTGTATACTATTTTAAGTATACAGTAGTATTAGTATTTAGTATTTTACTACAATAATCCTAGTCAACAATGTTGTTGCAAAGCCATGAACAATTTACCAGGTAAGGCTCAACTACTCCAAAAACCAAGGTTTTTAATTAGAATCAAAATAAAGATCAAAATCAATGACAAAAATCAAGTTAATTTCATATATATTGTCTTTAATAAATTTAATGTTTTTGTGTCAACAGAACATGATTCCATTAGCTGTGCATTAGGGGTGAATTAGCTCACACAAAATAAACAAACATCAGTAAGCGTTATGCAACAGCTGTCAACTTGGAAACAGGAAACCATGCTAACAGGGTTTATTGAGCTTCTTCCCTGGGCTCATCACATCCCATCGGGAATGAATAAACTCTGTTGACTCAGTAAAAGACATTGATGACTCAATATGATGGAGGTTAAGTGAAAAACAAAAGTATTTGTAAACCAAAAATTATGTAGCAGAAAAACAAAATACAATTTTGAGGAAACACAAACCTAAACAGAGAAATTGGCCAGGTGAAAGGTGAGATTATCCGCATCTTTTACAAGACGCAAGCAACCATTGTGGGTTTTAGGGATGCAGTGATTACCGGATTCCATTATTAACCGATCTTTAAAATGTTACGGGTAATAAATCGTAAAGGCTCCGCTACACTGAGTGTTTCTGTTGCATGAAACAAAACTGTTGCAACGTGCACAAAACAAAAAAAAAGTTACACAAGCGGTGCACCATCTTTAAGTGTCATGCTTATGAGAAGCTACTGCACACTGGCTAAACTCTGGCAGAGGGACCAAATTTTGAAGCTTTATTTCCACCAAAGAAACGGCTGAAGTCGGCAGTGTGGGAACATTTCGAGTACACCACGACTGACTGACGGGGGCATTACTGAAGATGACTAATCACATGTTAAAAAACTTGCTGTTAAAAGGCTGCTGCTAATGAGCGAATACCTACATTAAACTTGATGCAGCACCTGTGGGTTCACCACCCAGCTTTGCACGCCCAAATAAAGGTAGGCCTAATACATTGTATTAAATAACGTAGCAAGTTAATAAGGATTTAAATATAAACGTCACTTATAATCAATGCTGTAGCAGTGAGAGATCGTCAAGTCACTGAATATTTAACGTTACAGCATATTGTCTTCTCCTGTCTGTGTTAAGAAAATGTTGCCAGGTGTAAAACCCCAACATAACATCAGGAGCTTATAGACTTTCAGGACTATACCAATTAACTACATTTCAGTTATCACTGCATTCAATTTCTTTCCATCATTTTCACTAAAACACAGACTATGTGTGGATGAGAGTTGATGACAGTAACAGTACAGTTTATTCCCCTCCTTTATAGCATTTTCCACTGGGGGATAAAAGTTAACATTCCTTTACATTAATAATACTTACATATTATAGAAATATAATTGTTGATGTAAGCAAATACTAAAAGTGAACTTCAGTCATTAGTGTTGTGAATATAATTAATGAATTTTGATTTGTAGTGCAGCAGTGTGGTGGGTCAGGAAGGTTATGCCTGCTTTGTTTGTTTACGTTGCACTAAAAGCCCAACTTATCGCTATGACATTGATTGTAAGGGACACATTTGTATTTAATTCCCTACCAACGTGCCACTTTATTTACGGAACTCAGTTATTATGTACCTTTACCAGTCCCTCCAGGAGTTTACGATGTCGGCAGTTCACGCAAATTCAACCGCAACTTTGGTGCAACCTGCAATTTTGACCAATCACCGCAACTTTTCCACGAATTTGACCAATAACCAGACTTTCCCGCGACTTCAACCAATCCCAGCAGTCCCACATGGCAGACTTTGTATCAGCATGTGACTTGACTTTGTATGTAATCGTGCCACCCGCAACCCTGAATTCGCATTTGGTAAGAAAGCACAGTAGCTTTAAAAGTTTCTGTTTGTATTAAAATTATTACACACATATTGCGAAATAGATATAATAACCGACTTACGTTTTTTTGGGACAGTCCGTCTTCTTTCTTCTCTCTCTCTCTTCTCCCTCCGTCTCGGTTGCTCGCAAGATGAAGCCATCTTTTTATGTAGGTTTCTGCCTCTTGATCTGTGGCTGTTGCCGTGAGCCTATTGTTTCTGACGGTCCCTAAATATAGAAAACATTGTAAAGCCATGGATGGAGTACTCAACTTTTAAAATCTTAGGACACAATCTAAGGACCTAAGCTTCGGCCAATTGCTTGCTGTGGGTAGAGAGTATGGTGGTACGGACATTTCATATCATGACGACCAAATTTATCACAATATTGTAAAAATGTGCTGAAAAAGATTCAAATGCACTGATACACAAAATGAAACAATTTTAACAAGTTCTACAGGGCTTGGGCGATTTGTTGAAGTAATCAAACACTTACCAGTAATTACATCTTTCAGTTGAAGACTGTGGAAAGTCGTTTTGCCATTGATGCCACGCCAGTTAAGCTGTTTGGCAAGGGAGTTGGTAAAGCAATGCTTCATAACTCGCCAAACACTGTCCTTAACATCAATTCCTCCAATGACACTCAATGCAGTAATCTGAAAAATGTATTTAAAAAGATACATGCCATATATTAACAATAGTCGATGTAACACAATTAAAACAAATTTACATGATTTTACTTTTCAAGAAGCTGGTATTTAGGACAGTAGTGAGAGAATAGCATCACTGCTGCCCAATATACAACTTCAGTTGAAATTTAAATATTAACAATAGTTTTAAATTTAGTTGACCTTCCTTTAAGTTCGAAAGGGTAATGTGTTATTACCATTTTATTTTTAAGGTCTGCCTCTTCCCTGAGACGTATTTCCAGAGCCAGCAGGGAAGTTACTTTTAGTGGCAGTACATCTCGATCCAGGGGTTCATACCCGCCAGCAGGTGCAGCTTGATTATTCTGCGTGGTCATCTGAATAACTTTGAGTTGATCCATTATTATTTCTTGATTTGTAAGAAATCTATGCAGAAGAGCTGAAAATATGGACATTCAACATATATAAAAGACATTACAGTTGATAAAATTAAATACTGTATTTCCTCAAATTAAAATCGGCTTTCAAATAAAAGCTAGAAATGGTAATAAATAATGCTTTAAGAGGGATGTACCACATTAAAAATAAATATTTATGTATATACATACATATAATGATAAATAAAATGAAGGGAACACTTAAATCACACATCAGATCTCGATTAACAAAACAGGATACTGCTTAATTCACTTTCTCCATTGCTCTCTGATCCACAGTTTGGTGGCAAATCAGAGCTTGAAGTGACTGCTCCACTATAGTTCTCTTCAGAATTTTCCTCAACACTATTATCCTGGTCATTGAAAGATTCAAACAACTGGTTTACTCTTTTAACAGCCCTTTTCCTTAAGTTGCTGCAAGCAATATTCCACTTTTCCCTCTCCATGACACAGCAATCACACAAAGTTCTGTTTGATATTTAGCCAACCTGTAGGTTGTCAACAGCTCTCCAATACAAAGAAGAAACAACATTTTACATTGATACATATTTCAAATAGCAGCAAGTATATCAGATGGAAGCAGCTTACCTTAATGGTGATAGTGCACCTGCCACCCTGTATTTCACGCCCGCAAATTTCTTTACAGTATTATGATCCAAAACATCATAACACAGAACAGAGTTTTGGTGAAGGAAAATGTATTACTAATCATCTCATAAAATCTTTGAACTGACAGGTGAAGCATGGTATATGTGCATTGTTGTAGAAGTGCAAATAACGTTAACTTAACGTTAATAACTTAACGTTGATTGTTAATGTTAAGTGCCTTATTTATTTACAGTCAGTCAACATAACAGTGAGATGAGTTTAAACTTACTTACAAAACAGTCATGCGTGCGTGCAACATTTTGAAAGGTGCCAGCTTAAAGCCTATGTTGCAGGTTTAATTTTGAAACGAATTTTCTTGTGGGAAATTAATTTTTTAACTGTTATCCATTGTATTTGAGGGTGTTGGATATCGCAAAACTTAAAATAATACGAAAAGTTGGCACTATTTACAATGTTTTATTTTTTCTCCCACAATGCATTGCATGACGTCACATTAGGGAGATAACAGAGAAACTTGCGTTGTATTTGCCGCTGGTCTGGCCTAATACGGCTTCTGGTCTTTTAATATTAACAGTCTGTGGTCTCGACTCAGTCCAGGTGACTTCATTATGTTTATTATAATATTGGAGGGAAAGTGAAACACAGCTTAGACGGGGATGTTGTTTGGCTTTTCACAAGTTTAGACAGCTAGCTAACGCTACGCCGCCGGACGTTAGCGCAAGAGCGTTAGCCTAGCCTGCTAGGTAAATATTACAACTGCCTTTGGTGTTGCCTATATACAGTGGTGCTCAAAAGTTTACATACACATGCTTAAGTTGACTAAAAAGAGGAATAAAAAAATCATGTGTTGGAAATTTATTTTAATACCTAAATTAAAAAATGAGGTAAAATCCAACCTTTAAGGACACCAATTTTCTTTGTGAATGAATAACGTATTGTAAATAAATAAATGTTCTTATTTAAAATACAGGGTCATAAGTATACATACCCCTGTTAAATTCCCATAGAGGCAGGCAGATTTTTATTATTAAAGGCCAGTTATTTCCTGGATTCAGGATATTATGCATCCTGATAAAGTTCCTTGGCCTTTAGAATTAAAATAGCCCCACATCATCACATACTCTTCACCATGCTTAGAGATAGGCATGGGATACTTTCTATAAAACCATCTCTCAATGCAAATCAAACCAGGTATTAGTCTAACTGAAATAAAACCATGCCTATCTCTAAGCATGGTGAAGAGTATGTGATGATGTGGGGCTATTTTAATTCTAAAGGCCAAGGGAACTTTATCAGGATGCATAATATCCTGAATCCAGGAAATAACTGGCCTTTAATAATAAAAATCTGCCTGCCTCTATGGGAATTTAACATAGGGGTATGTATACTTATGACCCCTGTATTTTAAATAAGAACATTTATTTATTTACAATACGTTATTCATTCACAAAGAAAATTGGTGTCCTTAAAGGTTGGATTTTACCTCATTTTTTAATTTAGGTATTAAAATAAATTTCCAAAACATGATTTTTTTATTCCTCTTTTTAGTCAACTTAAGCATGTGTATGTAAACTTTTGAGCACCACTGTATGCCTCTATGTTGTCCAATTTTGTATTGAATGAAAATAGTAAGCTTCGCTCCTATGAGATGGGTGGGTTTTTGTTACGTTACACACAAAGCTAACTGGCTATAGTTAGCCTGTACGTATGCTAGCGGATATAGCTAATGTTGCGTAGCCAGCCAGCAACTTCGGCAGTAGAGTTTTGGTAAGCTAACCACAACAGCGTTGTCGCCCACAATCAACCTCCATGTTGTCAACATAATACCTGTGGCGTTAGTGCACATTTTATACCATATTTGTATTGAATGAAATAGTAAGCTTCGCCCCTACGAGATGGGTGGGTTTTTGTTACGTTACACACAAAGCTAACTGGCTATCGTTAGCCTGTACGTATGCTAGCGGATATAGCTAACGCTGCGTAGCCAGCCAGCAACTTCGGCAGTAGAGTTTCGGTAAGCTAACCACGACAGCGTTGTCGCCCACAATCAACCTGCAGTGATGGTTTAAATGGAGACACGCATATTGGTTCTTTTCCCGGAGATCCTGGACATTATTTTCATTTATGATGTTAAAGGCCAAGGAAGCCTGGAGAGACGCGTCCGACCACAAGTCGGTGTGGAAGCCGAGCTACATCTGCGGCGAGCAGTCTGCAGACCGGGGGAATAACGTTCAGATTCTCAGGGACCAGGTCTGAGCTCCATGATTCATCGAAAGCCTGGACTGGTGTGGATGTTTCAACCTCACAGACAACGGACTTGGACAAGCTTTTAAAAAAACTTTTGAAGGATACAATGGTGTACAAATACGTGTACTGTTGAGTATACTGTGAAAATGTTTTATGGAGCTCTCAGCTAATCATAATCTGTAAAATATTGATTTTGCTCCAAACTGCTCTTTCCTTAAAAACTTCCATATGGATTTATTTTAAAATGATGCGCTTTGTGTCCAAATAAATAGAACATATGTTAAATTACCCTCTGTTCATTGTTGTTTAACCAGACTTTAATGTTTTCTGAAAATACATGTCTTATTAACCCACGTCCTAATAACAATATAATTCAATATTTATTACTGTGTACCCCGCACAGTAATACTGGTCACCTCTTTCCTACACCACATTTGGAGTAAAGCTATATTGTCATTGAGATGCTCAGTACTAGTACTACTGTAGTAGTATCAGTTCTAATGCGCAGTACTAGTACGTACTGTAGCAGTGGTAATAGTGGATTGGTGTTTGTATAATTTCTAAAACTACTATTATGAGGTATCACCATATCTTATTCTGTTTTCTTTAGATTATATGATATCAAGGGGAATGGCTATAATGGCCCATAATAGACTGTCTTGATACTGTCATAAGACGTTTATTTTGTATAGCGTGTCTGTATGCAGTGAACTGGTGTTTAGGGATAAGGAGCCTTTCAGATGACTCAGTCTAAAAGGAATTAGTTATCGTCAGATCAGCTGATCGCGGGGGGAGCTGCTCGACCGGCGGCTCTAACGCACCCGCTCTCCATCGCAGCTTCGCCACCACGTGCACAAGCACCTGCCAAACAGCTACACGTTTTCACCGGAGGAAGAGGTAAACACTTAGAAATAACACTAGGGGGGGGGGTGCCTTCTATTCCTATATCTAGAAAAGTGTACCAGTACTTATCTGAACTAACGACATGATCACTGTCACTAGATAGAAAGAAAACATTGACGTTCACTCGGTGCTATTCACTGATAGTAAAAAGTAAAGTCATTGTATGCACTGTTGCGTTACTAAATGACGTAGATAAATGAAGGAGACTTCCCAAAATCTTTGCAATTCCTCATTTGCCCTCTCACATCTGGCAGGTTCGTAATTATACAGCTGCTGGCCTTTCCACCTCTTCCACATCCCAGTCAGTCGCCGTAGTTCTAGTGCTCGGCTGAGACTTCGCTCCCCATTGTGACGTCATCGCTGAATTTACTTAATAAACCCGCGAATACCAAAAATGACCAAAAACTGTAATTTAACACTATTTGGAGACATTTTTATAAATGATATACATATCTTGAGTGCTTTTTGTACCCAATAATCAAAAGTGGTGGTTAACGTGCAACATGGGCTTTAACGTTACACCGTGAAGAGACGGCTGTCTCCTGGATTTTCAGTTTGTCAGTTTCGATACTAGCTACATGCTGCATTCACGGGACTGGGACGTTACAGTATCATATATAATAAATATTTAAACAACATAACGTTTACGTTGTCAACTCTGGAAATTTGATGCTGTCTTTCTAGACACAGCTACGCTGTAATTTAAGATTAAGAAGAGAAGTTATCCCACGGTGAAATAACGTTAACGTGCCTGTACGGCCTTATGCCTGAACTTGTGACGTTAACGTAATGTTAATGCATTGAATTTGCATTTTATGTTACTGCATGAATGGTTAATGTTCTGGTAACGTTAGCTAACATTAAGTTAAGTTACAACCATTAGCTAGCTAAGGTTAGCTAACTCAAGTTTCACTTAAGCATTAATTCTTGTTCTTACACTGCGAAGACAAAGCATACATTTATTTATTTTTATTTCTAAACATTTGCCGTGAAATGCCAAAGTTGGCAAGAGTTGCCCTTAACTGCAAAATAAGTTCTTAAATAACGGTACACAATTTGCTGACTTACCATTAGCTAACCTTAAGCCCAATACCATGCAAAGTAGGAATAACCAGAATAGCTAAATATATCAATTGCCAGAGAAACATTACATTAAACACTTACCGTGACTTTATGCACCGACCGTTTTTCCCCAATCACTGACCGCGATCTTTGGGCGCCTTTTTCTCGCAATAATGGCTGCGTTCAAACCGGTCTATGGTTCAAACCGAACGTGTTGTGTTCAAAAGTCCTCGTTAATGGGAAAACTCCAACTTGAATTTATGCTTACTCACTCATCACACGACCTCAAAATCTCAAACTACTGCCTCATCAGGCATGTTGAAAATATTGAATTTGAGCTGAACAAGAGAAATATCTTTTCTGTCACTAAAAAGATAAAGCCTATTCAAAGTAGGTTTTCCTATGTCTCACGTATTCAGCCTAGTGAAAAGATGGGATTAATTCCCCATGTGCTGATGGTGTTGCTAGTCAGTAAAGAGTAGTTGAAAATGAAAATTTTCAGCCAAAACAGTTTTTATTTATTAGTTTTTTTAATGTCACCCCCCACTTTGGCTCATTATATTTTCCCAAGAAGAAATGTGCAAGTTTTGCTCATATGGCAACTCAAAATTATTTCAGGCAAAAGACGAACATACAACACATTTGAACTTAAATGCGCTCGCTCAGACACTTTATTTACACAATACAAAACATAGTCAACTGTAGCAATCTGCTGTTGTGCTGTACACCATACACATAAAAACAAGTATGCCATTTAGAAGCACTAAATGAAACTCTTTATTGTGCAACTGATCTGGGGTGATGCTTGATCACTTGTGACTGATTGTTGCTTCTTTGCTTGCATCAAAACATTATTTTTGCTAATATGGGACATGTAATAGCAAACCATATTGTTCCTTAATGTTCCTTGTAATAGTAACAGTGGGCTGAAAGAGGCGCACATGCCCATGCTGCATTTTGGAAGAACAAAATGACTTGAGTCCTTCTCCATCTAATCACTGTTAATTCATTTATTCAACTGGTGGTGGTGATGGTGCAGCATGGGTTTAATTCCCACTGTGGCACATCCATCTGACAAGTGTGTCACTTTGTGTTGAAAACTGTGGACATAAGGGCTCAGATTAGGGGTGTGATGATACAGGTTATGACACATGATGCACGAGAACAAGATTTTAAGCATTAGATAAAATATTTGATGCTGAATTATTTGTGTCCTCCCCCCAACGTTTTTGAGCATAAAACTTGTAATTTCTTGCATTCTGGAGACTGGAGATTTTCTTATCAAATTTACGGTGGAAATGTTTTTTGTTTTTTTTATGAGGGAAAACTATTTTGCATTCCATGTTTTCTTAAACCTCTTTTTTTAAAGCATTTTCATTTGTTAATTAATATTTGGTGCAAGCTAATTTTTAGAACAGTGATCAAAATGTGTCAGTACGATGTCCCCACCACATCAGCGTAAATGACAGCAAGGCATGGCAGTGGGCAACCTCAAGCAATTGTTGCTTTTGATAAAAGTAAAATGATTCAATGTCATTGTATTTGATAGTGACAGTATATAAGTCAATGATTGTGTTTTCATATTAAATTTATGATCAGAGCAGTTTAATCATACACCTGACAATATGCTTTCAAAATCCTTTGTACTAATTGATGAAGGCAAAGGGTGGTCCCACCAAACATTGATTTGATTTAGAATTTTCTTCACTCACTGTTTTGTTTATTGATAAGTATCACATGTCTATTTTTGAAAACACTTGACACTTTTCCATGCCTAAGACTTCTGGACAGTACATGGGTCACTTTTAGTTTACAGCAGCTGCTCAGCTACATTGTACTGAGCAGCTTCCAGGTGTGAATGTGTAACTGTGTGAGGGCCTTCCTGCAAATGTTCTCAGTGAACTGCCATGAATAAATTAATGTTAAAAAAAGTCAGTGTACTGAATCTTTACCTAAAGTGGCACAATACTATTTAGCAATATTTGGTCCATATTTGCCATAACATATGTGGCCCATTAGGCTCACATACAGATTAGCCAGTGCAAATTGTGTAAAGTGGCCCATGTCTGTTTCATCAAATAAGGCATGAAATGCCAAATGTGGGCCACATTAGGCTCACTTCTTGATTAGCTGGTGCTGGCTGTGCCATATATAAGCCAAAAGTGACCCAAATTGTTGTCAACTATTTGGGCCACTTTTGCTACATCACATGTGGGCTCCTTAGGCTCACATCGAGATTAGCCAGTACGTGACCTTTACCTAAAGTGGCCCATGTCTGTTTTACCATATTAGGGCCACACATGTATTATCTAATGTGGGCCACATTAGGCTCACACCTTGACTGGCCAGTGCTGGCTTTGACATAAATTTACCAAATGTGGCCCATAATTGTTGTTAACTATTTGGCCCATATTTTGCACATCACACATGGGCCACATTAGGTTGACATCCAGATTAGCCAGTACGGATTGTGCCTGACCTTTACCTAAAGTGGCCCACGTCTGTTTTACCATATTAGGGCCACACGTGCAATGTCAAATGTGGGCCACATTAGGCTCAAACCTTGATAGACCAGTGCCGGCTTTGCCATGAATTTCCCATAGTGGCCCATAGTTGTTTTTAACTATTTGGCCCACATTTGCTACATCACATGTGGGTCACTTTAGGCTCACATTCAGTTTGTCAGGGCCGCAAGTATGCTGGGAGTGCCGCATCATTGCCTAAAGTGGCCCGCAATCGTTTGCTAGCTGGGTACCAATCTACCTCCCTCGATAATTTTTCAATCTTATTAACAGTATATTTAGGAGCCACATTATGTTGTTTATGGTCTAATTTATTGATTATTGTGTTATGCGCTAATGTTGTAGGTGGTGGGCGTTTTCATGACGGTTTGAGCGGAAGTGATATATTTGTTTGCTTCACCTGTGCACCTGGGTTCTTTGGGCATGGACAGAGAGGGGGTGAAG
The DNA here is from genome assembly GCA_013375575.1 of Percina caprodes. Classification (NCBI taxonomy): domain Eukaryota; kingdom Metazoa; phylum Chordata; class Actinopteri; order Perciformes; family Percidae; genus Percina; species Percina caprodes. Next base: position 63,591 of record JABXJD010000633.1, read on the forward strand.
CTGGGAGCGAACACTTTTGTTGACTGCACCGCGCACAACGCAGCACGCAGTATAATGCAATTATTTCTACTGTTGGAGAATTGTTTGAGTTTCCTATGTAGCAGAATGACTCCAATCCAATTATTAAAATTTCACACAAGCACATTTATTCAATGCAGACAGACAAAAATGCTTTCCGGGCAGTTTAACGTGCACGGTCCTAATGGAAACTTGTCTAGTACAGAGGTTCCCCAAAAAGGCACTTTAACAATGTTTGTGCTGTATTATAAAGGTTCCCCTTGTGGAGCCTGATTGGTCAGCTATATGGTTGCTGGGGCACACTCCCTATTCTGCCTCTTCCCTCTTCCTTCTTGCCTATCTGTTTTTACTCAGTTATCTTCAGTTATTATTTTCTCAACAAGACAGCTATGCTCACTCCCTTCTCAGTTTGTACACCCTGTTCTCTGAGTTATCAGACAGTCCTCGAACTTCAGTGTCCTTGTCCTCACCACATCTTCTTTTTGTGCTCACTGTAACTTGTCTGACTAAGACAGTCCTTCCTGTTCTCTCCCTCCTAGCTGTACCCCAGCTGCAAAGCATCATGTATAATATGTCACACATACACACACTCTTATTTCACTCTTTGGTTAATACAATTTATACTTTAAGCCAGCTTTTACGTGGCCGTTCCTGGGTGCCCTGCTCATCACTACCTCAGCCATTGTATTATTTTTCCACAAATTCCCCCTTTTCGCACCTACTAGGTGCGAACACATTTTACACTAACTGCAGTGCCTCAACGTCCTCCCCGTCCTCAGGCATGGTGAGTAATGTCAGCATCCCAGCGGAGTAGGGAGGCGGCGCTTTTTCTTTGGACAAGGCAGTGGTGATGAGCCGGGATATCATGGTCCGCAGGCAGGGCACACAGCAACACCCACAGGTAACTAGAATAGCGAGAAAAACAGCGATAGATGTCAAACAAGCAGTGATAAGATTCTTCCATTTGCCAAACATTGTTATCATCCACCCTCCAATGGATTTGATACACCTGAGGCGTCATGCATCTCCTGGGAAAGGGCTCGAAGTTGGTTCAAAGCCCTGGTGACCTTCCCGTCTGGGGCAGTGTTGTTAGGAATGACCGTACAGCACATCTCTCCGAACATGGAACAGACACCTCCCTTCTCGGCCAGCAACATGTCCAGGGCCATCCGGTTCTGCAGCGCCATCAATGATGTAGGAGCCATCTGCTCTGCCAGCCCCTCGATTGCATCCCTAGTGGCATTACTCAAACGCAACACATTATAATGAACAAAATTTATACGGTCAACATTTTTGTTTGGAGTTACTGGAAATAAGGCTGAGAAAATTGGCATATTTTCAAACCCAGAGGCAATTTGATCTGCTAGCTTATATTCATTTGGGACACCTCTGGGGACTCCAATACTATCCATATAAGTGGGGGTTCCTAGGAATGGATCAAATTTCGGTTTATAAGCTCCTGCAGCTAGCACATGTCTTCGCCTCCTAATGGTGAGTTGCACTGTCCTATGGGGTGTGTACTGTATCTTGTTGCCCACTAGGGAAATGGGCATGGCTAGCCGGATCATGGCACATACTCCGTGTGTTCTGTTTGGAAACTTTATCTGTGAATAGATGCGCAGGCCTCCACAGTAATAAAACAATCCAATTCTAGCTTGGGGTCCTATCTGTCCTTGCTCTTGAGTCGTTATGTTACACCAATCCGGGGGAATCTTTCCTAACTTTACAGTGGGCTTAACCTGGCCTGTGAAATTATAGCAGTGATATCTTGCACCTTCCCCCTTTAGAGCAGTGAAATACCCAGGTTTTTCAAATCCTGGTGGAAAAACCGTACCTAGCGCACTGCAATTAGGAGTCGGCACCTTGGTTCGAGTTATATTTAGCATGCATTCATATCCTAGTGGGTCTGTGTCTGGATAGAGGGGAGCTGGGTTGGTGAACATGGAGGGCCGTGCCGCTGCACATGCGACACATCCCCCCATGTGTTGGTCCTTTGCATTTTGTATAAGCCATTTTACCCACAAATTGTCATTTCCTGCTCCTGAGGCTAATTCTAACAAGTCTTCTGGATTCATTCTGGAAAAATCTTGTATTATTACATCTCTATCCCTAAGGGCGCTCGGTCTATCTTATTGGGAAGATCTGTGGAATTTGTCTCGGGTGGAGGAGGTACTATCTCAATCTGGAGGGAGTCAGTTGATCGTCTCCTGACTGATAAACTCCTATTGCAAACATCCATACCTTATTTCCCATTCTGCTTTGATATGCTTTATTTATGGACAAAGTCAAGGGATTCTGACTTGTACTGTAGTCTCTTTGTATGGTCAATATGTTCCAGTCATATTTGTCATCCTCCCACCATCTTGCTTTTGGAGCCCAATTTCCTGTAGTCCACCCTACTCTACTCCAGCTGTCACACAAGTCATATACTTCCCTCTGTTGTTGTCTTTTCACACGCCGCCATTCTGCCCCGTCACAAAGATATACATCTTTCCCTCGGTATGAACTATTCCGTCCCCCGCAGTCTATGGCCTGACACAAGTCAAAAGTGAATGCAGTGGTCGTTCCTTCAATATATTCTAACACTAACCGGGCTCCGCATCGTGGCCTGGGGCTAGGTGTAGTTCGAGTCCGGGTCTGTCGTTTGGTTCTGTTCAAGGGGGATTCTGAATCGGGATAAGGGGCCCTTGTGTCTTGTTGACCTTTTCTGCCAATCTTTCTAATTCTTCCAAGCCCCAAACTAAACATGCCCCACCTATTATTATTAAGATCAATGCTCCCACAGTTACCCTTCTCCCAAATCCCATTTCTTTCCACGTTGGTGGTCTATGTTGGGGGCCCATTGGGCCCCCAAAACAGCGCTTCCAACTGTACATTTTTAACAGATTGCCTAATTTCCGCCAATGAGCGTTTTGGAGGAGCGGCTGGGGCACAATGTGTCAGGTGATGCCAAGGGGCCCCCTTTTTGCCTCTTACCTGGACCGAGTGTGAAGTAACCTCCTTCACTTCGTACGGCCCAGTCCACCTGGGGTTAGTCCACTTTCGTTTGTGAACCTTAACCCTGACCCAGTCGCCTACCTTAACCGGTAGTGGGCGTTCCTCCTCTGGTCTCTGGTACGCCACCTGCACCTGGGTAGAGAGGGCTGAAACCAGAGATGTTAGCTTTTTCATGTAATCTGACATTTCTACCTGTTGCACATCCAATGAGGGCATATGACCTCCATCATTGGGTGGCCCAGGCATCTTTCTTCCTGTCAGTATCTCATGCGGGGAAAGATGTGTTTCTCCCCCTTTTGCGGACCTCATAGCCATGAGGGCCAGGGGCAGAGCATCTACCCACTTCAACTTACTGTCTGCGCACACTTTGGCTATCTTAGCCTTCAACGTCTGGTTTGCTCTTTCCACCAGTCCCTGGGACTGTGGATGATATACCGAACCAAATGAATGTGTGATCCCTAATGCAAGTTCCACCTCCTGCAGCAGCTTGTTGTTGAAATGTGTCCCATTGTCGGAACTGATCTGCCTGGGTACTCCGTACCTTGGTATGAGCTCAGTCTTGAGCCACTTCACGACTGTTTTGGCATCTTCATGTCTGGTAGGAATTGCTTCTACCCATCTGGAAAATCTGTCTACCATTACCAACAAATACCTTTTTCCTTGTACTACGTTCTCTGCCACCATGTCTGTGTAGTCTATGCTGATGTCTTGGAAACATGCTGACGGGACCGGGAACGCTCCTTGTAATGTGGTGAATGGTTTTCGCGGGTTAAAATCGCCACATACATTGCACTCCTGGCAAAAGTGTGTGACCATGTCTCTCATATTGGGGTGCCACCACAGCTGAGAAATGTTTTCCAAAGTCTGTTTTCGGCTTTCGTGTGTGGGTCTATGCGCCTCTGGCAACAACAGTCTACACATTTCAGCTGAGGCCGCCAACTTTCCGTGGTGAGAACGCCACAGCCCTTGTTGATCTTTGGTGGCCCCATGTCTCTTCCATTGATTCCACTCATAGGCTCCTGCCTTTGTCTGCATTTCTTCAATGTCCTTGGGCGTGAGCGGAGTAACTTGTTGCCTCGGTTCTACTACCGTCACCATCTGTTTTGATGTACATCCCCCAGCCCTTTTTGCTGCTCCGTCTGCTGCTTCATTTCCAGCGCTTTCTCGCCCCTGGCTACTATCATGTCCTTTGCACTTCATTATTGCCAGTTTTTGGGGTAATTCCATTGCCTCCACCAAGTCCATTACTTCCTTTTGGTGTTTAATTGGTGCCCCCGATGAAGTCAAGAATCCTCTTCTTTTCCACATTATAGCATCCAGGTGGGCAGTTCCATGTGCATATGCTGAGTCAGTGAATATATTTACAGTTCTGTCTTTGCTCAGTCTTAATGCGGCTGTGAGGGCCATGATGTCCAGTCTTGATGAGTGGTACATCAACACGTGTCTCTCTCCCCCTTTTTTCTGAAAAAGAACGGCGTTGAGAAGGCCGTGTTTTTCAGAAACATCCATGTGAAAAGGGAGGGTTCTGATTTTGGCCGGGCCATGGAGGTTGAGGAGGGGAGGGCCAATGGCCCTGTGCCCGCTGCAACAGCTGTGTGACTGCCTCCACTACTGGTACTATATTGGTAGGTGGGGGTTCCTGGACGGCGGGTAGATGTTTTCCCTTGGGTTTCTGCTTAGTCAGGTCTTCCAGCTGCTTTTTCAATACCTTGGCCTGTAACTGCTTTAGTTCATCATCCTGATTGGCTGATGTTCTCTGGTATTTGGACAGGTAATGGCGGACATGTTCTGACCAGTGGGCATCAGTCATGGTTTTCAGTCCCACCACACCATCAAGCTGAGTCTGGACTGTGGGTGGCAACCCTTGTATGACACCATGCCTAAAAAGTGCAATCGTGGTTTGCGAATGATTCCAGGGTTCGCGCAACGCCTTCTGCCAAACTCGCTTAGCACGGTCAATATAGGCGTCATAATTTTCATCTGTATTTCTTTTTAAATCATGCCATGCGGTCTGATCTCCGGTAGTGGGATATCTAGTGTGTAGCTCTCTCCACAGGTAGGGGGCGAAAGTAGCTGCTGGTTGTGAAGAGGGAACTGTGGGGCCTACACCTGCGGCTGCTAATGTGACTGTAGCTTCGTCTACGCCCATGACTCTCGAGAGAATCGCTCTGTAATCTCCCAAACATAATTCAACGCCAGCCGTAAGAGCTGCCAGTGTGTCTCGAAAGTGTTCAGCCCCTCCTGTGAGGGCGGGAAGTTTGGCACATAAAGTGTCCAAGTCCCCGAAGGCGTATGGAGTATACAACATGACTCCTCCCCCCTGTCCTGCCATTGGGCGCAGAGGAAGCTGTGTCACAATCCTAGCTCCTTTGTCTTTGTCAGTGTCCTGCTCTGCTGGATTCCTTTCCCTTTCTTCTTGTACCTCTCGTGTTAGTTCTAAAATGCTCTGGTTCAGAGCCCTCTGACATCTAGCAATGTCTTCATGCTCTTTCCTGAGTCTGTCCTGTATTCTAACTGACCTCCTGAGGGCTTCTCTATCTGGGTCTTTGTTAGTGAGCTTGCCTTTAAACGTTCCCGCTACAAAGACATCCTCACATTCTGTGTTATTAGACTCTCTCTTCCTACTTCGGTTCCGGTCTTCACTTCTTTCCTTTGCATCATCACCTGAGTCCTCATCACTGGCTAGATCAGATTCTACACTGGACTGTGGGGTTGATTGGACAACGGTGGGTCTTTTTGGTCTCACTACTGGCTCTGTTTGTGGGGTTAACTGATGGAAATGTTCAGGATTGTTGGTCACAAATTGACTATCAAAAGGATTTGAGGTAACCATACTGGGGTCAGGCATGTAATTGCTGGCAGGAGCAGACGCTCGTGCTGTGGGAATTGATTTCGCTACTGCCTCCTTGGCTACAGCCTGTAAATAACACTCAACGTTTTGCAATCTATTAGCAATGTCGGGTATTTGGGGATCTTGGGGTATGTCGAGTTGTAATGCGTTTGGCTGAAGGCGCGGTAACTACTGGAGCCTGTGTTACTGGTTGGGGCGCAGTCGGTGTGGGACCGGAATATGCCGGTGGATGATCATTAATGGCTAGAGTACTTATGTCAGGGTAAAATGGGTTATTTTTACCGAGAAGATTTGGGTCCAAATTTGGGTCCTTTTTTTCGCGGTCAGGTTCTTCGGTTGATACGAATTTAGGATCAGGTATTTTTGTTATCAATTGTTTTTCCATTGCCTTCGTCAGCTGGTTTCCAACCTCCCATTTGTGTTTTTCTTCCTCATATTTTTTCTTTTTTGGTTTTGTCAGCTGCAGTCCCTTTTTTCCTTCCTCAATCTCTGACTCTCTCCTCGCATGTTCTAATTTAGCTAGTTCATAGTTCACTATTTTGCTAACTTGGTCCGGAGACGGCGCTCCGCGAACAGGTATCCATCCAGCACGTTCCCATTCAGCTATTAACAATTGTCCTATCTTCACATCTCTCTTTTTCCTTCCTTGCTTCAAAGCCTCTTCTAGCAACTTTCCATATGTGGTAGACATGTCTCACTTCAAATACAGCAAACACATATATCCTATAAAATATGACAATAAAAATATCACAATGGCTATAGCGAGTGTTCTCCACAATCTGCTAGTCTGCTTTGCCTTTTTGCTTAGTTCAGCATAAGATTCACAGTCGACAAAGTGGCCCGTCTGGCCGCTATAATCAATATGGGGGGCAAATCTGCCCCTCCGCAGAGACAAACAGGCAACACCAATTCTACTTCAGGAGTGGAAATCACAATAGCACCCTCATCATTCTGTGAATTATTGTGTCGTCTAGTCAAATATGTAACTTCTTCTAATGAGTCTATGGATAATTCAAAATCAGGCATCTGATCTATCTGTCCATAGCAAGCTCCTACCCAATTCTATGTTATTTCAGGCATCTGAACTATCTGTCCATAACAAGCTCCTACCCAATTCTATGTTATTTCAGGCATCTGAACTATCTGTCCATAGCAAGCTCCTACCCAATTCTATGTTATTTCAGGCATCTGAACTATCTGTCCATAGCAAGCTCCTACCCAATTCTATGTTATTCTTCTGACTGTATGTCCCTTTTCTTCTCCTACCTCATAAATATTTTATTAAAATTCCTCAGACCTCGTCACACAATACAACCTATAGTTTTCCACTTTATCTCAATTCTTTCAATCAACTAAAACACCTTTGCCCAACATTTTTGTCTGTCTTTAATGCAATTTATCAGCAGGAACAGGACATGCGAACTAACAGTTCTGATCACATTCAATTTAGCGTCTTCAATAACAGAATTTTAATTAAAAAGGCTTCTGCTCACCTGTTTTGTTGAGAGCGCTCAGTGATCAACCCAGTCCGCTGGCGAATCTGCAAAAGCAGTGTTGGTGCCAGACAACGGCATAATACCGCGTCCTGGCACAATTCTCCTGTTCACTCCTATCACGTCCGGGGTCACCAAATTTTGTTGGAGAATTGTTTGAGTTTCCTATGTAGCAGAATGACTCCAATCCAATTATTAAAATTTCACACAAGCACATTTATTCAATGCAGACAGACAAAAATGCTTTCCGGGCAGTTTAACGTGCACGGTCCTAATGGAAACTTGTCTAGTACAGAGGTTCCCCAAAAAGGCACTTTAACAATGTTTGTGCTGTATTATAAAGGTTCCCCTTGTGGAGCCTGATTGGTCAGCTATATGGTTGCTGGGGCACACTCCCTATTCTGCCTCTTCCCTCTTCCTTCTTGCCTATCTGTTTTTACTCAGTTATCTTCAGTTATTATTTTCTCAACAAGACAGCTATGCTCACTCCCTTCTCAGTTTGTACACCCTGTTCTCTGAGTTATCAGACAGTCCTCGAACTTCAGTGTCCTTGTCCTCACCACATCTTCTTTTTGTGCTCACTGTAACTTGTCTGACTAAGACAGTCCTTCCTGTTCTCTCCCTCCTAGCTGTACCCCAGCTGCAAAGCATCATGTATAATATGTCACACATACACACACTCTTATTTCACTCTTTGGTTAATACAATTTATACTTTAAGCCAGCTTTTACGTGGCCGTTCCTGGGTGCCCTGCTCATCACTACCTCAGCCATTGTATTATTTTTCCACACTACTCACCAGTTAACAATTACATTAGGTAACAGCAGTGCTAAGTGTATTGTACATATGGAAGAAGAAGAAAAATGAAATCATTGCAATACGATGACGAGCGCATCACACGTGTGCTTCTCTCAGTGTTTAGCCCCTCGCGGCAGCACTCTTTTGTACTGCTTATAGCCGCAATATAAGTCAACAAAAGTGATAGCATCAGAGTGGATCTACAGAAATGGAATATTCTCTGCGGATTCCTCGGATCACAATGGAATGCATTTGATGTCGGAGGAAATATTGAAAGCACGGAGCTCCGCTGTATTGGATGGCGGTGCGTTCAATTGCGCTCCGAAAACTATAGACGGGGCCGCAAGCAGCACAGCCACGGAAGCAGTATGTAGTAACTTTGTGTCAATTAGTAGGCCTACTGTGTACACAGTGTAAATAGGTTACTGCCGCATGTCCATTGGGGATGCATTGTTGTTTGCTTGTGTGGTTTATTGTCTTGATGTGGTTGATGAGGCAGAAGTGGATTGCTCAGCGCTAAAGCTTTGGAGAATAAAATTGAGAAACTTCAGAAAGAACGCAAAGGAAAGGTTCACAGAATTAAAGGTCTAATACAGACAATAAAGGATCTAATGCAAAATGATGACAATGCCTCACAGGTGCGATTTCATCTGGAGACTATGAATCAAATGGTGGATGAAGCTACTCAGTTGCATGAGTCTGTGATCTTGTACTTCCGAAAGAGGAACATGAAAAACAAAATTAATGGTTTTCAAGTGTACTTAAACGCCATAATGGACTGCAAGAGGACGTAAAGGGATGGCTTTCTGAAACTGGGAGACAAAGAAGCAATATAATCGCTGTTTCGCTGTCTGTATCTCAAAAGGAACCACAGGAGCTGGATGTACATCAAGATAAGAATTCTCATGTTTTACAATTGGGACAATTCTCTGTCATACAAGATGAAGTTAAACTAAGTGACAGTGTTTAAAACACCGGAAGTGGAAGGTCTAATGGGAGGAGCTCGGCTGGATCGAGGTCAAGTGTCTCAACAACATTGTCAGCACGTATTAAAGCTGAGGCCAACATGGCTGCTCTCATTGCACGACAAAAACTATTGAAGGATAAACATGAGTTAGAAGGAATGGAGGAGCAACTAAGGAAAAAAAGGAACAGCTTGCATTAGAAGTGGAAATACAGTGGTGTGAAAAAGTGTTTGCCCCCTTCCTCATTTCCTGTTCCTTTGCATGTTTGTCACACTTAAGTGTTTCGGAACATCAAACCAATTTAAACAATAGTCAAGGATAACACAAATAAACACAAAATGCAATTTGTAAATGAAGGTGTTTATTATTAAATGTGAAAAAAAATCCAAACCATCATGGCCCTGTGTGAAAAAGTGATTGCCCCCTAAACCTAATAACTGGTTGGGCCACCCTTAGCAGCAACAACTGCAACCAAGCGTTTGCGATAATGTGCAATGAGGCTTTTACAGCGTCCTGGAGGGATTTTGGCCCACTCATCTTTGCAGAATTGTCCTAATTCAGTTACATTAGAGGGTTTTCGAGCATGAACGGCCTTTTTAAGGTCATACCACAACATCTCAATAGGATTCAGGTCAGGACTTTGGCTAGGCCACTCCAAAGTCTTCATTTTGTTTTTCTTCAGCCATTCGGTGGTGGACTTGCTGGTGTGTTTAGGATCATTGTCCTGCTGCAGAACCCAAGTTCGTTTCAGCTTGAGTACACGAACAGATGGTCGGACATTCTCCTTCAGGATCTCTTGGTAGACAGCAGAATTCATAGTTCCTTTTATCACGGCAAGTCTTCCAGGTCCTGAAGCAGCAAAACAGCCCCAGACCATCACACTACCACCACCATATTTTACTGTTGGTATAATGTTCTTTTTATGAAATGCAGTGTTCCTTCTACAGCCAGATATACTTGGACACACACCTTCCAAAGAGTTCCACTTTTGTCTCATCGGTCCACAGAATGTTGTCCCAAAAGTCTTGGGGATCATCAAGATGTGTTGTGGAGAAATTGAGACAAGCTTTGATGTTCTTTTTGCTCAGCAGTGGTTTTCTCCTTGGAACTCTGCCATGCAGGCCATTTTTGCCCAGTCTTTTCCTGATGGTGGAGGCATGAACGCTGACCTTAACTGAGGCAAGTGAGGCCTGCAGTTCTTTGGACGTTGTTGTGGGGTCTTTTGTGACCTCTTGGATGAGTCGTCGCTGCGCTCTTGGGGTAATTTTGGGCGGCCGGCCACTCCTGGGAAGGTTCACCACTGTTCCATGTCTTCGCCATTTGTGGATAATGGCTCTCACTGTGGTTCGCTGGATTCCCAAAGCTTTGGAAATGGCTTTATAACCCTTTCCAGACTGATAGATCTCAATTACTTTCTTTCTCAATTGTTCCTGAATTTCTTTGGGTCTCGGCATGATGTGTAGCTTTTAAGGATCTTCTGGTGGACCTTCCTGTGTCAAGCAGCTCCTATTTAAGTGATGCCTTGATTGTGAACAGGTGTGGCAATAATCAGGCCTGGGTGTGGCTAGAGAAATTGAACTCAGGTGTGGACAACCACAGTTATAGTATGTTTTAACAAAGGGGGCAATCACTTTTTCACACAGGGCCATGATGGTTTTGATTTTTTTTTCACCTTTAATAATAAACACCTTCATTTACAAATTGCATTTTGTGTTTACTTGTGTTGTCCTTGACTATTGTTTAAATTGGTTTGATGTTCCGAAACACTTAAGTGTGACAAACATGCAAAGGAACAGGAAATGAGGAAGGGGGCAAACACTTTTTCACACCACTGTAGCTGCAACAATGGCTAAAGTGAATGTGCTTAGAAACTCAGGAGGTTCTTGTGTTTCAAGTCATCCATCTGTGAAGTCCAATGGCATGAATTCTTATTTTGAAAGGGGACAAATGAAAGACAAACTACTCAATGCTATAGAAAAAACATTTTTGCCTGATACAAATATCCCAATACTGACAAAACCTAGTTGGTTGGGTGCTAACTGTTGAGTTTTGGGGACTTGGAATGTCTGGGGGAGCAAGGTTAGAAAATTATGCATACCTGTGTCACCCATTCTCCCCCCTCAATACCACTGACTGTAAAGAATTGATGAGGTCAATTCTGGCATTTAACATATGGAAAGGAACTTTCCTGTTACACACCTGGAGGAGGCCGCTTGTCTCCTACCCCCTAGAGTTTTAGTCTAGGCTAGGACAATACAATGTTGATTCAACTGTATTGATGTTAGAATTTCACATTTACACGACAGAGCCTTTTGTTCTGTCACCGAAAACCACTCCCAAAGGGGCAGAGTTTAACGGCATGTTTACTCTCATTGGACAACGAAGATGCAATCGACATGTTGTCATGACAACAACGGACCAATGAGAATGGTTTTGAATGCACCAGGTGAAAAGGAACCGCCCCCAGGTGCAAGGATAAATGAGTGTGATTTATGGATAGTCGGGACTGCATTCACGTGACTCCGTCAGGGGAAGCGTGGATCAGTCCGCTGTCAGCTGCAGTGTTATCATGTTTCATGTTGTCCTTGTCTTTGTTATTGTGTTTGTCTTTGTCTCATCATCCTCATCATTCTGTTGCATTAAACCTTTTTTCTTAATTCTCAATTCGACCCTCAAATGACTCCTCAGAGATCCAACAGAACACAAAGTTAGTCTGAAAATTCTAACAATTGGTGACCCCGACGTGATTCTCTGAGGAAAAGGAGGGACAAATTCAAAAGACTGGATCATGGTGAGTTGCTGAATCTTTACATGGGCCCTAAAAACTGAAAGGTGAGCAGAAACCCTGTTTTATCAAAACACTGCATAGCTTAGGTATGTGAAAACATTTAGACGTGAAGATTCAGTAGACATCACCGCCGTAAGCCTGTAAAAGTAATGCGCAACCGAAACAGTTTTGAGGATGAGCCAAAGCAAGTATGTGTGTGTAGTTGATTATTTGTGTGTGATATATGTAAAATCCTGCGAGGAAGGTCAATTGAAAAAACCCTGCAAGGAAGGTCCAGAATTTAAGTGCACATTAGAAGTCCGATAGACGGCCAGGTTTAGAATCCCGTTAAATTTTAGATAAAAAGACCGATTAGGGACGGCGACAGAGTGATAGTCTCTGTGAGGGGAAAATGCGAGAACAAGTCTTTTCTTTTTAAAGCCAGTTTAACAGACTGTGAGATTGTGGGAGCTGGATTAACCGGCATTGCGGTGACGACGGGTGCTGTGTCCCAGTCTAATGCTTCTCAGTTCTCGTTTCGCTGCCTAATGTTAAAAAATCCTGCGAGGAGGGTCAGAAGTTTTCCCAAGGACTCTCGATCTGGGAGTTCTTCTTTGGAAATTCTTTTGAGGGCACAGGAGTGAAGCGCTGTTTTGTTGTTTCTGTAGCTGAGTTTAGTAAGACCTGCATGGAAGGCATAAGCTTACAGGACAATTGCTGCGGTTTCTTGTTATTGTGTACCTTAGTTTAAAAGTCCTGCATGGAAGGCCAAAAACCTGCAACAGAGGGTTCGGTTCTAAGCCGGTAAGACGGCGAATCGAGGTCACAAGTGGACCTAGTCAATGAAAATAGGAACAATTAAAACTAGGGATGTGAATACTGTAAATAAATTGTGTAAGGTTGGAGGTCACGTCATCGGCCTGTGACCTCCAGCACTCACTGGATCGGTTCGCAGCCGAGTCTGAAGCGGCTGGGATGAAGATCAGCACCTCTAAATCTGAGGCCATGGTTCTCAGCAGGAAACCGATGGAGTGCTTTCTTCGGGTAGGGAGTGAGTCCTTACCCCAAGTGAAGGAGTTTAAGTACCTTGGGGTCTTGTTCGCGAGTGAGGGGACCATGGAGCGTGAGATTGGTCGGAGAATCGGAGCAGCTGGTGCGGTATTACATTCAGTTTATCGCACCGTTGTGACGAAAAGAGAGCTGAGCCAGAAGGCAAAGCTTTCGATCTACCAGGCAATTTTTGTTCCTACCCTCACCTATGGTCATGAAGGCTGGGTCATGAAAGAACGAGGTCCAGGGTACAAGCGGCCGAAATGGGTTTCCTCAGGAGGGTGGCTGGCGTCTCCCTTAGAGATCGGGTGAGAAGCTCAGTCATCCAAGAGGAGCTCGGAGTTGAGCCGCTGCTCCTTTGCGTCGAAAGGAGCCAGCTGAGGTGGTTCGGGCATCTGGTAAGGATGCCTCCAGGGCGTCTCCCTAGGGAGGTGTTCCAGGCACGTCCAGCTGGGAGGAGGCCTCGGGACTAGGTGGAGAGATTATATCTCCAACCTGGCCTGGGAACGCCTCGGGATCCCCCAGTCGGAGCTGGTTGATGTGGCTCGGGAAAGGGAAGTTTGGGGTCCCCTACTGGAGCTGCTGCCCCCGCGACCCGATACCGGATAAGCGGATGAAGATGGATGGATGGATGAAGAAGGAAAGGGCCTCATCTCTTTTAGAAAATTTTATTTTTAAACACCCCAATAGATTACCTCTACATTTTTAATAAGAATTATTTGGTGAATAAGATGAAATTGAACTGTGAGAGTTCAATTTCTGATGAGATTGTGGTATGTTGAAATGCTCCAAAGAATGGCTGGCTTGATGTATTGTGAGGAACTGCTGAAAAGGTGTGAATGGTTGATGTGGAACATTGCAAAGAGTGATTGGAGCTCCTCAGAAAATGCATAAATGAGCAGCTAGCAGTTGAAAATTTGTCAAACACTGGACATTTAAAATAATTAGTTTCATTTGATTACATCTCCTATTTCATGTTTGGTGTTGTCCAAAGATTGGAATACATTAGTCTGGTTTAACTTTAAAATCCTTTTTCCTGCTCCCTGATTGTCAATTAATTCTCTCAAAACCTCCCTGTTGGGCCTATTGTCTTGTGTGTTAATTAAGGACTGCCAAGGAGGGACTGGAAGTTTCACACCTCAATTAACATACATACACAGATACAGACACATTGAATGCATATCTACTCAGATAGACTAATTGATAATCCAGTGTGATGTTCTCAAATGTTTGTAATTTATAAGTACATTTTTATTTTGGATTCATCTGTTTTTTCTTTTATTCTTTTGGGTTGGTGTTTTGAGTAACATCGTGTCTGAATGATTTGATAAAGCTCATTACAAGTCAAATTAAGCATTCCAGTAATGTCAACTGAAAAGTGGTGGGAATAGTTTGAGCTGCCTTAAGCAACTTGACATTAGCCAGAGAGTAATTGTAGCTTATAAGGGTTTTAAATGGATACATTAGTAAATGTATATTCGGCATTTTGACTCAAAATTGGTTTGTTTTTGACTTGAAATGATAAATAAGGTTGTCCACATTTTTGAGTTCATTGCATTTATATTCATTCTGAAACTTGTTTTCCATGATTTTTGTTTGGGTTCATTCTTTTCTTTCACTCAAACTCTTGATTTTCTGTAGGGGTGGGGATGCACGTTTTTAGTCAAGACGGTAGCTTTTCTGCTGCTGTTTCTCTTTGGTTTGATTTTTATTTTTTCTCCCTAGTTTGTAAAAAATAGTTTAAAAAAAGAAGAAAAAAAAAAAAAAGTGAGAATGAAGATTTGTTAAACTTCTGTGCTGGCCAAACAGAACGTTGAAACAATCTTCTTCTGAGAGTGTTGTGGCACAGAACGTGATACAAGACTGATATTGACATTAATTTGCTCCAAAAATAGCAATCTGTTGGAAAATTTGTTAAAATTTTGAATTTTCAATTGAAAGAATCAATCAGCAGCCCTTGTTATACTTTATGTTTATATAAGACAAGACAGAGGTTTTGAGTTACATTTATAGTATTTTCACACCAAAGGTGTGAAAAAGGAGGGATTGTTGAGTTTTGGGGACTTGGAATGTCTGGGGGAGCAAGGTTAGAAAATTATGCATACCTGTGTCACCCATTCTCCCCCCTCATTACCACTGACTGTAAAGAATTGATGAGGTCAATTCTGGCATTTAACATATGGAAAGGAACTTTCCTGTTACACACCTGGAGGAGGCCGCTTGTCTCCTACCCCCTAGAGTTTTAGTCTAGGCTAGGACAATACAATGTTGATTCAACTGTATTGATGTTAGAATTTCACATTTACACGACAGAGCCTTTTGTTCTGTCACCCGAAAACCACTCCCAAAGGGGCAGAGTTTAACGGCATGTTTACTCTCATTGGACAACGAAGATGCAATCGACATGTTGTCATGACAACAACGGACCAATGAGAATGGTTTTGAATGCACCAGGTGAAAAGGAACCGCCCCAGGTGCAAGGCTAAATGAGTGCGATTTATGGATATTCGGGACTGCATTCACGTGACTCCGTCAGGGGAAGCGTGGATCAGTCCGCTGTCAGCTGCAGTGTTATCATGTTTCATGTTGTCCTTTTCTTTGTTATTGTGTTTGTCTTTGTCTCATCATCCTCATCATTCTGTTGCATTAAACCTTTTTTCTTAATTGTCAATTCAACCCTCGAGCCTCCTTCCTCAGAGATCCAACAGAACACGAAGTTAGTCTGAAAATTCTAACATAACTGTCAAGTGGAAAATATCATCCAGTCAACCCAAACCCAAATTACATCATCAGGATGCCCAGAGCTCAGGCGGCATGAAGGTGCAATACAAACCCTTCAATCACAACTACCGTTTCAGCACCACAGTAATCAGCCTGTAGCGCTGGTGCCAAGCAGCAATAATCACAGTCAAATAATTACAGTTTTGGAAAAATAAAATGAAATAACTGCATTATTGGTTCAGCACCAGTCTCTTTCATTTCTGCCAAAACGAGATATTCAAGATTTTGATGGTAATCCTTTGCAATATCACACCTTCATAAGGGCTTTTGAACATAGCATCAAAGAGAAAACAGACAATCCTAAAGACTGTTTATATTTCCTTGAACAATACACCAGGGGGCAGCCAAGGGAGCTTGTCAGAAGCTGCCAACATATGTCACATGATCAAGGGTACGCCAAGGCTAAGGCCTTGCTACAAGAGCATTTTGGTGATGCGCAGAAAATTGCTTCTGCTTATATGGAAAAAGCTCTTTCATGGACACCTATTAAATCAGAGTATGTGAAATCTCTACAAGCCTACAGTCTGTTTCTGAGAGGATGTTGTAATACCATGGAAGAAGTTGAGTACATGGGAGAATTGAACATGCCTGCCGACCATTGTGAAGAAGTTGCCCTATAAACATAGGGACAGATGGAGAACTGTGGCATGGGAGTTGCAAGAAAGGCGTGGCAGGAGAGCCACATTTACTGACATCGTGGACTTCATTGAAAGACAAGTTAAAATAGCAGGTGATCCATTATTTGGAGATATAGGATATTCCATTGACGACATCAATTAAGGATGTGAGGAAATCTAAGTTTGAGCCTTGCTCTAAAGACAAGAGAAGTAGCTTTGCTACCACCATTGCAACAGTGGAAAGGAAAGTTGAACCTGGACCAAAATGGAAAGAGAGAAGCTCATCTGGTGTAAAAGCTTGTATGTTTTGGAGGTACGCACACTTTGGATGTCTGCATCCAATTGGAGAGGAGGGCGCACAATGAGAAAATTGCTTTCTTAAAGGAACATGGGGTGTGTTTTGGTTGCTTGTGCATTGGGCACATGAGTAGAAACTGCAGGAGGCGTCTCTCATGCAAGGTATGCAGTCAGAGGCACCCTAGTGTACTCCATAATTCCCCCAAAGGAGAAGGAAACAAATTTTGTGCAAGCCAAAGGAGAATCGGAGACAGCGATGAGCAGTGCTCTGATCTCTGTTCAATCCAGTGGTCTAACAGGGGCCGGTGAGCAAAACTGTACACTCAAGTAAAGTCTAAGAAGGGATGTAAGACTTTGATCACCTACGCCTTCCTGGATCCTGGGAGCTCAGCATCATTCTGCACGGAGCGGCTGATGAACAAGCTGAATCTCCGGGGAAGAAGAACAGGTATTCTTCTACAGACTATGGGTCAGGAAAAGGTTGTTGGAAGCCATATTGTTTCAGATTTGGAGGTGGCTGAATTAGACGGTGATTCTTTTTGTGAACTGCCGGATATCTACACACAGAAAACCATGCCAGTTCATCAAGGCAACATTCCTCGACAGAAAGATCTTCAACGGTGGCCACATCTGAAATATGTACAGATAAGAGAGATTGATTCAGAGATTGACCTGCTGATTGGAACCAACGTCCCAAAGGCACTGGAGCCGTGGCAAGTTGTCCGAAGCATGGATGGGAGTCCATACGCAGTCAAGACTATGTTGAGCTGGACTGTAAATGGACCTCTTAAAGGTGACGGAATAGAGAAACTACTCGTGGACAGCCAGATGTCACTGTCAATAGAATCTCTGTTGCAAGTTTGGATGATTTGTGGAAGCAGCAGCTAAAGAATGATTTTCCTGAATGCAGTCAGGATGAGCAGATGGGTTTATCAAGAGAGGATGGTCAGTTCCTGGAATACGTTACAAAAACTGTCAAGTGGAAGGATGGCCATTACAGCATTGGATTACCATTGAGAACAAATTATGTAAATATGCCAAATAACAGGAGAGTTGCCGAACAGCGTGCTCTGAGCCTCAAGAGGAGGTTTGGCAATGATCCTTCATTTCACGCTGATTATACTGCTTTCATGAATGATGTCATCTCCAAGGGCTATGCAGAGATGGTACCATCTGAGGATCTGGAACAGAGTGACGGTAGGGTATGGTATATACCACACCATGGTGTATACCACCCGAAGAAGAAAAGGATCAGGGTTGTTTTTGATTGTGGAGCTACTTTCCAAGGAACCTCATTGAATACACAGCTCCTGCAGGGACCTGATCTTACTAGCAAACTAGTTGGCGTTATGACAAGATTTCGAAAGGATCCTGTTGTACTCATGGCAGACATCGAGGCAATGTTTCATCAGGTCAGAGTACCAGCTGAGGATTCGGATCTGTTGAGGTTTCTTTGGTGGCCGAATGGAGACCATAATCAGAACTTGGTGGAGCATAAAATGGTTGCTCATCTGTTTGGAGCTACATCTTCGCCAAGTTGTGTATGTTTTGCCCTCAGGAAATGTGCAGAAGATAATCGAAAAAGGTTCAGCCCCAAGGTAATCGAAACAGTTCTGCACTATGTGGATGATTGCCTTACATCAGTAGCATTTGAGGAAGAGGCATTGACACTTTACAAAGACCTTCGTGCCCTTTGTGCTAGAGGGGGCTTTCGACTCATGAAGGGGATTAGCAACAGACGTGCCGTGCTGGCGGCTATACCTACTGCAGAGAGAGCGAAAGAGGTTAAGGATTTGGATAATGATACGTTTCCTGTAGAAAGAGCAATCAGTCCAATACCTTTAAGTTCAAAGTCAGTATCAAAGAGCAACCCTTAACCAGAAGAGGGATTCTCTCCACTGTCAGTTCAATATATGACCCCTTAGGAATCTTGGCACCTGTTGTCTTGTCTGCCAAAAAGATCCTTCAAGATTTGTGCAGAAAGAACCTTGGTTGGGATGATGTTGTACCTGACTCGGCTGTACAAGAGCGGAGAAGTTGGCTGAAGGAGCTCTGTCAGCTTGAAAGTTTTAAGGTTGACAGATGTCTGAAACCTGTGGACTTTGGGGAAGTAATCTCTGCTCAGTCACACCACTTTGCAGATGCCTGTGAGAGTGGCTATGGAACAGTTACCTACCTGCTATTACACAACATTCACAGACAAGTTCACTGTGCTTTCATAATGGGTAATCCCAGAGTGGCCCGATTGAAACCAATTACCATCCCTCGTATGGAGTTGACAGCTGCCATGGTTGCAAGTCGAATGGATGAGTTGTGGAGGAAGGAGTTGCAGATGAAACTTCAGGATAACATTTTTTGGACAGATAGTACTTCCATACTTAAGTACATCAGCAATGAGACCTCAAGGTTTCGGACCTTTGTAGCCAATCGGGTTTCAAAGATAATCAGCATATCAAATCCATCTCAGTGGAGGTACGTTAACACCACAAGCAATCCTGCTGACCTGGCTTCGAGGGAAATAAAGGTGGCAATGCTTCTGAAAGATAACATTTGGGTGTCTGGACCTCAGTTTCTTGTTGGACCGGAAGAGAGGTGGCCGGAAAATCCTGATGGCTCTGGGAGAATCTTACCGGACGACCCTGAAGTCAAGATGAGCTTGATGGTGAATGCCGTGCAGGCTGAAGAGAAGATGGATGCAGTCACCTGCTTGATCAATCACTTTTCCTCATTGATCCGTCTGAAGAGGAGTGTTGGTTGGATCCTTAAGCTTAGGAGCCTGCTTCTGTGCTTCAGTCGGAAGAGGAAGGAGTTGAGTGTGACTCTTACTCAAGGTGGCTTGGATAAGGACAAAGAGGAGAGGACAATAGTAAAGGAGATGCAGCGTATCAAGGCTCAGACTGTATGTGATCCTCTTTCAATTGAGGAATTTAGAAAGGCTGAGATGGAGATTATAAGGTTTTGTCAGAAACATAGTTTTCCAGAAGAATACAACCGCTTGCAAAAGGGAGAAAATGTGAAACGGACAAGACACATTTACAAGCTTAACCCAGTACTTGAAGATGGTATCCTGAGAGTTGGAGGACGGCTTAGCAGAGCAGCTATGCCCGAAGAATCTAAGCATCCTGCCATATTGGCAAAGGATTTACACATTTCTGACCTCATTCTTCAGCATATACATCAGGAGGTGGGACATGGTGGCCGCAACCACATGCTAGCTAACCTGCAGCAAAGATATTGGATCCCAGGGGCTAGTGTGGCTTTAAGGAAAATCCTGTCAAAATGTTTTGTCTGTCGACAATTGCATGCTGTTCCAGGGCAACAGCAGATGGCGGATTTACCTCAGGACAGAGTTTCTCCAGATGAACCTCCATTCACTCGTGTTGGAGTGGATTACTTTGGACCTTTCGAAGTCAAGCGGGGAAGGAGTATGGTGAAAAGGTATGGAGTTGTCTTCACGTGCCTTTCCATAAGAGCCATACACATCGAAGTAGCATCGTCGTTGGACACCGACTCCTTTGTTAATGCTCTTCGATGTTTTATTGCAAGACGTGGACAAATACTGGAATTGCGCTCAGACAATGGAACAAACTTTGTTGGCGCTGAGCGTGAGTTACAGAAGGCAATGGAGGGTTGGAATCATTCTCAAATCAACAACACCCTCCTTCAGAAAGGAATTAAGTGGGTTTTCAATCCCCCCACAGGATCACATCATGGAGGAGTTTGTGAGAGGTTGATAAGATCAGTGAGGAAGGTCCTGAATTCCATGCTGAAGGTGCAGAACCTTGATGAGGAAAACCTTCACACAGTTCTTTGTGAAGCAGAAGCTATCATAAATAGTCGTCCCATTACCAAGGCATCCACTGATCCCAATGATTTGGAACCACTAACCCCTAATCATCTTTTGCTGCTAAATATCAAGCCATCTTTGCCATCGGGACTGTTCCAAAAGGAGGACATTTATGCTTGTCGCAGATGGAAACAAGCTCAGTACATAACTGACTTGTTTTGGAAATGTTGGATTAAGGAATACTTGGCTCTAGATGACTGACTAAGTGATTGTACTGATCACTCTTTTTAAGGAGTCTATGGACTCTTTCTACGCGTTTTTTTCTTTTTTTTTGAGCTCAAGAAGAAAAGGACATTTTTCAATGGACTATTTATCCTTAATAAAAATTGTCGGCCTCCTACATAATGTGTATTTATGTAATTATTGTGGTAAAATAATTAGGGGCCGGAATGTAGGAGCCACATTATGTTGTTTATGGTCTAATTTATTGATTAATGCGCTAATGTTGTAGGTGGTGGGCGTTTTCATGACGGTTTGAGCGGAAGTGATATATTTGTTTGCTTCACCTGTGCACCTGGGTTCTTTGGGCTTGGACGGAGAGGGGGTGAAGCTCTCAGTGTTTAGCCCCTCGCAGCAGCACTCTTTTGGACTGCTTATAGCCGCAATAGTATCATATCCATGTTAATTTGGGCAGGTAAGCCGGCCAGAGCAAATAAATCTTTGCTCCAGAAAAGCAGATCATTGGTTGGCCTGGGATTACCCAACCTCCCTGGCAATGATTGGGTTGCTAACACACAAAAGATTTTGCTCTGGTTCACCTCACCTCAACATAGTCACATCCCTCCAGGCGCTAGTATGTGGCACCCTCCCCCTTTCTCTTGCAAATTTCACACCCAACCCCATTGTAATACATAAAAAGTTTGGGCTTAAATCAGGACACAGTTTGGCTGGCTCTACATTCCCCTAACTACACCTCACCTCTAAAAATCACTTATGTATACTTGTGCCAGCCAAGATTGACTTGTACTTTGCAGCTCTGGAAAAGAAAGGCCTGAGATGCCTGGGAGACTTGTACATATATGGTGTCGTGGAAGTTTTTTTGTACAGTGAGAGAGGAATTTGTTGGAAGTGAGACTTTGTTGAAAGAAAAAAGAAAAACACGCTGCAAAACTGAATCAAGGTTTGGTCTTCGGTGAAGTTTTAATTGTTTTCTGCAGAGAACAATCAAATGACAAGAACGGTTTTCACAATGCACACATCAGCTACAGAGTGACAAGCGTCTCGCAACCGTACATCAGTAATATCCTGCCTTATATCCCGTGCCCCCAGAGAAAAGAATACCTTGTTTGGAAAACAGTCTAATCTTAGTATAACAATTAATCTTTTAAGTTTGAGCTGTTACATCTTTCTGAATCTGCCCTTTGTGTGTCAAAGTTCTCTGTTGGTTGTTCTATCTTAGAACAACTTGTGTCTTTGGATAGGCTATGGTGACCTGCTATGATAACCATAGCTCTGGACAACTGTTTCTGTTAAAAAATGCAAAGACTAACAGTCCTCTTCTCCTTCAGGGCGAACACACAAAGGGAGATTCAAAAGTCCTACACCCTGCAAAGCATTGTGAACAATTATAAGAATAATAAACACATGCATATTATAGAAGGACATATGAAATCATGCTTAAATGTAATTTTCCCATATCATTTCCCCTTTTTGATTACATACTAATCACTAAAAAATTAATTAAATGTTTTTGCGAGGAATTAAAACCTCTTGGTCAAAGCAAACAAGACTTCCAGATAAAAGGAAGGATAATAAGAATTAAATGAAGTACACAAATTTGGAATTTGGAGTCTAAGTGTAACTGTCCTAATTGTAAGCGGGCAAATGAAAAAATTTAGGAGCATCATCTTTTTGATGTGAGTCTTCATACTGAACTTTCTCCAAAGTGAACAAAGAGGAAATCATTTTTCTTTGCGGCTGTGGCTCAGTGGTAGAGCGGTTGCCTGCCAATTGGAAGGTTGGTGGTTCAATCCTTGGCCCTGCAGTCCCATGTCAAAGTGTTCTTGGGCAAGAAACTGAACCCCGAGTTGTCCCCGATGCTGCGCCATTGGAGTGTAAATGCGTGTGAGTGTTGATCTAATGAGCAGGTGGCACCTTGTACGGCAGCCTAGGCCACAGTGTATGAATGTGTGTGAATGGTGAATGGTTCCTGTACTATGTAAAAGCGCTTTGAGTAGTTGTCAAGACTAGAAAAGCGCTATATGAATACATTCATTAGTGGGATGATACAACAAATACCTAAATCAAGGAAAAATAACACAGAAATCACTGGAATCACAATTTTCCCCATCCATGCCTGTAGACCCTCCCCAACTAACCAAGAGACCCAATCCCACCCAGAATCAGTTTGGGAGACATCTTGAGCTCTAAGGTCAGTGTTGTTATTTTAGGTATTGGACATCAGTGATGTTACCTTCAATGTCTGGGATGAATGTGCAGCATTCCCACCCTGAGTTGCTAACAGGAAATCGAGACCCATCTGGTGTTGGAGTATCATGTTACGCGTAGCTCTCAGGACTGGAGGAAAATCACTGAACCCTGAAACCATAAGATTTTCCAGACTTTCATGTATCTTATCAATATTATGTGCGTTATTAATGACCCCCCACCACAGCAGAAATCCTGAGACAAATTTGCTACCGTAACTCGTCATTTTACGTTTAGCTCTGAAGGTACTGTCAGAAGAAGGTGCAGGGCGAGAATAATGTTGTGCAGTGTGATATAAACATTTCATTATCATGATTGAAGGAGTCAAATAGGTCAGGAAACATTTACCTGACCATAAAGGTGGCAGGAGTTGGTACCAGTGATCACTGCAAAGCCAGACATAGTCTATTAGAGAGCCTGCCCATGAATCGTCAGGCCAGCGTATCAGATTAGTCCTGGAGGGATCTACCAGTGTAAGATTGATAAATCCTGGACATGTGTGTAGACATTTGATAATGTTGTACCCGTCTGGCCCACACGTGGCGTCTATAGTTTTCTTGCAACCTATAGTGTGCCTAAATATTGCGTACCTTGACCACCTTGAGTGCACGCGTCAGACTCTCCATAAAACTATGTATATATACTATATATATAACTGTCAGATTCAGAAAACATGGTACCATTTGGAGCGTGCACTGGGCGATTACTAAAATACACGCATGGGTCCGGTTGGTGAGTGGCAGCATAGAACTGACCTCCTCCTGTCTCTCATCTGAAATTGCAGTCAGTGCACAAATAGAGTCATTTAGATTTAGCATGGGTGGTTTAACGGGAGTAGCCTGTTTTTGCGAGTGAGGAAACAATGAACACACAATACATTGACACCTGTGTAACGTGTGAATTTCCTATTTGTACCCAGCCATACGTTAAATGAGAATGCGTCGTTTTTGCTAGGGGAAAGAAACCATTTTTGGGCACGACGTCAACCATTTAAGTTGGGTACGGCCCTTGAACTCACATCGCATCTTCACACGGTAAGCGTACCTGACTCATTTCCGTTTCCTGTGCTTGTGTGTTGGTAGCGTGTTGCTGCTCGCTAAAATACTAGCGTTACTTCAATTTGTTAGTTTTGCTATTACAGCGGCAAACTGCCCGCTAAACACTTATCCTTATAGTAATTCTGCCTAAGCACTCACAGTTCTTTACATGTTCAGTGACTTTCGTTAAATAAACAGTTCTCGAAAGCTTGGTAGCTAACGCCAAGCGACTTTAGCTTAGCTGTTAGCCATATCTGGTTAAGTGACTGGAACTTGAGAAAAGGTTGTGCATTAAACTACATTTGCTTCGCTTAGAGCTCGCATCAACGGGGCATAGGCATAAGCATTTGTTTTACGTCTTTCAGTTACTTTCGTTAAATAACAGTTGTTTTGAACGCTTGGTAGCTAGCGCTAACGCTACCATACTTTAGCTTAGCTGCTAGCGACTTTAGCTTAGCAGTTAGCCATGTCGTCTCCCTCTCCTGCTTTGTCTTGTCCGATGTGTGAGATGTTTAGTTACTCCTCTGCGTCCTTTAACGGCAATGGTATGTGTAACAAGTGTAGTTTATTTATAGACATGGAGACGAGGCTTAGTGAGTTAGAAGTCCGTTTCCGCACCATGATAGACCAGTCGTTAGTTACTGTAGCTAACCCCCCCCCGGTAGTCGGCGCGGGCCGGCCTGAGCCTGAGTTAGCCTCTGGTAGCCGTCCCCCGGCAACTCCTGAGCAGCCAGGACATAGTAACTGGGTGACTGTGCGAGAACGAGGAAGAGTTAGCAGTAAGCTTTCAAAGGCCACGGACCGCCACCAGCCTGTTAGCGTTTCTAACAGATTTTCCCCACTCAGCAACACACCCGCTGAGAAACCGACTCTGGTTATCGGCAGCTCTATTTTGAGAAACGTGAAGTTAGCGAAGCCGGCAGCCATAGTTAAGTGCATCCCGGGGGCCAGAGCGGGCGACGTTGAGTCTTATTTGAAACTGCTGGCTAAGGATAAACGTAAATACAGCAAGATTGTTATTCACGTTGCCGTTAATGACTCCCGGTTACGCCAAACGGAGGTCACCAAGATCAATGTTGAATCAGTGTGTACATACGCAAAGTCAATGTCGGACACCGTAGTTTTCTCTGGACCTCTGCCAAATCTGACCAACGATGACATGTACAGCCGCATGTCGTCATTTCGCCGCTGGCTATCGAGGTGGTGTCCAGCTAATGATGTGGGCTTTGTGGATCACTGGCAGTCTTTCTGGGGAAGACCTGGTCTGATTCGGAGAGACGGCATTCATCCCACTTGGGATGGAGCAGCTCTTATTTCCAGAAATCTGGACAAGTTTATTAGTGGACCTAATCCCTGACAATCCAGAGCTGGGACCAGGAGGCAGAGTCGTAGTCTAACACACTTCTCTGCTCCTTTATTCCAGGAGTTATCTAGTAAAATCCCATAGTGACGGTGTCTGCCCACCGACCATTAAAATTATTTAAATCAAAGGTAAATAGAGGAGGAGCTGTGCATGAAAACCTCATAACAATTAAAACCACAAGTGCAATAGTGCAAAACAATAGGAGAATTAAATGTGGACTCTTAAACATCAGATCTCTCTCTTCTAAAGGTGTACTAGTAAATGAATTAATATCAGATTCTAATATTGATCTATTTTGTCTTACTGAAACCTGGCTGGGTGATGGAGAATATGTTAGTCTGAATGAAGCCACCCCCAGTCATATTAATACTCACATTCCTCGAGGCACAGGCCGAGGAGGTGGAGTTGCAGCTATCTTCGATTCTAGTCTACTAATCAGCTCTAAACCTAAACTACATTATAACTCATTTGAAAGTCTTGTCCTTAGTCTTTCACACACAAGTTGGAAATCACTGCAGCCAGTTCTATTTGTTATAGTGTACCGAGCACCTGGTCCATACTCTGAATTCTTATCTGAATTTGCAGAGTTTTTGTCAAATTTAGTGCTAAAAACGGACAAAGTTGTTATTGTAGGGGATTTTAATATTCATGTGGACGATGAGAATGATAGCCTTAGTACTGCGTTTATCTCTCTTTTAGATTCTATTGGTTTCTGTCAAAGTGTTCATAACCCGACTCACCGTTTTTACCACACCCTCGATCTTGTTCTGGTCTATGGTGTTGAAATTGAACATTTAATGGTGTTCCCACAGAATCCCTTTCTGTCCGACCACTGTTTGATAACTTTTGAGTTTATATTGCTGAACCACACGCCAGTAGGCAAAACCTTCTATACAAGATGTCTATCTGATAGTGCTGTAGCTAAATTTAAGGATGTGATTCCATCAGCATTTAATTCATTACCATTTATGAGATTCTTCAATGATAAAATTATAACTATTAGAAGCAAAATTCACCAAGACCTGCCTTTAACTGGCACTGACTTATCTCTAAACTCAGGAACCTCAGAAACAGCTGTAAAACCAGATATATGTTTAGATTGCTTTGCTTCACTTGATCTTTATCAATTTAATTCAATTATTTCTTCATCCAAACCATCAACCTGCCTCTTAGACCCCATCCCGACTAGGCTACTTAAAGAAGTCTTACCATTAGTCAACACTTCTCTACTAGATATAACCAATCTGTCTTTATTAACAGGCTATGTACCACAGCACTTTAAAGTAGCTGTAATTAAACCTCTTCTGAAAAAGCCCAACCTTGATCCAGATGTTTTAGCCAACTATAGACCTATATCCAACCTTCCATTTCTCTCTAAGATTCTTGAGAAAGCAGTCGCCAAACAGCTGTGTGACTTTCTGCATAGCAACAGCTTATATGAGGATTTTCAGTCAGGATTTAGAGTTAATCATAGTACAGAGACAGCACTTGTGAAAATTACTAATGACCTCCTAATTGCATCAGACAAAGGACTTATCTCTGTACTGGTGTTATTAGATCTTAGTGCTGCATTTGATACCATTGACCACCATATCTTATTACAGAGATTGGAACATTTAATTGGCATTAAAGGGACAGCTCTAAGCTGGTTTAAGTCTTATTTATCAGATCGATCTCAGTTTGTTCATGTTAACGATGAATCCTCTGTGCACGCCAGAGTTAGTCATGGAGTCCCACAAGGATCTGTGCTCGGTCCAATCCTGTTCACTTTATATATGCTTCCTTTAGGCAATATTATCAGGAAGCATTCCATAAACTTTCATTGTTATGCAGATGATACTCAATTATATCTATCGATCAAGCCGGATGAAACTAATCAGTTAGCTAAACTTCAAATGTGCCTTCAGGATATTAAAACCTGGATGAGCTGTAATTTTCTAATGTTGAACTCAGATAAAACTGAAGTTATTGCTCTGGGACCCAAGCACCTCCGTGACGCATTATCCAAAGAGATAGTTACTCTGGATGGCATCACTCTGGCCTCCAGCACCACTGTGAGGAATCTTGGAGTTATCTTTGATCAGGATTTGTCCTTTAATTCCCACATAAAGCAAATTTCAAGGATCGCCTTTTTCACCTGCGTAATATTGCTAAAATCAGGAATATCCTGTCTAAAAATGATGCAGAAAAACTAGTCCATGCATTTGTTACTTCTAGGCTAGATTACTGCAATTCTTTACTATCAGGATGCTCGAAAAAGTCCATAAAAAGTCTTCAGCTGGTCCAGAATGCTGCAGCACGTGTTCTGACAGGAACTAGGAAAAGAGATCATATCTCTCCTGTTTTAGCTTCTTTGCATTGGCTTCCTGTAAAATCTAGAATAGAATTTAAAATCCTTCTTCTCACCTACAAAGCTCTTCATGGTCAGGCACCATCTTATCTTAAAGAGCTCATAGTACCTTACAACCCTACAAGAGCACTGCGCTCCCAGAATGCAGGGCTACTGGTGGTTCCTAGAGTCTCTAAAAGTAGAACGGGAGTCAGAGCGTTCAGCTATCAGGCTCCTCTCCTGTGGAACCAGGTTCCAGTTTGGGTTCAGGAGGCAGACACAGTCTCCACATTTAAGAGTAGATTTAAGACTTTCCTCTTTGATCAAGCGTATAGTTAGGGCATAGAATTGAATATTGTCCGCCTAACCCGGCCTACCTGCTTCTCGTCATAGTTGTCAGATCTATCTATCATATAATCAATAATATAATAAAACTAGAGGGAGGCAGGGCATACAACCCGATCCGGCTGGGGAGAGTCTAGCCCGATCCGGCAGCTCTCTTTACCCTGTCTCTCCTAGTTAGTCATGCTCTCCTAGTTAGTTATGCTCTCCCAGTTATGCTGTAACAGTTTTAGATTGCTGGGGGACTTCCTTTGACACACTGAGCTCCTCTCTCCTCTATCTTTTTAGCTTTCTATCTTTCCATTTGTGTGCATCTATGTCCCAGAAATGCTTGTTACTAACCTAGCTCTGGGGAGTCATTCCCCGGAGTCCTTATGTTCTTTTCCCCCCAGCATGTTCCCTCGGATCAGGGAGGCTCCATCATCATGGTAGCAGCTGTAGCCATGGTCCCGCTACACGTCCTGCGATGCTGTGTTCATCCTGCTACGTCCTGCTGTGCCTTGTAATGCCGCACAATTCCCTGCTAAGCCATGAACTACTACAAAGAACTACTACAAACTGTTATCTTTTCTGTGGCTGTTATTACCACTCTTCATTCTTACCCCATCCGGTCTGTCCGAGGTTTCTTCCTAAAAGGAAGTTTTTCCTCGCCACTGTCGCACTGTTGCTTGCTCTGGAGGGAACTACTAGAACTGTTGGGTCCTTGTAAATTCTGGAGTGTAGTCTAGACCTACTCTATCTGGTCTAGACATACTCTATCTGTACAGTGTCTTGAGATAACTCTTGTTATGAATTGATACTATAAATAAAATTGAATTGAATTGAATTGAAATTGAACTGTACTAAGTGTATTTTTCTTTTTCTTTTTCTTGAGTCAGCCCACCAATACATTAATGTAGAATGCCCGCACGGATCTTTTCCAGATAGTGTTGGAATTTAAAATGTTATATGTGTTTAAATATTGTGTGTGATTTGCATTATACGTTATACATTCAAGCCAAAAGGCAAAAGCATTATTTCAACATACGTGAAGACATGTTGGTCATGCATTAAGTTTGTTGTTCATGCATTAAGCTGTTTTACAATACTCTTTTCCTCTGAGATAAGGTGCTCTGCTACATTGTGTTATTACCCAGTTCTACTAAATGTGTCAGATGCAGGATTGATGGTTGGTGATGGTGATTCCTGTGTTTGGTTCCAGATCCTCTATACAGCCCAATTAAAAGGGCAGCAGGTCATGTTATTTTTTGCTCTGCAAGTCCTGATAGGGTCATAAACTTTCAATCACATTCCAACTGAAAGATAACGGATAAACACACAAACACATCACATCACTGTGACCTGGAGACCCCACCCTTAGTGAATAAGACCAGGGGTGCAAGAGCCAAAGAGCCAGACAAAGGAAGGGGAGAGCTGTGATAGCTTGATCCAGGTAACTTTGTCTCAGGATATCCTATGTAATAAAAAAAGATTCACACATCAACATCCGAGATTCTGACTACTAATTGACTGAACCATGAGACCGGAGCAGGATTTAGCTCCAACAATAGCCACGCGCGTACTACGAAATAACTTTTGTCTCGTGGGTCAACTCTGTTCAGGGTTAGCAAGGCTGAGGGTGAAGAAGTGTTTACTTTATGTGTCATGTTGGTGTGGTCAACAGGAATCCTAGTCCCCCAAGCTGTCTCGCTGGTATGCCAAATAGCCATATCCCATGATGGGCACAATGCTTCCACCTTTGGGTCTTGTGTCATGTCCATTACAGGCATATAGCATATGTAAATTTCTACCTCCCCCAAGAGAGACTTGTCATCTCCGCACTGGAAATAATCACATAGTTGTAACAGGAAGATTGTGGTAGATGTCCTAAGGTTATTGTTTTTTTTTTTTTTCTCATACTCCAGTTTCCAACACTGTCTAGGCGAGAAATTCATCAACTGGTCACTCAGCGCTATTGACAAGATTTTCTCACTCAGGCATGCTTCACCGGGTGAGCCGTCCTGCCCGAGTGGAACATATGTTGCAGGCTACGCTCACGATTTGTGGGAGAAATGGCAAGCGGTGTGCCAGGATGTTCTAAACGTGGAAGATGTAGAAGATTTGTGGATAATTGGAATTCGGTTGGGAGGCTTTCTAGTCATGGGATTTGGAATCTCCCTGAATCATTGTGAAATTGGTAAGACAGCAGCCATTAAATTTGCCCCAAGGCTGTCTGGGGAACTTAAAGGGGGTTTGAATGTATTGGACGAGAAGCTGAAGGTTTTACATCAGAAGGCTGATCAGAATGGTGAACTGTCTCGTAACATCTCAGACCGGGCTGTGGAAACGCAGAGGCGGATGGATGGCATCAGGGCTCAGTCGGCGGATCTGCTTTGTGCAACCACCAGACTGACAATGAGCATGTGACACGCCATAGGAGAGTCAGTCTTTACCACTGTCTTGTTTCTGATGTGTGTGTGTATGTGTGTGTGTGTGTGTGTGTGTGTGTGTGTGTGACACAACCACGGTCACTTTTACCAACATGTAGGTGACACAGAACGCAGTCTGTCAGGTCACGGATTTCCAGGTTTATGGAAAACCTGGCTTCTCTTCTGGTGCTGGAACCTTCTTGCAGTGTTATGAGTGGACCCACGTGGCCCGCTCAGCAACCTTTACTGCTGGGTGGATGACCAGAAAGATCTGGAAAGGACCTTGCCAGCGTTGGGACTGGCAATTCATTCTTCTAAAGTTATGACCACCAAATCTCCCTACTCAAGCGTGTGGAGTGGTCCTTCAGCTGGTTGGGGCAGGGCTGCGGCAACCTGAATTCTTATGGCAGAGAGAGCAAAAGACAGTTGTAGACAGTTTCGTAACATATCATGTTCACACAGAGCTGTGGAGGGACGGGATGCTTTAGGAGCCTCTACCCCCACGCTGGGTGGTCTGCCAAAAAGAATCTCAAAAGGACTGAGGTTAGTTACCCTCATTCGCGTCTTCCCTTTTGTCCAAGGGAGGCCCCTTTTGACACATGGTCCCACCAAAATGTGGGAAAGAAGGGTGTGGAGGGCAATCTGGGCACTGCCAGACACACTTGTTAAAGGTGCACCCTGCATTTTTCTACTGTAGTCTTTCCTGTGATGTAGCGTGTGTTTGCATTGCAGCTACAGAATCTGGAAGTGAAAAATCAGTAGTGGTGAAAGCTAAAGTGCCTGCCCGCGGAAGAGGAAGATGTGCAGTAGCTTTTGCAGCCATGTCAGCATGTGCGTTACCCCAAGAGACATCGTCAGCTGCACCACTGTGCACAGAACATTTGCACATGTCTATTTGTGATGGAAGTAAGATGGCTGTCAGAAGGTCATCGATCAACTGGTGATGCAAAACGGGCTTACCATCAGAATTTAGGAAGTTTCGGTGTTTCCACAACGCCCCAAAATCATGTACAACACCAAAAGCATACCTGTAGTTTGTGTAGATTGTTACAGATGAACCTTCAGCCAGTTTACATGCTCTTCAGTGAGAGCAATGAGTTCAGCAGCCTGCGCAGAGAAGTGTTTAGGAAGAGGTTTAGCAGTTAAACCCTACCTGTCCCTAACTAGTGTCAGGGCAGTGTGAGGCTGACCCATCCACATACAAAACGAGGTCTGAGTTTGGCACCGGTGTGTCAGTCAGATCCGGACGAGGAGCACAGGTGTATTGCAACTCCGCCAAACAATCATGCGTCTCTCCCTCTCCTGGTGTAGGCATAAGAGAAGCAGGGTTGAGTACTGTACAACTTGTCAAGGCATGTCAAGCAGACATTATATCTCAGATAATGTGCTACAGACAAATGTAAAGATTTTTGCTCCAATAGGATCAGAGAGACTGCATGTGGCAAAAACAATGTTAATGGAGCATAACAAACAATGTTCTTAGATGTCGACAGAGCTTTTACAGCAGCAGCCTGAGCAGTCCTGCCTGAGCCTGCCACCGTGACTGTCTGAGTGAATGGAAGTTTAGGGTTTGGCAAACCTAAAGTCGGAGGGCTTTGAAAAGTTTTTTTTCGGTCATCCATGTGATTCAGTCGTGCGCAAACACATTCTTACCATGTATTATGTCAGTGTTACAGGTCTCAGATTGAGACGCTGTAAGCAGACAAGCTGAGATGTCATGACCCAAAAAATGAACTTCCTTGTGCCTTACCATCAAACAAAAAAACAAATCAGAATTGACTGTCTTTCTCCACTGGGACACTGAAAAAAAAAAACGTTGGACAAATCAACCACAGAAAAATACTCAGCATCCCCTGGGATCCCCTCCAAATTATTTTACGGGTTTTTACTGGACAGGGAAAATAGGCGTCCGAAGAGGTAAATCAGGACACGGAAACGATAACTCCTGCTTTCAAAAGGCAGTTAAAAAACGGTCTAATTCCATCAATTGCTTCTTGTTTCAGTGGGCACTGAAGTTTTTGGGGCCTGAAGTCTGGGCGTGGAGTGATAACAACAGGCTGACAATTTTTGATGAGACCCACGTCATATTCATATGCTGCCCACAGGTGAGTTGGCACCTGTGACAGCTCCTGCTCCGAATCATTGAGATCACTATGTACACACATCATGGGGGTTGAAAACCTTTCTGGGAAGATCGTTCCACTTGCTCTTCTGGAAAAAACAACTCTACCAGAAAGGTTTTGGTTTGAGAACAAAGATTTCTGAAGTACAGAATTTGTGGCACCTGAATTAACCAGAAACTCTACATTCTCTCCCTGCACATTCAAAATTACGGTAGGCAATTTATTATACACCTCTGACAAAAACATTGCATAAGTAGGAATACTTTCTAAACCTTGTTTCTGTTCGAGGTGACACATTTTGTCTAGAATGTTTTTCTTATCTTGGAAAAGGAAGGAAGGAAGGAATGTTGTTAAGGTTTGGGGTTTTGTTGGGATTATTTTTCCCTTTCCTTAACATTTTTGTGTTCCTGTCTTGGTCCTTTCCCTGGATTTTATGTTGCTTGTCCTGTCTTGTGTTCCCCTGTGTCTGTTTGTTTAACTTCCTGTTTTATTTTGATAGTTTAGTTTCCTGTCTTGTCTTGTCTCGTCTAGCTTTGCTTTGCTTGTCTGATTGTCTTGTCCCGCCCTAATGTGATTCACCTGATGTCTCACCTGTTCCCTGTTACCTCATTACCTCATGTATTTAACCCCTGTGTTTCTTGTGTCCTGTGTCAGATTGTTTTGCTGTCACCCCGTGTGTTTGTCAGCTTTGCTGCCACTTTGAGAGTTTGTCAGCTTTTTCTGTCTCCCTGTGAGTTTTCCAGTTTTTTCGTCATCCGACTGCCTGCCTGCTCCCTGCCCTGTCTACGTGTTCCTGGTTTTTCCTTGTGTGAGTTATCCCCTGCCTTCGTTCCCCTGTGGATTTGATGTTTTTTGAGTTTTTCCTTCTGCTGCTGTTACTATGGACCTCCTGCTGAGTGTTTTAGATTTTTGAACTGTTTCTTAATAAATCCCTGTAGACCTGCCTGCCTCCTCTTTGCATTTGGGTCCTCACCTCCCGTCTCAACCCCGTAACAGAATGTGATGTTTATGGACTGTAGCGTGGGAGAAAGCATTTACTTCATTGCAAGCAGATTAGCTAGTGTGATTGAATTTTTCACTTCCCTTTATCTGGTGCAGATCTTGCTGACTCCTCCACTCTACCTCCCCTCTTCCCTTCAATCTGCCTCTTGTTGTTTGTAGCCAATGTCACCAGCTAGTGGACCCCTCTGTTGTCGTTTGCATTTGGGGTGTGGACACTTGCCCACTGTCCTTTTGGTCCACATGTGTCTCGGTCCACTGCTGGCCGCTGCCCTCTTCCTCTCCCTCTGCCTTTCCCTCTCACTTTGCCTTTGCTTCTGGCCCCCCCCTTCTCCAGCCAACTTTGACACTGTCAAAGTTCTTGTTCAGCTGACTTGTCGCATTGGATGACGGTCCACAAAGCTGTTAATGTAGGTGGGGGAGAGGCTGTGACTGCTTGTTGAGAGAGCTTGCAGCAAGGTGGAGGCTGTGTGGGAACTTGTTCGCTCCTGGTGCTTTGCTTCTGGGGGAGACATGGATGATGTTTCTCCTTTCAGACTGGGTGGCGTGGGAGGGTAAGGTGGTGATGGGTTGAGCAGCTGATCGCCATCCTTAAGACTCGGATAGAGAGGAAATGCATTAGTGACAGTATTCATATTTCCTTTCTTCTGTGTTTCATCAATGCTATCTAACTTCCTCAGAGTTTAACTGCTGCTTCTTTCAGCCACTGATTAAAACATTCCTTATTTTTCCCATTTGAATCAAATCTTGAGTGCTTACATTTTTACCCCTCTCAAACATTTTTCTTCTCATTCTAAGATTTCCTGTACTTAAAGAACCATTTTCAGGAAAGTCACATTTTGTTGCCCATTATGGCAGACATTCTATACATTCAGGGCCAATTTTTTTTACCATTTCTTCTACTACAAGGCCCGAAGGGACGTGTGACTTTCAACTCTTGTTACTCATTACAAAGAGTAGAAGCACTTCACTCAACTATAATCACTATACGTAATAGTCACTGTACGGCCCAGTTTAATCACAGCAAACTTTGCAGGAAAATCCAAAAACAGCTATGATGACTGTTTCAGTATAGATTTTATCCCAAAATCTATCAGTCTTACCTGTGTTGGAAGAAATGCTGTCAATTTGCTCTTCTATATGTTAAAAATAACAACATGAATGCCTGGAAAAAACCTTATTTTCATTTTGTACAACCTAAAGATGTACAAAACAAATATTTTTCACCGAATCCCTCAGTTAACAAAGTCAATACTTGTTTCTTAAATGTTTCAATGTCCAATTCAAATCATTTATCCAACAGAATTGAAACTTTAACTTACCCCCGCTGTTTGAAATTGCTTCCTTGTTTAAATTTCAGAGTGGAATCAACCCTCTGTTTCTCAAAGATTTTTGGCGAGGTTTAGAGGCAGGTGATCATCAGATCCCTGGAATGCGCTGTCATCAGTCGCCTGCGGAGTCCCTTTCTGGTCCCTCTTTGAAATCCTGTTTGATGCCAAGAATTGTCATGGAAGTTTCTTATATAGCGAGAATTTTTTGGAAGTGAGACTTTGTTGAAACCAAAATAGACAAGCTGCAAAACTGAACCCAAGGTTTGGTCTTCGGTGAAGTTTTAATTGTTTTCTGCAGAGAATAATCAAATGACAAGAACAGTTTCACAATGCACACATCAGCTACAGAGTGACAAATGTCTCGCAGTATACCATCTTGTGAATAAATGTTGAATAAAACAGCGGTTATAGGGCTAAAAATACCAATAGTTTGAGAGCTTATCAAAGTCAGGCCTATAGGTCAGGTGAATGAATATAAGCACATTATTTTTTTCTCATGTAATCTGCTTGAAATCTGCATTTGTGCTGCAGCAAGTAGTGGATAAACTGATTAATCAACAGAAAATGGCCATCCACACCAAGAACTATAATGATAACTATAACGCTAACAATAACGATGTGAATATCCACTGAATGAGAGCAGAAAACATTGGTGCCAACCACACGCAGCACGCTCCACCTGTTTCAGAGCCTACATATCTCTTATCTTCTGCATTGTTTAATGGCTGTGCAAAGAGTGGGTTGACCCTCAACCATAACATTGGTGGTTCAATTCCGGCCTCCTCAGGCCACATGTCAAACTGTCCTTGAGCAAGGAACTGAACCCCAAGTTGCTCCCTGGGTGCTTTGTGTCTACTGCTTCTAATGCTTAGAAAATGCAGATGTTGAATTTCACTGCATTGTACTGTACGATTGTATGTGACGAATAATAAAGTTTCCTCTTTCTTCTTGCATTTCCTAAATTCTACCATTAGCTTATATAAAAGAGGAAATCAGAAATGGCAGATAAAACATTTGTAAAGTACTTGATTGAGCTTTTAATTGGCATTGTTAGCCGCTGGTGTCTTTCAGCAGAGAGAGAGAGAGAGAGATTCAGTAAGTAAACTTTATTTACTATTAAATGGACTTCAGGAGGCCTGCCCCTCCATTGCTGCCTGTCACCACTGACTAGGTGAATGTGGAGACTGTCAGTACAAGTACCTGGGATTACATCTTGACAATAAACGGGACTGGTCTGCCAATACTGATGCACTTTACAAGGATGGGCAGAGCAGGCTCTATTTCCTTAGGAGGCTGGGGTCCTTCAATGTATGCAACAAACTCCTGCTTATGTTCTACCAATCTCTCATGGCCAGTGTCCTTTTCTATGCTGTGGTGTGTTGGGGAGGCAGCACTAGGAAGAGGGATGCCAGACTACTGGACAGGCTGGTGAGAATAGCCGGCTCTGTGGTGGGTATGGAGCTGGAGTCACTGACATCAGTTGCAGATAAGAGGACCCTGAGCAGACTGCTCTCTATAATGGACAATGATTGCCACCCCCTGCACACCACTTTCTCCAAGCAGAAGAGCATGTTCAGTATTAGGCTTCTGTCTCTGTCTTGCAAAACAGACAGGCTATTAAAAGTGTGTTAAATTTCAGATTCAAGTTATAATTAAACTACAGCTTACGTCTTCCGTCCTCTGTTCAGATCTCTTAATGGTTAACTGTTACCACAGTGATACATTGTGGCAGTTAAGGGCTTTGCCCTTTTCTATCAGATTTGGATCTAGTACCATCCTCCAGTATGTGATACAAGATAAAAAGGGACTTATGACAACTATATGCCATTATTGAAGAGTAGTGAGAAAGCCACAACTTTTAATCAGAGGGGACAAGGCTTTGGAAGTTAAGATTAGTTTTAAACACACACACACACAAAATAATTCAAGTCTATACCCGCACAGTACCGCAATACCATATAAAAGCCCAGTGTACACAATAATTTGTCATGTATCATAGGGCTGTACGATTAATCTAAGCGGTCACTCTGATTACATAATGGCAAAAAATATGCGATTTGTGTTCTGTGTCTGTTTAGGCAGTACCGTGAGTGTCGTGTAGTTACGTGACACCCATCTTAAATGTTGTTTATACAAATGTTTATTTTCTTATTTGTTTTATTTCATTTCTACTGTTGAGCAAAGAAAATGTCTATTTCAAAAGATGTTTATTTAATTTGTAAAATATTATAAAATAAGTTATTTAAAAAGGTATTGCACATATTTATGTATTTCTTATGCTCATTTACCTTTGTATGTTTCAAATTTGTATTTTGTGCATTTTCCCTTTTCCTCAAGCAAGTAGACTCATGATACTATTATGTTGTAATTGCAGTATTTCAAATCCCAATCCCAATCCGACTTTTTCTCCAAATTAATGCATCATCAAACACAAAATGCGTTGTCTTAGCAGTTCTCTAACAATGTCAAAATTCTCCTTAAAACGCTTTTTAAGCCACAGAAATTAAGGCTGGTACTTATTATATGATACCAAATGGTAAACCTGTGGTGAGTTTATTCTTACAGTGACCAAGTCAGTAAACATACAGCAGCACTCATCCAGAAAACTACAGACACTATAATTTATTTGTCAGAAGAGTGAGGAGGTAAATACAAAGAGAAAATAGATTTGGAGCTAAATGAAAAATTGAGGACAAAATCAAACTTCAAATGCTTTAAAGGAATATCTTGACATTACCAAAGACTGTAAATCAAGAATTTGGAACTTTTAGAGAAGAAATAATTCATTATTCTGCTTACAAATGAAAAGTTGAACTTCTTTGCTGATGACTGCTTCATTTTGATGTTTAACAGCCAGGCTTTGTTACTGCGTTG
Organism: Percina caprodes; assembly: GCA_013375575.1. Lineage (NCBI taxonomy): Eukaryota > Metazoa > Chordata > Actinopteri > Perciformes > Percidae > Percina > Percina caprodes. The sequence continues at coordinate 101,305 of JABXJD010000633.1, forward strand.
TACCAAAGCCTTCTGCTGGAAAGGAATAATTCTCAAAAGGCATCTGCAACGGCTTGGGCTACTCAAGGAATTGACATGCATTTATACCAGTATTTTGTTTAGTTAGCGAACTTAAATGTCACAGGGGAGTTGTGTAGAAAAAAAAATCTAACCTGTCAGTGTGACAGAGTGGACTTGATAAGTAGTACATATCCACTGTTACAAAGTAGAACTAAGAGAATGAAAACAAGGAGAACAAAACTATTTCCATTTCAACAACAAATACATTCCACTACAAAAATACCAAGCTTACTGTCTCTTTGTCACTGCTATCCAACATAATCATGCTTCTACCTAGGCTCTTCTTGGTAAAACTAGGGCTGGGCGATGTGGTCAAAATCTTCTACACCAATATAGGTAATTTTATATGTCAATATTTGATAATCACAATATATCATGTTTTGGTATTTCAATAAATGAAGTCTATGAATTTTACATATGGTAACGCCTATGTTATTGAGTGAGTTTTTTTCCACTTTCAATTTAAGAATTTTAATGCAAAATATATACATAAAGTTAAGGATCAGAATGTAAAGCCCTGTCCAAAATATTTAAATATTGCCAAGATACGGTTCGTCTGTGGGTTTTCCACATTGTGATAGAAACAATATAGAAAAATACATATGGTAGACATCTCTTTCAAGACATATATCATATCGCCCAGCCCTAAGTAACACTTCTTTACACATTCTTTAAATTGTGATTTGATTCATACGTCAGTTTTCTCACTGTGCAAGCCAGAAGAATCCCCAATCATTTTCAGCCCTACTCAATATTCACTTGTTCATTTTTTCTTTTCATTGCAGTCAAAACACAGAACTCACTGTATGTCCTCATGAATGGGAGCATAGTCAACCGATAATGAAGATATTCTATGATTATGTAGACTTTTGATATTAAAAACCTACATTGCATAATGTTACAGGACAGGGCACTAGGTGCCCTTGGCTAGCTCAGATTATGGCAGTGAGTGAAAACCACCAGCGGGTCAATCCAAACTATTTCTCGTTGAAAACTGCCTGATACACGTGTGTGTGTGTGTGTGTGTGTGTGTGTGTGTGTGTGTGTGTGTGTGTGTGTGTGTGTGTGTGTGTGTGTGTGTGTGTGTGTGTGTGTGTATATATATATATATATATATATATTTTCTTATTAAATGTTGAACATAACAAATAATATAAGTATTATTATTTTATAACAGGTTGACAGACATTCACATTCATACTACTAAGAGATCAGTGTTTCTTGCTACATGTTTCTAAACAATGTCTGAATTTACACTTCCTCTTCTGACAAAGGCCTTTGTTCTGTCCATCCACATCACATTGTACTTGTCTTAATTACACATTATTTTACTGTGGTTATTTCTATGAATGAATGAGAGTAAAATGGCAGCAAGAAAAGAAGCTGCTGTATCCAGACCATAGACCTCTAGCTCAGAGTCAATAAATGAGATTGGTGCAGGTAACCTGGATGTGCACTGATAAGAGTAGTGCAGACTGGAGACAGCAGAAATAAAGTGTTGCTGTACAAGTAGCAGTGTTCAATTTACGCTCTGCATAGAACACAGATTTACTGTAAAAAAACACATGAATGACATGCAGAATTATTAACTACACTCAATAACAGAATCATTTGAACTCAAACTGTAGGGCAACCTCTCATAACTTTGGGTTGGCTGTTTCAAAGGGAGAAAAGAACTTCTCCCCTGTGGTAGCCTATTGAGGTGTGTTTTCTTGCAAACAGTGAAGAAGTGTAAATTGAGCTGTAGAACTTCACTCCACAGTCTGGTACAAGTAACCTCTTTTGTAGGCGCTGAGAGGGTAGAAAGTAGCCACAACAAACTTCCCATCAAAGGTGCGGCCCGTCAGTAGCCTCTGAGCCTCTTTGGAGTCACTGGAGTTGGCATACTCTACAAAAACCTGATGGAAACACACAGGACATGTTAAATGACTGAATGTGTGCTTAAACGGATGTCTACTTGTCTACTGTTTTGTTGTTTAACATTCAGTTCGTCTTTCTCTCTCACTTGCTACAAACAAAAATACTTTGTTTATATGTTGAGACACAACATTAAAATTAATTTTAAGACAGTTAAAATTATACACATTAGAAAATTACAAGCATTTATATACACTCATAAGTGAATGGCAGCAAATCGTCTCCTGCACCAGAGTGAGCGCCATGCCGCTTCTGCACCCAGTAGACATTGTGGGTGAGTAGAGTAGTCTCGCATTGCCAGACCTAGCTCCACAGCGCTGCGGACGACAATAACATTCCAGCATAGGAGAAAAACGTGCTCTGGTTTATTTGCATTTCTTCAAACCAAACACAATTTTCTTGGGCGGTGCAAGGCGCCGGGCACAGGTACGGTGCTTCTGCTAAATTGCCTCGGGAAGGAAATTTAAAGAGATAAATATAATTTGTCAGTTCTAGCTCAGAGGATGACCGGAACTTAGAATGCCAACACAAAGAAAGCAGAAGGTGAGGGACATCTGACCAAAAATGAGGGCAGAACCTCCGTCGGCACAGAAACAATCCCATAAATAAAACGTTGCGGATATAGACTAGTAAAGGAGAGATCACTCTACCAGTGTAGTAATGGTTCTTATCCAACTAAAGTCCACTTACAGAATAAATGCTAAACATCTGTATCTTTATATACCACTTGAAGTAAAAAAAAAAAAAGAGTATATTGGCCCCTTTTCCTCATATTTTACAATATATTTTATGTACAAGAGTCTTCATAAGGTTTGGTGTTGGTTGGTGATGTCCGGCTGGCTGTGAGTTTTTTGGTTTTATTTTCTGTTTTGTTTCCTTTTATGTTTTTTTTTTTTGCCCTCCCTCTCTCTAGCTAAGTTTCCATCCACTTATCAGTTGAATTATCTGAAGCTCAGTAAAAAACAACAACATGTGAATAAAGCTGGTGAAAGTGTGTCCAACGGCTTTAAAGTGAATAAAAACCTGTGCGTAATGACGTCACATGCTGTTTTGCAATCAAATTGGTATATCAAATTGATTTAAGACATTTGGAGGTGTTGCCATTCATTTTCGCACTGAATCGCACAACATTCAAGCAACACTTGCAAAGTTTTTCTAGACAAAATTGATCGCGCAGTCTATCAACACATGTGAGACAACTCTTTTTTGAGGCATTTCTCGCTGTTTGAGTACCTTCCATTTACTCCAGAGGACGTCCTAACCTTTGTTGGCCATTTCCTTCGCAACTTCCTGATAAATAAAATTCAGAAAGTCTCCTGTCTCCTCGTTCATCCACTTACATATGTCTTTGTTTACACCCGCCATGTGTGCAGACCAGTGATGGAAATAACGGCGTTACTTTTTTCAGTAATGAGTAATGTAATTGAAGAGCATAAACGATTGGCTGAGGTTGCGTAAATTTTAATGGTAAGCAATTCAGAGGTAAAGTTGGGCGGGTGTTCATAAGCACGCATAGTCGGACACACAACGGCACAAGCGAGTCTACAACGAGAGACAGGTATGGCGTTATAAAATCAAGGGGGGAGGGGTAACTTTTCCTGCAAAAGATTTCCCAGTCAGAAAACATAGGCACTTTGACTCTAGAATGGCTACTCGCTCCAAAGCTAATCGCTGTCACTTTCTCACTTCGCCCTCGCTCTATCACACACACACAAACGCACACATAAACTCACAAAAATTGGAGCCAACATAAACACTTGGGAGCTTTGCGAGATTGTTCAGCAATTTGGCAGATACCTGTACCATAGCGCCCCCTAATGCGTGAGAAGACCTTAACTTGGACATAGTTACTCCGATCTTCACCAGATTTGATACACATATTGTTCTAATCATTGCGGACATATTTTCCATTTACCTTCCTTAGCTCCGCCCAACAGGTAGGCGGCCATTTTGAATTTATGAATTTTCATGTGTTTTACATACTTTCAAACTCCTCCTAGGCCGCGATTGCAATCTTCTTGAATCTTTGCAGGTAGTATCTACTGACACTCATGAAAAGTTATCAAAAAATTTTTGATAGTGCAAAAATTTGTAAGTTAAAGGGTAGCAACTTCCTGTCAGGGCTGTTGAAAGCGGACGTTGCATATCTGGCCAAGATTTATTCAGATCTCCACCAAACATGACACAGCTGTTCCGCATAGCAACTTGAGCATCTTTGCCAAATTTTGAGTGAATTGGCCATTAGATGGCGCTGTTAGAATGTTTATTTTTTCATTTATTTTTCTTCCTGTCTGGGGCTGCTGAAAGAGGAAGTTGTGTATCTGTCCAAGATGTATTCCAATTGCCACCAAACATGACACCGCATTGCGGCTTGAGCATCCATGCCAAATCTTGAGTGAAAGGGCCATTAGATGGCGCTGTTAGAATTTTAAAAAAATTACATTTTTTACAAGTTATAGAGGACCAACTTCCTGTAGGTGGCTGTTAAAGCAGGAACGTATGAATCTTGGTAAACATTCAGATTTACATGAAACTTAGAATGTGTGAGGCAAGGGCCCGTTCATCATTGCTTGCAGCTTTGTTATTTATTTTTGCTATAGTGCTAAACAAGCATTATTTAATTTTGCCCAGTTGTGGCCTGTTAAGGGGCAATAAATATCAAAAGTTCCAAAACAAACAAACAAAAATCTATGTTGTTTGACTTATATCTACATACATGGCATTTGATTGGAGGCTAGTCTCACTTTGTCCCAAACCAACATTAATAATTAATAATGTACTGTATTAAGTGTCCATTTCATTATAATTTTCAGATTTTTCTTCAATAATTGAACATGCACATGTATTTTATGTTCCATTAAAGAGAGGTGGAGGTCACATTTGAGCATTTAAAATTTGAAAGTAACGCAATAGTTACTTCCTGAAGTAGTTACTTTTTTACAGTTACTTTTATATATTGTAACTGTAACTGACTAACTAATTTAGTTACTTTTTGGAATAAGTGTAATAACCTAATAACATCAGTTATTATGTATTTGTTTCTCATTTTAAATATGTGAGTTATTAGTGGGATGCACAACTTTTATTTGGTTTATGTCAAAGTGCATTACATTTATTGAAACAAGTATTATTATTCTGTTCAGACTGTTATTTGCAGTTAACTATATGTTAATGACGTTTCAAGGTTTGTTTAGTACAGAGAAAAAAACTTAATAATTGTTTACTTTTGAGATGACCTGGTAGCGTTTGATTTCCGGTTGGCCTGGGTGGAATCAGGAGAAGAAGAAGAAAAACCACACGAGGGTGTAGAGCAGGGGTCCCTAAACTACGGCCCGCGGGCCGCCCACGGCCTGCCTTCACATTTCACCCGGCCCCCTGAACAATACCAGAGACGGAAAAAAAAAATGCTACTACGACCTCACTTTGCCCCAGCACGTTTTTACCCTTATGGTCACCCATATCCCTTATGGTCACCCATACCCCCACCCAGAACGGAATAATGGCAAAAAGGTTGGGTAAGAGAAAAATTTATTCAGAATGCAGGGTATTTAACCCGCAGTGGACACACGATTATTTGTTTGTTCAATTCAAAGAAAAGGCTGTTTGTCTCGTCTGTCAAGAGACGGTGGCGGTATTCAAAGAATACAACCTGCGCCGACATTATGAATCCCGTCACAAAGACAAGTATGCTAGCTTGCAAGGCCAAATGCGAGCAGAAAAAATCTCAAAGCTAAAAACTGGACTGTTAGGTCAGCAGACTACATTTGTACGGCAAACTCAGCTGAACCAAGCATCAGTTCGGGCCAGCTTCCGTGTTGCTCAGCTGATAGCAAGCTGCGGTAAACCTTTCACTGAAGGAGTTTGTCAAGAAATGTTTGAATGTTGTCGTGGAGGAGGTCTGTCCCAAGAAGAAAGATGTCTTTAATGCCGTGAGTCTGTCGGCAAGTACAATTACCAGACGCGTTGAAGAAATTGGGGGTAATGTGTATGCCCAGCTGCAGCAGAAGACTAAAGATTTTGACTTTTTTTCATTAGCACTGGATGAGAGTACGGACGTGCAGGACACTGCGGAGCTTCTTATTTTTATTCGTGGAGTTACCGCAAACTTTGAGATGTGCGAGGAGCTGGCAGCCCTACAAAGCATGAAAGGCACTACGACTGGGGAGGATATTTTCGACAAAGTATGTCAAACCATGCAACAGTTGGATCTGGACTGGGCAAAGCTTGCCAGCATCACGACTGACGGGGCCCCCTAGTATGGTGGGCGCGTCTCGGGGTTTAATAGGACGCATGAACCGGGAGATGGAAGAACGGGGTCTCACCGCCCCGCTACAAGTACACTGCCTAATTCACCAGCAAGCGCTGTGCTGCAAAGTGTTGAGTGGGATTCTGTCATGAAGGTTGTGGTATCGTGCATAAACTTCATCAGAGCAAATGGACTTAAACAAAGGCAGTTCCAACAATTCCTGTCTGAACTGGAGTCTGCGTACGAAGATGTGCTGTACTACACAGAGATCCGATGGTTGAGCCGCGGCAAAGTTTTGAGGCGTTTTTACGAGCTGCTACCTGAAATTAACGCATTTCTTCAGTCAAAAGGCAAAACGGTCCCAGAGCTGATCGACCCAGCATGGAAATGGCACCTCGCATTTTTAACAGACGTGACAGAAATGCTGAACGGCCTTAACTTGCAGCTACAAGGGAAGGGGAAACTCATTTGCGACATTTATTCCCATATAAAAGCATTTGAGGTGAAACTAGCGCTGGTTTTGGAACAAGTGAAAAAGCACAACTTCACCCATCTCCCTGCTACCCAAAGCTTTTCTGCAGAGAAGCCAGCTGTCGCGTTCCCAGGTGAAAAGTGTGTGGAAGCACTGGAAATGCTGAAGGCGGAGTTCGGTGTACGATTCCGTGAACTACATGTTCATGCAAAAGAAATCCGTCTTTTTCAGAACCCTTTTGTTGCCGACATCGATGAAGCCCAGCCTTCTTATCTGTTTGAGCTGGCCGAGTTACAGAACTGTGATGTTCTGAAAGACGCATTCAAGCCCAACAGTCTCATTGACTTCTATGCCGCCCTCCCAAATGACACCTACCCTAACATAAAAAAACACGCAATGAAGATGTCCACACTTTTTGGCAGCACGTATATCTGCGAGCAAACCTTTTCACGCATGAAACTCTTGAAAACTCCAACGAGATCAAGATTGACAGATCAACATTTGCATCAGTGTTTGAGACTGGCTGTGACTAGAATGGAACCGGACATTGAACTTCTCACCAGCCAGATGCAGGCCCACAGTTCACACTGATGCACATACAGTACATAGGTAAGCTCACTTTTCTGACTTAAATTAGTCATTCTGAGTATGAACAAATATAATCATAATAAAATCTATTGGGATAAAATCCATCTCCACAACCATACTGGTATTGAAATGTATTGTGCTGTGTAGGTGCTGTATCACTTAGTTTGGTTTCTTAGCCTGCTTGCTTTGTGGTTTTCAGAGGGAAGTTGATGAGAGATAGCCTACAGTGGTGTCTACTGGGCTAGCCTATGGAACCTACAAAACTGGATTATAAGGAAAGAACACAAGAACTTTGAGAGACATTTGAGATTCTGCTCTGACAAGTGAAGTTGAACTTTTACCTAGGATTGTGCACGGCACAGTATAACTTTCTTTCTGTGAAGAACCCAGAGAGGGCTATATGATTTTTATTGATTTCATAAATAGTGTTATTAGCCTACAGTGGTGCTCAAAAGTTTACATACACATGCTTAAGTTGACTAAAAAGAGGAATAAAAAAATCATGTTTTGGAAATTTATTTTAATACCTAAATTAAAAAATGAGGTAAAATCCAACCTTTAAGGACACCAATTTTCTTTGTGAATGAATAACGTATTGTAAATAAATAAATGTTCTTATTTAAAATACAGGGGTCATAAGTATACATACCCCTATGTTAAATTCCCATAGAGGCAGGCAGATTTTTATTATTAAAGGCCAGTTATTTCCTGGATTCAGGATATTATGCATCCTGATAAAGTTCCCTTGGCCTTTAGAATTAAAATAGCCCCACATCATCACATACTCTTCACCATGCTTAGAGATAGGCATGGGATACTTTCTATAAAATCATCTCTCAATGCAAATCAAACCAGGTATTAGTCTAACTGAAATAAAACCATGCCTATCTCTAAGCATGGTGAAGAGTATGTGATGATGTGGGGCTATTTTAATTCTAAAGGCCAAGGGAACTTTATCAGGATGCATAATATCCTGAATCCAGGAAATAACTGGCCTTTAATAATAAAAATCTGCCTGCCTCTATGGGAATTTAACATAGGGGTATGTATACTTATGACCCCTGTATTTTAAATAAGAACATTTATTTATTTACAATACGTTATTCATTCACAAAGAAAATTGGTGTCCTTAAAGGTTGGATTTTACCTCATTTTTTAATTTAGGTATTAAAATAAATTTCCAAAACATGATTTTTTTATTCCTCTTTTTAGTCAACTTAAGCATGTGTATGTAAACTTTTGAGCACCACTGTATATATTTTATGCATTATTTTATTCTGTGAAGAACCCAGAGAGGGTTATTTGATCTCAGAAAGGGTTATTATTTTTGGATATGTGTGGTGCGCTGGAGTGTCAGCATGTTTTCTGGAAAACAATAAATGATTACATTTAGGGACCCCTGCGATTGTCATACTTTTTCTGTTAGAAACTGACCCTGGCCCCCCATCAGAGAAGGGAAAAGTTATGTGGCCCTCACTGGAAAAGGTTTGGGGACCCCTGGTGTAGAGAAAAGCCGCTAGCTAGCGTAGCTACAAAAAAGCCGCTAGCTAACTTAGAGAGGAAAAGATGCCGCCAGCGCTGGAGAGTCGACTGCCGCATTCTTCGCCTGCATACACGGACCGGAGGCTGGCTGGAAGAGGTTTCGGAGGTTGACGCGGAGGTGTTGCTATGAAGGGTTTGCTGTGAGTCAAAAGCGGCCTTGTTGCTCATCGCTTCTGTGCGGACTGAAACGGGTCTGAGAAGAGGACGCGGTAGGAACTGTTCTCATTCTACACACAACATTGGAGGTAGGCCTATTGTTGGCCTCGCTTTTCTTTTCTTCTCTTCATGAGCTCCAACTTTAAGCGCGCCAAGCTTCCTAAAAGAACGGACTAAACCAAAGAGTGCACTCAAGTTAATAGTGAAGACTAAACAGCCCGGGTCGCTTCTGTTTACTATTTTAATTTTCATATTGGAGATGTCTCTGTGCTAATGTGAACTAAATCCTGAATTCAGTGAATACAAAACAAGAAAGGAGATACTGTGTTGGTGTTGTTCCTCAACTTTCTGTAAAATTGAATGGGTTACTATGGAGTATTAAGTTGCTCTTCTTTGAGGTTATTAAACCAGGGTTTCTCCTGGCCTCTCATTAATCACTAAAGTCATGCTTGTCCATCGCCTCTCCTGCTGTACTCACCTGCCAGTCATCAGCTCCAACCAGTACTTAAACCCCTGATCCACTCACCATCCTCGCTTGATCGTTGTTTCAGCCACCCTGGTGACGTATGCTACAAGCTCTTCAAGAATCCCTTATATTTGCCTTTGTCTGCCCTTTGGTCTGAATCCCTCTCTCTGTGTTAGTTTTCCACAGCCATCATCTTCACCACGCTCCGTTGTCTCCAAGCTGGTGTACTCACCAACCAGTCCCCTCCTCGCAGCTCCCTGCTTCATTTATCCTCTGCTCCCGCTTCCAGCCTTCCCCTGTTTGACTCCTCTGCTCCTTGGCTTCCAGTGCCACTCCCTTGTTACATCTCGCCCTTGGTCTCCCCGTTCTCCCAGAGCTCCCTCTCTTTTCCAAACCTCAGCCCTTCGTTCCAGTCCCTGGCGACAGCTTCCTCTCACCCCCTCTCCCTCACTTCTCTCCGTTGTTCCAATAAACCATTTTCTTTTGTCTCTGAGTCTTGCACGTGAGTCCGTTCTATCACAACCCGTAACAGACGTGCTAAAACCTAAGAAATTCTTCACATCTTAAACACAATGTAGGCTTCTCTGTGATTAAAAAAATAGCTGTGAAACAAATGGTATTTCTCACTCTGAGAATTCCCTATAACTCCATATGTTTTTTGTTTAATTGAAATGATTTAAGACTGCTGGTTTATAGAATAAATATCTAACCTGTCCTTTCCCTGGGTTTTCCTTGGGGATGAGCAGAGAAACTACTGAGCCATACTTCTGGCACTCCTCTTTCATGTCCTCCAGGATGTCTGGGAGAAACAATGACATACCTCTCTTACAATTGGAAAACACAGGAAATCAAATCAAGAAATTCACAAAGTCATTCATAATTTAAAGACAGAAACAAATATATGGTGTTGTACCTTCATACTCTTCTTCATTGTGCAGATGGCTGTCATCAATCAGGTTAAGCAGACGCAGGACAGGCGTGGGAAGCAAAACCAAGTCCTCAATGCGAGGAGCTTATACGCACACACACAAACAAACGTAAATGTGGTTCACTCAGATGTTTTACTCTTGGAGGACGTCTCAAATATTGACACATACCAAAGGGAATACTGAAGAATGGGCTCAGCAGGGCAGTTTCAGCAGTGCATCTTTGCTTTGGGTCATTGAGAAGCATACTGCAGACACAAAGTAGGAAAAGGCCAGTGTAACCAAATTTACCATAGACAATATGCTTACACAGGTAAGCAGGTAAATGGACAGTATAGTAAATTGCATAGAGGTCATATCAAAGCAGTCTGAATTAATCGCTGTGTGTGAGAACTTACCTTTTGATAAGGTCTCTGAGGTGATAGACAGGGATGGCAGGGCACACCACACTGTTGCTAGCAAAAAGATGATCTACAATGGCAGTACTGTTATCCTAAAGAGGAGGAAACCAGATTGAAGGATACTATCTTTTTTTTGTTGCAACTAAGGTTCTGCTCTATTTTACTTTTCCTTCCTCATAACAGTTCATTAAAAACTTGTGAAACTTCGACCATGTTATGGCGGTGGAGAAGGTTGGACACAAATGCAGAGATGACAGGCGAAGAAGTGAGCTTAAGTCTTTAAACAATAATCCATAAAAACAGTCAACCCAGGGAGGGCAGAGAGTGGAAAAAAAAAAAAAACAGAACCGCCGGAACAGGTGGCTACAGAGCACAAGGGCATAGGGCAGGGGAACTCTGGGATGGCGAAGTCCCTCTGGAGGCCATGCAAGACGGTGAAGGGCTTTTGGAGGGCGGACAGGACAGCAAAGACTCTCTGGGGGGCGGCAATACCCCTCTGGGGGCTGGCGCCGAAGGCAAAACCTCTCTGGAGGATGGCTGAAGACAGGCAAAAGGGCTAGCTGGCTGCTGACAGGTGATGGGCAGCTGGACAGGTGTCAGATAACAGGAACAGAAGTCGGCAGACCTGCCAATCAGCCAACAGGGTCAGGAGTTGGCCGGACCACTGACAAAACACGGGGAACAACGGCATAGTCTTTGAGGTGCCAAGCGGTGGCACAGTCTCTCAAGTGCCGGGCGGAACAATGGTCAGGTTCGGAGACACTGGTCAGCTCTGACTCTGGGAAGGTGCATGTCGGCTGGGACTCTGGGAAGCTGCACATTATAGGAGGTTCTTGAAGGCCGCACGTCAGCGGAGGTTCTGGGAAGTTTCACAGCACGTGCTCAGGTCCGCTGGACAACACATGCTCTGGCTCGCTGAACAGCTAGGACTCTGGGCTGGAGAAAGGTTGAAGCAGGGCATCGCGTTGGGAGACATGTCAACCACATCTTCTCTTGTGGCCTCCACGGTTCCCAGAAAATACAAACAAGCGAGTACCCACATAAGACTGCTGGTGGTCAGGAGATTTTGCTGACCAGGTAGCAGTAGGACAGTCTAACAAAAGCTCGGGTGAAACAGGCAAGGACTGAGAGCCTGTAGCCAGACAGCTAGTAGGCCGAGAAACAGGCAGGCTGCTGAATGAGTCTTTAAGCCCTGGAAGGCTGTTCCCATTCAACAAAAGTCATCCACTCACATTCTGATTCCATTGGGTGACAGAGAGGCTCAAACTCTGCAGGGTCCATTTCAGGTCCAATCATTCTGTTATGGAGGTGGAAATGGTTGGACACAAATGCAGAAACGACAGGCGAAGTATTTGAACGAAAATCCATAAAGAAGAAGGTGTCCAAAAACAGCAGGTCAAAAAATGAATAAACAAGATAAACTGGAACCGAGGGGAAAATCAGGAAACAGGCAGGGCGCTGATGCAGGGAAATACAACAAACAATGATCCAACACAGGGAAATACAACAAACAATGATCCGACACAAGCCAAGGAAGCTGAAAGACTAAATACACAGGGTAACGAAGTAACAAGAGACAGGTGACACTAGGTTCAGGAACAGTTGAAACACATCAAGGGGGGCTGACAAGGCCAGATAAGACTAGACAGAAAAACAAACTATCAAAATAAAACATTTGGTACTCTAATAATGAAAAATTGCGCAAGGAATGGTAAAGACATTTTACATAAAAAAACTTCTACACATTTTGAAATTGTCTGATTCTACTAAATCATTATTAGATAGATAGATATTTATTGATCCCAAAAAAAATGGAAAATTATGTTGTTACAGCAGCAAACATACAGTCACACAGCACAGATTATAAATATAAATTAAATACTAGGATACAATATACATACATACATACAATATACATGAAATAATAATAATAATAATAATAATAATAATAATAATAGGAAGAAAAATAAGAACAAATATTTAAATATATAAAAGATGGGAAAACAAAATGTGTAACTGCTTAAATAGAATGCTAAAATGTATGCTAAAATGTAAATAAACCAATTGTGCAGGTTGCACTTAGTGCAGTATTGTGGAGAAAGCAATTATTAGCAATCCACCCTGAGTAGAGCTTTGTCATACCTTCCACTCCTGGGAGCAGACGGTGTCTTTGAGCTTGACTCCTGAGAACATCTCCAACAGGATGATGCCTAGGCTCCATATGTCCACAGCGGTTGTGCAGCCTGAGTCCACCTCCAACCCAGCCTGAGCGAGGCTGTTCTGAAGCTCAGCCTCTGGAGCACGATACCCGTCTGTCTGGATGTACTTTACATCCTGGGTGAATCAACACTCGATCAGGTTAATATTTTTAAAGCAATGGCCCCAGAGCCACCTAGAACCTAAACTTATGGCGTTTTTCCAATGATGGTAACAGCTCGACTCAACTTGCCTCGCCTCTACTCGACTCACTCTGCGTCCGTTTTCCATTGCAGATTGAGTAACGCCTCAGCGTGGCTGGTCACCATAGCTACGCAGCCAGTAACTGCCATGATGTAATTTTCAACGCGACTCACAACAGCACGTTGGAGGTGTTTGTTTTGATTCTCGGCCAGAAGAAAATTTGTTTCAAAAGAAGCTGAAGGAAGCAACAAAAATCACTGCTGAAAAAAAAAGTTCAAACGTCAACGTGACCATTGTTCGCCGACACAAAAGGGTAAGTTAAGTTTCCTGCTAACGTTAGCTAACATTTGCATGTGTTCAGGGTCACAGTCAGTATTTACTTTACGCTGTATAAAGTACATGAACTTTAGCAACCATGATTACACACCAAAATATGTATGCTGTGTACAGTGTGTGTTTCAGATCATTCACGCTTTTGCAAAATCGTTTGGGCGTTCGATGTCCGACAGGTGAAATCTCTGGTTCTGACCTGCTGTGCTTTGTAAAATGTTTATGAGAGTCATGGAGAGGCGCTTATGACGATGACTGGGATGCATCTGGAACAGCAGAGCCGGTGGTGACACTGTCACAGGGTGCAGAGGAAGAAGACCGGGATGTATATATACATATACATATACACTACCGTTCAAAAGTTTGGGGTCACATTGAAATGTCCTTATTTTTGAAGGAAAAGCACTGTACTTTTCAATGAAGATAACTTTAAACTAGTCTTAACTTTGAAGAAATACACTCTATACATTGCTAATGTGGTAAATGACTATTCTAGCTGCAAATGTCTGGTTTTTGGTGCAATATGTACATAGGTGTATAGAGGCCCATTTCCAGCAACTATCACTCCAGTGTTCTAATGGTACAACGTGTTTGCTCATTGGCTCAGAAGGCTAATTGATGATTAGAAAACCCTTGTGCAATCATGTTCACACATCTGAAAACAGTTTAGGTTGTTACAGAAGCTACAAAACTGACCTTCCTTTGAGCAGATTGAGTTTCTGGAGCATCACATTTGTGGGGTCAATTAAACGCTCAAAATGGCCAGAAAAAGAGAATTTTCATCTGAAACTCGACAGTCTATTCTTGTCCTTAGAAATGAAGGCTATTCCATGCGAGACATCGCTAAGAAATTGAAGATTTCCTACAACGGTGTGTACTACTCCCTTCAGAGGACAGCACAAACAGGCTCTAACCAGAGTAGAAAAAGAAGTGGGAGGCCGCGTTGCACAACTGAGCAAGAAGATAAGTACATTAGAGTCTCTAGTTTGAGAATCAGACGCCTCACAGGTCCCCAACTGGCATCTTCATTAAATAGTACCCGCAAAACACCAGTGTCAACATGTACAGTGAAGAGGCGGCTGCGGGATTCTGGGCTTCAGGGCAGAGTGGCAAAGAAAAAGCCATATCTGAGACTGGCCAATAAAAGAAAAAGATTAAGATGGGCAAAAGAACACAGACATTGGACAGAGGAAGACTGGAAAAAAGTGTTGTGGACGGATGAATCCAAGTTTGAGGTGTTTGGATCACAAAGAAGAACGTTTGTGAGATGCAGAACAAATGAAAAGATGCTGGAAGAATGCCTGATACCATCTGTTAAGCATGGTGGAGGTAATATGATGGTCTGGGGTTGCTTTGGTGCTGGTAAGGTGGGAGATTTGTACAGGGTAAAAGGGATTCTGAATAAGGAAGGCTATCACTCCATTTTGCAACGCCATGCCATACCCAGTGGACAGCGCTTGATTGGAGCCAATTTCATCCTACAACAGGACAATGACCCTAAACACACCTCCAAATTGTGCAAGAACTATTTAGAGCAGAAGCAGGCAGCTGGTATTCTATCGGTAATGGAGTGGCCAGCGCAGTCACCAGATCTGAACCCCATTGAGCTGTTGTGGGAGCAGCTTGACCGTATGGTACGCAAGAAGTGCCCATCCAACCAATCCAACTTGTGGGAGCTGCTTCTGGAAGCGTGGGATGCAATTTCTCCAGATTACCTCAACAAATTAACAGCTAGAATGCCAAAGGTCTGCAATGCTGTAATTGCTGCAAATGGAGGATTCTTTGACGAAAGCAAAGTTTGATGTAAAAAAAATCTTATTTCAAATACAAATCATTATTTCTAACCTTGTCAATGTCTTGACTCTATTTTCTATTCATTTCACAACGTATGGTGGTGAATAAGTGTGACTTTCAAGGAAAACACAAAAATTGTTTGGGTGACCCCAAACTTTTGAACGGTAGTGTATATATAGCTAAATAAAATCTTTTCTTTGACATATTGTCTTGTTTTTTTTTAAAGTAACAGTGTGCAATATTGGAAACGACATGCAAAATAATAGCCCTTAATATTGAATAGTGAGAATAGTGCAGAGAGTAGATAATCTGTTGGTGTCTGGCTAGATTTGTTTTTTAAATGGCACGGTTGTTCCGGACACACACTCCGCACTCTTGTTTGCTAAAAACGCAGTCATAAGTGACAAGTAGTCTGCAGGTTTTCACGTCACCTTTTGGTATCGCCTCAGCTCGCTTGGAACATCGACTGAGGTAGTTCTAAAAAAAAAAAAAGTACCTGGTAGCAAGTCCCAGGGCCTTTTTTTCGTAATGAAAAACCAAAAAAGGCGAGTAGAGTCGAGGCGAGTCGAGTAGATACCACGCAGTGGAAAAACGCCATTAGTGGCCACAGTAAATGTTTGGTTTTCAAATGTAATCTTACAGTATAAAAACAATAAAGAGAAGTAAAATTTAGTCTTTCCTAACTGTGCCACTGTTTTTTCCTAACTATGCCAAAATAAATTAAAAGACCTTAATAGAATGAAAATATGAAGATTTATTTAAATTGAAAACTTAAATTCTTTAGGTCTGAATTCAAAATTCAATCTTCAGAAAGGAGGCAGATGTGTAGTATCTAACACCCAGTGTTGGAAAGATTAATAACTCTTTCACACCACTCCTTTCACCAGGGTTGAGCTATGGTTGTCTGATCAGGGTTCAACCGTCTTTTTGGAAATTCAAGCCAAGACAATCTACATGAGTATATCCCTGGTCATGACAATTCAGAGATCACCTCAGTGCTTGAAATTGGCGGAGCTTTCACATCCTATTCAGTGAAGAGCTAACTTGTCACATACCCCAGTCCATCTGTACACCAACAGAACTAATGTTTTATAGCTACTTGAATCTGTCATTGGGGGGAGACAAATAAAGCTTATTTTATGATTGTTTTGCAGTGATTACTTTCTAAAGCACAAATAAATAATCAACACTTCTCATAAGATTTGTGCAGATTGATTAATTGCATAACTATTGCAGAAGCTAGAAAAGAAGGTAGTATTGATTTTTGACTATTTTAAGATGAGGGGAGAACATTTAAAGTAAAGGTGGGTTTGCTGTCTGCGTCACGACTCATTTAAAAAAAGACAAAAAAAGAGAGATTTGTGCTACTCAGCAGCCGCAATGGTTTGCAGTCTGCATGAGTGTCTCGTGCCAGAAAGAGGAATTAAGAGAGGTGGTGCCAAAAGAATTAAACAAAACTTATTTTTAATACATTTAGTTTTACCCTGGGCACACACTGCCAGCAGCTGAAAATGAATCGAGCCGCTCCGAATACTTTTTTCGAAGCTGCCTGTTAAAATCCTAGTTTTATCCAATTTATGGTGAAAACACAGTGTAAAGCACAGTGAGATAAAGTATTTTTTCCAAAGTGTGCAGGGATCTGTGAAGACTGCCCCACTGTCACTTCCAACATCCAATGATTTGTCCCGCCCCAGCAGAATTCACAATGAAATCAACCCTAGTCTACCCTAATCAAACCGACCTTGCTACCTGGATCGCAAAACCGAGTAGATCAAGACCCCATTAAAACACAAAGTCGACCTGGGTATAACCTGACTGAGCAAGCCAAAAGAGAGAGGCGCTCACAATAATCAACACACACTAGTTTGTTTGTATGTAGTAAAAATGTATCTGATCTGCAATAGCATATAAACTCAAACTTAAAGAAACATGTTGGTTGCTTATGGCCAGGCAAAGCAGCTTTAATATGTAATTTTTAAAATTAGAAGTGATCTCATCTCTTTGCGGTCATATCTCTAGCTCTCTCACCCAAGTGAGGCCTGCTCTATTACACTGACCTTCAAATTCCCAGGCACACCCACCTGATTTCCCTCTTTGAAACTGAGGCCAAAGTCGATGAGCTTGAAGCCCTCGTCATCAGCACCCCAGAGAATGTTGCGTGGCTTGAGGTCAGCGTGAACGTAGCCTTCCCTGTGAAGGAAGGCAAGAGCCATCAAGATGTCTTTGGCACAGTGCTGGACAAGCCACATGGAATGGCCCTGTTGGGGTCTGCAAAAAAAATAAAATAAAAATCACTATGTTCAACAGAAAGCTAAAGCTCTCTTAAATATATAAAGGCTTCACAATGATTCAATTTCCCATCATTCATTATGTTATTTTTACATTGCTTTTAAGTTCTTGTTTTTCAGAACTTGAAACCCGAAGGGGTAGAACCCTATGGTTTTATATTTTTATTATTATGGCCCGAGCACTGACATCGTCGGTGTTGAAGGCCCTATTGAAATTCTAATGTTTTCTTCTTATTATTATTATTATTATTATTATTATTATTATTATTATTAGGGGTCCAAGCCCGAGGATGCGTAGACCGCAGTAACGCATAGCGCTACGCGGTTCACACAGCAGGGCTGTGGAACCCAATTATTATGAGCTACTCAAAAACGCACAAAAATTGGTACACACGTCAGACTGAAAATTGCAATCTGATATGGGTCTCGGCCTAGGGCATGGCAAATTGGCTCAAAAGTGCCCCCTATGAGTTTTCCAAGTAAACCAGTTAAAGCCCCCTCCTTTCACTTTCAGAGGCATGGAATTTGGGAAGCATGAGTATTGTATCAAGGCATACAAAAAAGACCCTAAACACAACAAGAACTCAGCCATTATGCATTGAAAATTATTTTTTTTGATGATTTTGGACATTTTCAAGGGTTGTACTTTAACAAACTTCTCCAGATTTACCCTGATTGACTTCAAAATTGAATTTGACGTAGCCAGGTTGGCTCAGTGGTAGAGCAGGCAAACATGTACGTTGAGGTTTATGCATCAACGCGGAGGTCTAGGGTTCAAATCCGACCTGTGACTATTTCCTGCATGTCTTCCCTCTCTCACCTAGATGTCCTGTCCAAAATTAAAGGCGGAAAAGCCCAAAAAATAATCTTAAAAAAAAAATGGAGTTTGACAAAGCTATATTGCAAAGGTTTTTAGCGCACGGCAAACAGTGTGGGCAGGGCACTGCAATGATTTTTCATGCCCCAAACTGCTCAGGCTTTATAAGGGTCCTGTCCTGAAGACATCTTCATATCAATATTGAGATATAATCACAGTACCCCTACTGGCAACAGGAAATTACAATCGTTACAGTTTGATGTCCTCTACCTAGCGGGTTGACCAGATCCACC